>JAUPFT010000011.1:52905756-53358256 GCA_036936625.1 Parnassius smintheus behrii
TAAAGATGTAGGATTAGAAGTTTTTGGAAGGGGAATGACGAATGCTTTTTTCCAGCAAGTCGGAAAGGAGCTCGTGTCAAGCGAAGAAGAGATAATGTGAGTGATAATAGGGACAAGTTCATTAGTGATAGGTTTAATCATTTGCATACAAAGATTGTCATAGCCAATAGCTTTAGTGGAAATGGCTAAAAGGCATTTTTTTATGTCACCATCAGTAACTTTACTGAAATTAAAAGGAGAACACAGCGGTTTAGGAATATTGGAGAGAAGATAAGTTTGTGTTAGGATCAACGTGGCCTACTTGGACTAATTTGGCATCCATATAGGTGTCAGACAGGGCTGTGTAGCTTCCCCGTAGCTGATCAACCTATTTATGGACAGTTGTTTGGAAAATTTGAAAGTTGAAGAATGAGGGTTAAGAATGGGTGAATTAACCATCAAATGCCTTTTGCACGCCGATGATCAAGTCATACTTGCGTCGTCGGCAGCCGAGTTGCAAATGATGGTAACATTAATGAACAGGTCATTAAAAGAAAGGGAATGAAAGTGAACGCAAGTAAGACGAAAGTGATGGTATTTGAAAGATAAGAAAGCAAAACGATATGTGAAATAAGAGTAGAAGGAGAGTTCATTGATCAAGTGGTTGAGTTCGTATATTTGGGATGTGTATTCAGCAGGAATGGGAGATATGTTAAGGAAATTGAACGACGAGTGAATGCGGGAAATAAAGTAAATGAGGCTCTACACTCTATTGTGAAAGGTTAGAATGTGTCAAAAAAAAGGCACGTATGGCAATTAACAATGCTGTATTAAGTCCCTACTTTAACGTATGGTAATGAAAGTTGGGTGTGTCAGAAGAAGCGCGAGAGTAGAATAAATGCAGTAGAAATGCGGTCGTTAGGGAGTATGTTAGTGCTGAATCTGAGTGACAGGGTAAGAAACTGTGTGATAAAAGAAGAGTGTGGTTTGCAAGATAATGCGGTGATCAGGATCAAGAAAGGAATGCTTCGGTAGATTGGTCATGTAAAAAGAATGAATGAGGAAAGACTGACAAAGCAAATATATGTTAGATAAATGAATGGAAGAGTCGGAAAAGGGCGTTCTAGGCGAAAGTTTGTCGACCAAATTGGCGATATACTAAAAATGGGCCAAATTAATTGAAATAACATACCTTGCACTAATATTGAAATAACATACCTTTCGCAACCAAAGCAAACAACCTACGGTGTGCCGCAAGGAAGCGTACTCGGCCCATTACTATTCCTAATATATATTAATAATTTGCCCCAGGTGACTCAGCACCCAATGACCTTATTTGCTGATGACAGCACAGTTTTATTCACGGGACGAGACAAGGTCTCAATTGAAATGGACATAACTCAGAATTTATATAGGATAATAGAGTGGCTGAATGACAATAATCTTAAAATTAATTTGGATAAAACGCATATTATGTCATTCAAACAAAGAAAAAACACACCAAAAATTAATATTAACTATAAAACTAAAATCATAAATGAAAAAGAACACACAAAATTTCTGGGAATTTGGCTGGACGAAAAAATGGCATGGAGTAAACATATTGAACACATAATAAAAAAGATAAATCAATTCCACTATGCACTACATAACCTTATAAAAATTACAAATCGTGAAACAGTCATAACCGCCTACCATGCATACGTCTCTTCAACATTGAGATATGGTATAATATTTTGGGGAAATTCTCCAAAACGCGAACTAGTATTTAAAGCGCAAAAGAAATGTTTACGAGCAGTATGTCAGTTGCAGGTTACCGATAGTTGCAAACCGCATTTTATTGACCTTAACATTCTGACCCTACCATCTTTGTATATATTTGAAGTAGCTATGTTTGTAAGGAAACATTTTAGCATATTTGAATACGCTAATAATAAACGACATAGGAACAAACTACGCACAAAACCTCATAAAACAGCCCTGTATTCAAAAAGTTTCCTGGGTATGGCTCCTAAAATTTTTAATAAACTCCCAAGATACATCAAAGAAACCGATAATATAGACAAATTTAAAAAATTGCTTTCGAGTTTTTTATTATATAAAGCATACTACTCTATCAACGAATACTTTGAAGATAAAATGAATGGTTATTAGTACCTGCAATAATTAATGGACGATTTATTTATAACATGTTAATATTTATGTAATTGATAATTAAGGTGATGGTGATAAACAAATATTTGTATGCCTTAGTAGGCGAAACATAGTGTTACGTATTATACCTTTTCCACCAAGTTTGTAACTTTTTACCTATGTTTGACA
Organism: Parnassius smintheus behrii; assembly: GCA_036936625.1. Taxonomy (NCBI): domain Eukaryota; kingdom Metazoa; phylum Arthropoda; class Insecta; order Lepidoptera; family Papilionidae; genus Parnassius; species Parnassius smintheus. The sequence continues at coordinate 52,908,058 of JAUPFT010000011.1, forward strand.
AATAAATTATTTGATTTGATTTGATTTGATTTGACTTGATTTGATTAAGAGTACCCTTAACCGACGAGCATGTATGCGTAGGTATATGGATGTGGAAGAGGCGAGAGAGGTATGTCAGGATCGTGCTAAATGGAAGTCTGTAGTCTCTGTCTACCCCTCTGGGTTACAGGCGTGAGTGTTTATGTTTATGTATATATGTTCACTTTATTCTGTCTGCTTGGCAACATACGCACACGATTTATCTTTGCAGATCTGTGCTATAGTACCTACACGATGATATAAATATCGTTTCCTTCCTTATATAATAAGCTCTAGAAATCGTATAACAATTATCGATTTTCATGTATTTAACAAACTATTACTAAATTAACTTTTTAAAAAATGATACGCTGGTGCAAGATATGGTAAGAATAATTAAAGATATTTAGTATCTAAATCAGTAGTTCTTAATGTTTTAGTAGTGAGCGGCCATATCAATGTTTGTATCTTGCCTGGATGTATCAACTTTTAGACATATTACAAATGAGAATAAGATTTATTTTTAAATTTGTTCTTTTCATTAAAGGCGTGAAAGTGATGAGTTATCGTCCTTATATTAATGTAGCAACACCTTATATTGAAACGGCAGCGGTAATGCGCAGTGCATACTCTAAATATCTCCAAAAATATGAACGTGGCCTACACCCATCGTTTATTATATATTGGTATAATTGCTATGGTCGAAATAGTCTTAGTATTGAGCTTCTCACATCTTTGTCATTTTTATGGTTAGCCATATAATATTGTCATATATTTGTCCAAAATGGTGTCGCACAAATAAAATCGAACAACTCATGTCGTGAATACTACGGAATCGGTAAGAACTACGACAAAAGATCAAGGGTCAGAAAAGATAATCGGACTTTGTTAAGTGCTAGGTCTCCTTCTCCGTACGCATGATGTACTTGTAAGTCTTCTTAATAACTTCCTATTTCTGTCACCAAACAGAACATCTAGTGCCGTGTTTGCGTAAGAATAGTATAATAACAAGTTATTTATGTTTGTGGACTTCGAAACTGTGTAGAAGACGTAGAGAAAATGAGGTAAAAACACAAATCTTACCAATAACGGTAAAGTCTCATGTCTAGTCCAGTAAACTTTTACGTGCATATAAATAGCTAAAGGTAATTGTAGTTACAAAAACAAAACACGAACCACGTCCGCAATTACAAATTTTCAATAAAATTGTATTTTTTAAAATACTATATTAAGCGTTCACGTATCGGTTATCAGGAATAATCAAGTCCTCAGGAATTATCAGCGAATATTGAATCTAAATATACCATCAAATAGTGTCCTGATTTATCGCTCTCATATATAAAAAATGTGAGTAACAATTAATCTTTCCCAACAATTGACTCTCCGGTCACTTTCATACTCATTTCTCGACAGTGTCCGTGATTTATGAATTTCCTTTACGTACACATATTTCGTTATTTTATCATAATTTTCATTGAGAGCAGTTATATGATATAATATAGCACAGACCTTCAAAGTACATTTTATAATAAAAAAGAAAAGAAAATTTAACGCGTCACCCTCAAAGCATTTTCCGCGCTGAGGGCTTATAATCGTAAAACTTATATTGGTCGTAAATAATACACGGGAGAAAAAGAAAAAGCTATAATAAGTAGTATATCGAAGTGCTGAAGTGTTTGTAGAGTAGGGCTACTATGGCTATCCGAGTACAGAACCAGAGTACGAAACCTATCCAAGTGCAGAGAGGTGTAAGACAGGGTGACGTTATTTACCCGAAACTCTTCACCGCTGTATTGGAAGACGTTTTCAAGCTACTGGACTGGAAGGGATACGGTATTAACATCAATGGCGAGTACATCACTCACCTTCGAGGACTTAAGCACTATGCTCCATGACCTCAATAGTGCCACCCAACGGATAGGTCTTAAGAGGAACATGGACAAAACAAAGATCATGTTAATGTCCATGTCACACCCATGCCGGTAGTTGTTGGGAGCACTAAGCTCGAAGTTGTTGACGAGTACGTTTACCTGGGACAAATAGTCCGGCTAGGTAAATCCATCTTCGACCGAGAGGTCAATCGACGGATTCAACTCGACTGGGTAGCGTTTGGGAAATTACGACATATCTTCTCGTCAGGTGTACCTCAAAACCTAAAAACTAAGTTGTACAACCAGTGCGTGTTGCCAGCGATGACATATGGACCTGAGACGTGGTCTTTCACTGCTGGCCGTATGAGGACGCTCAAAGTCGCTCAGCGAGCTATGGAGAGAGCTATGCTCGGAGTTTCTCTGCGTGATAAACTTAGAAATGAGGATATTCGCAGTAAAACCAGAGTGACCGACATAGCCCAACGGATTAGTAAGCTGAAGTGGCAATGGGCCGGGTATATAGCTCGAAGAACCGACAACCGTTGGGGAAAAAGTTCTCGAGTGGCAGCCTTGTACCGTTATACGAAGTGTAGAGCGACCCCCCAATAGATGGAGTAACGACCTAGTAAGACATGCAGGAAGTCAATGGATGCAGGACCGTGCTTTGTGGCATACCTTGGGGGAAGCCTATGTTCAGCAGTGGACCTGTAAAGGGCTGTAATGATGATGATGATGATGATGATAAGTAGTAGTAATAATAGAAGATTTAATAATTTTATACAATTCCTATGTTCTTTTGTAGTGAGAGACAAATGTGAAAGACCTCGTGAAAATCGATAGATGGCATATATACCATATCGTATGTGACAGAAGTAAATGACTGGAAATGAATGACTGAATGGTTGTAGCACTATTGGGTCGGTTCGATCGGGGAAGAACCACGCTCTCACAGAGCACTAGCGTCAAAACAACCTCAATGCTGTTGTGTTTCGTATGGTGAGTGTAGAGGACCGGATACCCTTTTTACTGGAAACGAGGCATTCCACCTTAGCACTCACGGGTGAACACGCATTTGCATTTTGATTCCTAATCGAAGAGTAGATGTAGATTTCTATGGACCACAGCAACCACGTACCATCAGGTGGACTGTGTGCTCGTTTGTCACCCTTCTTCTATAAAAATAGTGAATTCATCACCCTGTTAGGATCGTAGGATTGTTTACGCCGTCTGGTCATAAATACGGTTTTATGATTGCAGTACAAACGGTTATGCCTCGACCAGGAAATGACCATGCTACAGATTTCCGTCATCAATATGGGTAGTTTACGGAGCTATTCATCGAAATAATATTAGTTTTAAAACCGAGTGCATGCGAAACATCGAGATTTCAAGTTTCTTTTGATCAAATCTGCTACAACAACAAGCAATAAACGCTGGAGAAATCTTTTTTTTTTGTAGGATATAGGTGATAAATGAGCACACAGACCATCCGATGGTAAGTAGATGCTGTGGCTAATAGAAATAAATGTAACCTCGATTAAGAATCAAAATAAAGTTGCATTGCCACCCTCGAGGCCTAAGATACAATGCCTTGTTTTCAGTAAAAAGTGACTCCAGTTCTGTACACTCACCACACAATACACAGAGCATTAAACTACTATTTGACGTGGTGTTCTGTGAGAGCGAGTTCTAAGTCAAGCAGACACATTCATGTTGCAACCATAATTTAACTGCAACATTGCTCTAACAGGTTACATAACCCATATTTCTGCAGCATTAAGTGTTCAAGAAGTCTAGTTGAATAAGATGATCATCAATCAGTCTGTTATAATTTTGGCCGTATCTCACTACCATGATAGTCTAGAGGAGAACTTTAACGGGCTGATGTAGAAGAATAAGACGAAGGTCATTGTACCGTAATATCTAAGTGTAACAACTGTAGCCAAGCATAGGAATCATTATCGTAGAATACGTTACTTACGGTACGATAGAAAAAGATTAAAGAAGCAACCTCCTATCGAAAATTCATGCTCCAAAAATTCGTGTGATTAGTTACTAATACATGTGTTGTTATTAGTGTCAAGTTTTTTATACTTGCGATTGTCGTCACTTGGTGTCAGTTCAGTTTCATTTTTGTAATTAGGATATTTTCTTGTACTTTAAAGAAAACACGTTGTTATTAATACGTTGTGTTGACTTTTGTTACGAATTTTGAGATTGAATAGCTGATTTTAAAATACTTTCTGGAAATTTTATATATAGCGCAGGACTAGAAATATGATGAGAATGGTTGTCATTTTAATTACATTTGTTATATAGAATTTACTAACCGTGTTTATGATGCGGGAATAAAAATTTGTTTGAGATATTGTGCGAGTAACACGGCACGCACCCACGCAACTGGCCCCGATCTCAGGAAAATATTACGTATTTCTCTCCAACATAGAAATAATAAATTTCACATCATCGTTATCAAATAATAAAATATACGGGTTTATTTCGAGATTTTCTTATGATTATTATTAAAATACAGGCCATTGCCTTTAATTAGTAAACCGACAACATACTAAGTAGAACATTAATAGTAATGTCTTCCAGACCGAATTTCGGTCACAGCGGCCAGTCTCAACGAAGATTAGCAATGGATTTTCATCGGACAAGACAACAGAGCCCAAATGTATATACATATAGGTCGATAGAACGTAATCCTATGCGACCGGAGAGAGATCAGTGGTAGGAACAGCTTCACTTACGTTTTTTTCTGAAAGACGAGGTTTTCCTGAGTACGAGCTGCTCCTAAAAATTTATTGTCAGAAAAACACAATAACTGATTTTGGTTCGACTCGGGTTGTGAACCCAACCTCATGATCAGTCGCGTTTACGACCACTGAACTAACGAGGCAGTCGTGAAAAGTTATAATTTATACAACCAAATTATGTAGAGGTAACCCACATGATTTGTAGATTAAAAAACTGCATAACTTTACAGTGTTTAGTGTCGGTATTGATTCGTTTACCATTAGAATATATATATGGTGTATAAGAACACCATTTTTGTCTGTATAACCCCTATCTCTTCCTCCGTTTATTAATAATTTATGGTCACTTACCTACGTAAAGTATGTTGTATATTAGTACATAATTTGTTATCCTTCATTATTTTAGTTCACCCTACCTGTTAATTTTTCTTTTTATGTAATTATTTTTTTGGTGGAGATCCTATGTAGTAATAGGACCGCTTTATGTTTTCCCTTAATATTTATTTATTTTGTTACTAACCACGTTTATTTTTCATTGCTGTACAATATAGACTATTGTAGTCTTATTTATATGAGAGAGAATGATTTGTTTTTTGTATGCAATAATATTTATTAAAATATTACTTTTTATGCTATCAAAATCCACTATTTAACATAAACCTCTAGATTATCTCTTAGTTAATTTGCAATAGTTGTCGCACTTACAAGCAGCGGTTGTATCGGCATCCGTAGGTTTTGCTAATATCCTGTTTCATTTCCCTCTTTCACCTCTTACGACACCTAAGGGATAATAAATAGGGTAGTATATTAGTTTTTGGCGATACTACACGGTGCGCGATATTTTATTATTTCCTATGAACTTCAACTAATTCGTACCGCTACATTTTGAGAAATATGAAAATTAAAAATTTTGAAAAACTTTTTTAGCAATAACTTTTAAACGGCTTTACGGATTTATTTCAAAAAACTAAACAGTTTTTAACTTTGAAAAATCACGTCGACTGCTCCCGGTCCGGTCAAAGTCGGTTGGTCGTTCGTGAGATATCGTTGACGAAAGATATTGAAAAAAAAATTGTTTTTTTTTAATTACTCCGATATTTCATATTCAACGTCATAATTTGGTGAAATTTTAAGTGCTCCGCATTTGAAATTAGCTGGAAATTCCAGGGATGGCCTGCAGGGTTAACCAATTTTTTTTGTTTTTTAAAGGGAAGATTGTTAGGTTTTTGTTTTACTTTTTATATCTTTTATTTCTTTTATAATTTTCAAACCGTTTATAATATTATATGAATCCTTTTATTGTTTTTTTCTTCCTTTTTTATATTTTTTTTGCTTCTAAAACTAAGCATTAAAAAAACTTAGTCCCTATACTTATTACTAATTTATTACTATAATTTAGGGTATAGCCTTATTTTTACAGTATAACATTGTTGTGAACATGTCAAATGAAACGGGCAACTACATATTCCTCACACTAATCTGTGTGGTAGATGTAATGGCTCGAATGGCACGAGATTGCCACCACTGCATAGGGAATTAGGGAATACTGTTGTACAGGATTTGTTTCTCTCTAACTGATCGCACGTTTGACACCGTCTCGCTTACGAGCCCTTTAGCTACATGTATGGTGGTATGGTTCGCGATCCCTTTCCTTTTCCGTAGTCCTGGCTGATGAGATTTTCCTTTTCAGCCTGCGTGTGTCCCTGATATAAGGCATTTTCAAGCGAATTTGGGACATGTGAACCCGTGTACCTCTTCAGTATTACGAATCGCAGATTAGTAATGGATGAGTATATGCCACTGTAGATCTCATTTAGTGCATACGCTACATCCAGTGGGTTCCTGTGCGTGCAGAGCCATCGTGGTGTATATTAGTCACTAAATTTGGACGAGTGTAGTGCAGTTGGAAGAGACTATGCCTGTCGATGTACGGCAGCTGGTTGCTGTCGCTTATTAGAACAATCTAGCTTGCACCCGTGATTTGTACTGCCATTCCGGGCCACAACAATATGCTATGGAAACAGCTAAAGTAAAATAGTAAAGCTGTTTCAACACTGGTAAGAATTCTAATCTTTTGTACAGCATATGCAGAAGAACTAAGTCTGCTTGCTAGTTTTTATATACTGGGGCACCATTGAAGTTTTGCGTCTAGTGTGACTCCATAAAAATTGAAGTATCAACAAGACACAATTGACATTCGGAGTTATAGTTTTTATTCATTTAGTTTTAGTGCAATTTAAACGCAAATTATTAACACTAAACCAATTTATTAATTTAGATATAGCATTATTTACTTTGTCATAATTTAGTAACTGTCGTTTAAATTCAAAAATTAATGAAGTGTCATCATCATCATCATCATCATTACAACCCTTCACATGTACACTGCTGAACATAGGTCTCCCCCAAGAAACGCTACAAAGCGCGGTTCTAAGCCGCCTGCATCTATCGACTTCCTGCATGTTTCCCCAGTTCGTTACTCCATCTAGTGGGGGTCACCCTACACTATGCCTACCGGTACGAGGCTGCCACTCGAGAATCTATTTTCCCAAACGGTTGTCATTTCTTCGAGCTATATGGCCGGCCCATTGCCACTTTAGCTTACTAATCCGTTGGGCTATGTCGGTCACTCTGGTTTTACTACAGATATCCCTATCTCTAAGTTTATCACGCAGAGTAACCCCGGGCATAGCCCTCTCCATAGCTCGCTGAGTGACCTTGAGCGTCGTCATACGTCCAGCAGTGGAGGAACTCCTCTCAGATCCCTAAGTCATCATTGGCGAAACGCACTGGTTGTACAATCTATTTTTTAGATTTTGAGGTATACCTGACGAGAAGATGTGTCGTAATTTCCCGAACACCGCACAGCCGAGTTGAATCCGTCGATTAATTTCTCTGTTAATGTTGAACCTACCTAGTGGGAATATTTGTCCCAGGAAAACGTACTCGTCAACAACTTTGAGCTTGGTGCTCCTAACAACTACCGGCAAAGATGTGACATGGACATTAACCATGATCTTTGTTTGTCAATGTTCATCTTAAGACCTAACTGTTGGAAGACACTATTGAGGTCATTGTGCATTGTGCTTAGGTCCTCCAGCGGTTCTGCCATAAGGATTGTATCGTCGGTAAATCGGCGGTGAGTGATGTACTCGCCATCGGTGTTAATATCGTATCTTTTCCGTCCAGTAGCTTAAAAACTTCTTCCAATGCAGCGGTGAAGAGTTGCGGGGATATGAAGTCACCCAATCTTACACCTCTCTGTAGTTGGATAGGTTTCGAACTCTGGTTGTGTACTAGGATAGCCATCGTAGCCCTATCGTATAAACACTTCAGCACTTCAATATACCGACAGCCAACTTGGCATCGCTGAAGGGACTGTAGCACCGCCCAAATTTCGACGGAATCAAAGGCTTTTTCATAATCCACATACGCCAAGAAAAGTGGCAGACTGTACTATTCGGTCTTCTGTACGATTTGCTGCTGGATCGTTAAACTTGCGTGTGGCTCCAACGTTGATATGTAAAGCTGCCCATAGAACTTCTCAATCTCACTCAAAATCTTAGGTGTTCCGGAAACGATGCTGCTACACTCAGTCTTTAGCTTTGACAGTTGGCTCTTTCTGGCTGACAGATTACTGGCAAAGAATTTGGAGCCCTGGTTCGGATCAAGCGCTTCTTAATACGAGCAATTTTAAAGCTGCGTAAGTCCCGCCGCATTTGGATATCTGTCTGTTCAGTTGCCTGTATGATGTCGAATCTGCCGACAACTGCAGCTTCATCTCCCGTTTAACAACCATGAGATTAAAAATGTGATCGGAGATTTTTTGTGCTCTTCTGTGGCGGATCTTCCAGAACTTAGCTCCGACCGCATTGACAGTTTCCACGAGCTTGTCTTTCATATCGTCCACTGCATTTCAATCTTCTCGTTACTGAAAACGACTTTGTAACTCTGAGCGGATGATGGCTGTGGAGAACCACATAAGGATAAGAAGGGGTATCTTCCAGGGCGATTGTCTGAGTCCAATCTGGTTTTGCCTCTCTCTGAACCCTCTTAGTACTTTACTAGAGGGCTCCGGGAGGGGATGTCAGCTTCGAAAAGGAGGAACAAAAGTGACCCACCTTTTCTTTATGGATGACCTCAACTTATTCGCCTCCAGTCGCTCCCATTTTATGGAATTGCTATACATTTCTTGTGAATTTAACAATTCTTTTGGAATGGAGCTGAGAACGGATAAGTTTGCGGTCCTCCATGTTGAAAGGGGAAGGGTTGCTAACTCTGAGGGCTCTGAACTTATCTATGCCCGTCAATTTAAGGACCCTTTCCGAGGCTGAAACAAGTCACAGAACATCGGTATCGATGAGGCTGGTATGAAACAGTCAGTTTGCGACGTGTTTTATGCACGCTTGATCAAAGTGCTTAACAACCATTTGTCCAGTGTGAATAAGACACACGCATGTAACGGTTGGGTCATGCCTGTCCTCATGTATACCTTCGACATACTCAGGTGGACCCAGACTGAACTTAACGCCCTGGATAGAAAAGTCCGCACTACCATGACGTCCCATAGGATGCATCATCCGAGATCGTCGGTAATGAGGCTGTACTTGCCGCGAAATCATGGTGGGCGTAATTGATAGAATCAGGCGTTACTTTGCGGAAATCCCTTATAATAAAAAATAAAAATATAAATTTCTTTGCAACTTTCTGCTAAACAACTTTGTTTAGCGGAAAGTTGCAAAGAAATTTATATTTTTATTTTTTATTATTTATGGTGGGCGTAGTTTTATGAGCGCGCTCACCATGCATAATCGCGAAGTGTGCAGCCTGCGTGATTACTTCCTGGCGAGATCGGATGTTCCATTCTATAATGACGTTATTTCTAGTGATAAAGGGCTTACTCCTCTATCCATAGCCAACGAGCAATGGCAGGACCCAGCAGTGCTTAGCATTTCCGACCGGGAGACCGTATGGAATGAGAAGGAGCTCCACGGGAGGTACTACAGGGTTCTACATGAGCCCTTCGTAGATACAGTCGCCTCCCTCAACTGGCTACGTTAAGCTGGTGACCTCTTCGGGGAAACCGAGGGTTTTGTCTGTGCTATACAGGATCAGGTTATTAAGACCAACAACTATCGGAGATACATCCTAAAGGATGGCACCATCGACATTTGTCGAGCTTGCCGCCATCCCGGTGAGTCACTTAGGCATGTCATCTCCGGTTGTTCAGTGCTTTCTAACTCTGAGTACTTGCACAGGTACAACCTAGTAGCCAGAATTCTACACCAGGAGCTTGCTCTGAAATACGATCTCATGGATCGGAAAGTGCCGTGTTACAAGTACCTGCCGGAAGCCGTGCTCGAAAATGAACGCGCCAGGCTCTACTGGGACCGGGCCATCATCACGGACAGGACTATTCTTTCGAATAAGCCTGATATTATGCTGATGAGTCGGGCACAGTCAAGAATATTTTTGGTCGACATTACCATTCCGATTGACGAGAACCTCGTGAAAGCCGAAATAGACAAGCAATCAAAATATCTGGACCTGGCTCACGAGGTGACCGACATGTGGAGTGGTCTGCTGTCCGCAATTATTCCTGTAGTCGTGTCTGCAAACGGGTTAATCCCAGCCAGCCTCTCGGGCCATCTGAGGCGACTGGGACTCCGTGACGGACCGCTCCTGGCTTAAATGCAGAAGGCGGTGCTCCTCGATACCGCCGGCATCGTCCGCCGGTTTCTTTCCCTGTCCTCCTAACCCTCGGCCGTTTGGTCTCCCCTGCCGAGGGCTTCCATCTGGTTGGGCTTTTATTTATTTATGTATTATTTATTTATTTATGTGTATGTATATTTTAATAGTAATAATAATAAATTTTTTGACATATTAAATATACATTTAAGTATAATTATTTTTCCCTTTATATATTTATCCAGCCCAACCAGATGTGATTACTCTATTAATAACCCAATAATAATAAAGCATTAAATACGTACGCGATCCCCATATTAACCTACTCGTTTAGGAGTGATGAAATGGTCTAAAACTGACATAAAGCAAATAGAAAGAACCACACGCACCACAGTTACCAAACACAATAATTTGCACCCTAAATTCGCAATAGAAAGACTCACAATCAAACGACAAAATGGAGGGAGAGGCCTAATAGACATTCAACACTTTTGGCAGAAACAAATTAGTAGCCTCAAAACATTCTTTCACAATAAATCTCGAACTAGTGACATTCATAAAGCCGTAGCCCTAAATGATTTTAACTACACTTACCTAACTGAACACACAGACACACGACACAATAACACTAATAACCCACAAAAACAAAAGTTAGAGGACTGGAAAAAGAAAATCCTGCACGGACGACACCCACATGACCTGGAACAACCACATGTAAATACAGTAGCATCAAATAAATGGCTTAAAATTGGCAACCTATTCCCGGAAACTGAAGGGTTTGTCATCGCAATACAAGACCAGATCATCAACACTAAGATTTTCAGGAAATATGTCATTAAAGACCCCCCAGTAACCAACGATAAATGCCGCAAGTGCTTCACCCAATCAGAGACAATACAACATATAACAGGGGCATGTACAACTCCTACAGATACAGACTACACTCACAGACACAACCAAGTAGCAAACATCATTCATCAAAAACTAGCACTCAAACATAAACTTATACAAGACAAAAACACGCGCTATTACAAATATACTCCACAAACTATTTTAGAAAATCCTACACACAAACTTTACTACAACCGCGCCATACTTATCGACAGAGCCATTCACCGGACATAACACTACAGGACAAAGCAAGTAAAATCACCTACCTAACAGATATTGCAATACCCAACATACAAAAACAATAGGTGAGAAGATAAGCAAATATGCAGAGCTTAAAGAAGAAGTAACCAGAATTTGGAGACAAAATAAAGTTTATATAGTACCCATAGTCATCTCCACCACGGGTGTCATACCCAACCATCTCCACCATAGCATCAAATTAATAGACCTGAAAAACTCAACGTACATTATACTCCAAAAAGCCGCAATTTTAAGTACCTGTCGAATTGTAAGAAAATTCATGCAATTGGAAGAAAATGAAATAGCTACCCATAACAACCCACCTACATAAATACTCACTGCACGCTGCATTTACTTGGCTTATGTATGCAGTCAGAACTAGCCAAAGAGCTAAGAAACAGAAATGTTTTCACTATAATAATTATAATATCCTCCAGACCGAACTTCGGTCACGGCGGCCAACCTCAACGGAGACTAGCCATCGGCGCGGGACAGGATTATAGTGAATTACGGAATAGAGGATTATAGTGATGATAGATCGTAGTGTTGAAGTTCCTTGATTAATGTTTCATGGTGAACAAAATTGAAGGCTTTGGATAGATCACAGAATATATCCAAAGCATCTTGTGCATTCTCCCTTGTAATGAAAATATATTTAACAATCTCAACGCCAGCTCAGTTGTCGAGTGACCCCTTTTGAAACCAAATTGATTTTTATGTATTGCATTATTTACATTGAAAAAATTAACAATTGACCAAGATTTTTTTTCGAAAATTTCACTAAGGCTTGGCATTACAAAAATGGGTTTAAAATTGGCGAGGTCCAATTTACTACTAGATTTAAATAAAGGTATGAATGATGATGATGAATCGGCCGAAGGTGTTAGCGACTGCTGCTACTTTGTCTATTGTTTCGGCTGGGATATTTCGTGTCTGTTTAGCTTTTCTCTTTTCGACGTCCATTATTTGCTTTTAGCGTTTGAATCCTCTTATTCCTTCTGGATTTACTATGGGATATTCCCTGATGTCAATGGGACCGTAATCATGAAGATTCAATGGGTCTGAATGGTTTTCACAAAACTGAGATTTTAATCGCTATCGTTATATACCACTACCTCATGATGTTCAGAGGCCTTTAATACTCCCAAGAACACTACATTGTCTACCCTCCCTTTCTCGTATTCTACCACCATAGTATCCACGCTTTTTGTTTTCGCTGGCACTTCTTTAGCCTCAACTGCCTTCGCAAGCACAGCTTATACTGAGCATGTCCGGGCGAACTCCGTAATGTATTCACCTTTTTTGAAAAGTTCGATGGTTTTGTTCAGTATATACACTACTCGACAGTAACTGTTTGCTACTTTTATTAATATTTTTTGTAGAAGTGGGGGCAAGCGAGCATATGGTTCATCTAATGTTAAGTAACTACCGCCGCCCATGAACATCCGCAACACCAGGGGTATTGCATGTGCGTTGTCGGCCCTTTAGAAAGGAGTAATCTTTTTTCTTGAAGGTCCCCAAGTCGTTATGGTCCGGAAAAGTCGCCGATGGCAAACTATTCCACAGACAGGTCGTACGCGGAAGAAAACTTCTTGTGAAACGAAGAGTAGTGGACCGCCAAGCATCCAAATGTTTAGGATGGAATCGGGATGTTTGCCGCGTAGTGCGTTCATGAAATTTGGCGGCTAGGATTAATCCGAACAATTCCTCAGAGCACTCCCCGTGATAGATGCAATAAAATACGCAAAGATGTGCAACCTCTCTTCACAGCGCCAGTAAATCGAGCCGGTTGGAAAGCACTCGGTCGTCGACAATTCGAGGCGCTTTATGCTGCATGCGGCCAAGAGGAAGGAGCTGGCACTGGGGAGTCCCAGCCCAGAGATGGGAACAGTATTCTATGTGCGGCCGAACTCGCGCCTTGTAAAGTTGCAAGCGGTGTGCCAGCATTAAATACTGCCTCGCTTTGCTGAGCATGCCAAGCTTTTTAGAGGCCAATTTGGCCTTCTCTTTCAAGTGACCACAAAACTGTACGTCACTCGATATGTCGACGCCGAGAATTCAAATACTGGCTGAGGCAACAAGGGGAGTGCTTTGAAACTGAGGATATACGACAAAGGGGTTCTTTTTGGCGGTTAACAGACAAACTTGTATCTTCTGAGGGTTAAACTGGACTAGATTTAGTCGCCCCTAGTACAAGACTGTTCAGCAAAGACTGGACGTCAGACACAAGTTTGTCCCGGTACACGGAGACGTTTTCCCGAGAAACATTGGCATGGTCAGTGTACAGAGCATCACCAGCGCTATCATCTGCATAGCAATGAATGTTGCCGGTTTTTACCATATCATTGATATGCGGAAGAAACAGCGTTGGAGATAGCACGTAGCGTTGTGGAACACCAGGATTAATAGGCTTGTAATCGGAGCTTGCACTGTCTACAACAACCTTGATGCTCTTTGTGCCAAACCCAATCGAAAGCCTTTGAAATTTTCAAACTAACGGCCAATGCCTCCCACTTGGACTCCACTGCCGCCGCCCATCTATGAGTCAGGTAGATCAGAAGATGACCAGCCGATCGACCTCGACGAAAATCGTATTGGCGATCACTAATCAGCTGGTGATCCTCAAGGTACCTCATGAGCTGACAGTTTACAACGGACTCCATTGTTTTGGAGAACAAGGAAGTGATGGCAATGGGTCGATGGTACGAAAGCCTCTTCCGGAAAAGACGCGTTAAGACCGGTGCTAACTCTGGAGCACACGTCCTAAGCACAATTGGGGGATACCGTCAGGCCCACTCGACTTGTGGATGTCCAGGGAGAGAAGCGCTTTGCGAACCAAGTGCTGTGTGAACCGCACTTCCGGCATGGAGCACTCACAACGCGGTATGGTTAGCAGCGTACTCATACTTCATCAAGAGTTGAGTTGAACGCAAAGAAAGAGCCTAGAAGATCGGCTTTCTCCTTTGCGGCATGGGCCAGTGAGTCGTCCTCTCTGTGCAGAAATAGAAGAGATGGCTGACAGAAATTCCTTTGGACAGTCTTGGCGAGAAACCAGAATGCATGGGTTACAGAATGAAGGCGAACTAGTTTCTCGCCAATTCGCCTTGGCAACGACTCTTTTGAAGGACCTGGAAGCGGAATTATTCTTTTGTTTAGAGCGCTGGTGTTTACATCCCGGGACGTTGATAGTTCAGTCCAGGCTTGGTAGCACTCCTGCCTATAGCATGATGCTATTTTACAGGAGCGACCAAACCATGACTGAGATTTGCCTCCGATGAGCACCACAGGGGAAATAATAAAAAGTTCCATAACCTGAAGTACCACATCAACGACAGAATCAGCAACAACGTTGAGATCTTCCGGCGAGAAACAAATTAAAAGGGTAGGATGTAAAGAAAGATCGCATCCTATTCCAATCAGCTTACCTATAGTAACTAACTCGGCGGCACACTGCAGAGTGCAACCACGATTTTAGCGTGAGTGGCACCACACTCCGGATAAGGCAATGGTCCGAGGAGCCTAAAGGGGCGTTGACGGAAATCTGATATCCATCCGGATGAGGGGTCAGCAGAATGTCCAACAGGGAAGAGTGTGATCCTCCACATCTGGAATCCGCGTAGGAGAAGTAACCAGTTGTTTCAGACCATATGCCGAGGCAAAATCATGATCAGATCTCCCCGCATGATCGGTTGAACCTGAACCAAGCCATTTGGCGTGGTGTTCGTTAAAATTGCCGAGAATCACGATCTATACTGAGGGTATCTATTGTTGGAACGGGTGTGTAGCCATTTGGACGTGGTTGAAGAGTCGGTCTGTTTCGGCATAACCGCTGTTGGACCTATAGCGGGACCCGTAGATGCGCGAATATTCGTCGCTGTGTACGCGTAGCCAAAGGATGGACAGGTCTGAACTTTCAAGACTGCCGAGGCGTCGAGAACAGATGTCCTCTCCAACGTATATGCAAACTCCAGCCCGAGGCACAAAGGAGTGTTCCAATTTGTAACTCGGGTAGGAGAAATACGAAGCATTAGCCGGAGAGGACACTTACGTCTCGGTTAAAAAGAGCAGAGCCAGTCTCGTCATCTCGAGATGGTAGTGGACGGCGCTTAGGTTAGAATGAAGTCCCCTGATATTGCAGAAATTAACAGATAGCTAGGCAGGGGTCGCCTCGGTCTTACTGCTCAGTTTTCACCGAGCAGCCCCCCCCCCCCCCCCCCCGAATACGCGGGGCAGTACGAGCACCCACAACCACCAACAATTTTTGGAAGCTTTATTTAGGATTATGTAATAAAAATAAAATTAAAACTGTTAAAAATTGTAGCAGAAGGAGGAGACTATCAAATGATGTATATTTTCTTGATTTATTTTTTATAAATTCTTGTATATTTTCAAATACACAGTAAAGATTTTGTTTTGATTTTTCTGTCAACTTTTATAACTTAACCTATCAACCGATTCCGGCTTGACGTCAACTTAATGTTAGAGTCGAAAGATTTAGTAAACTGTATGGGTACATACAATAAGCAGAGTTAGGAAAGAGAATGAGAATGTATGGACTAATCTTGTGAGGGCAGCCTTGCCATCCTCGTTGTGTAGCAGCTAACACAGCAGGCCTACCTCGTTGTTCAGCGTACGCACTCTTAGATCATTTCCTGGAAATCACACAAAATTCAACTCTTGACTTACTGTTTTCGTGAAAAGGCGTAACACATTCGAGTAATTACTGGGACTTAATGTCCGGTGGTAATTAATAAAAATAAAAAATTGTAATATAAAGAGGAGATCGAAAAACACAACGTCCCTCGGGAAGTCGCGGTTTTAAAGTATGTCACCGGGCTGTCTTCAATAGCAGTACGTGCATAACCAATATTAGGGAAAAGAGGATTTAAGGATAAGTATTTTATTAGAATAATAAATAAAATTGTAAACTGACATAATCGATATTAGAATGGATCTTTTTAAGCCTTTCAAACCTCCTTTGCTTAAACTTCAACTAATGTCAACATTCATAAAATTGAAAACAATGAATATAGAGCAATAGCGCAAAACAAGTGCGTAGAACCGCTCATTTGTTACTAATCCGCCAACAAAGCGATACCGGGATTTCATTTGTGACATTGTATTGAAGTGGGTTTTCCAATAATGCGTTGCTTGAGAAAATGCTCTTATTCGAAACTACTCAAGTTTAACACAGATGTTCAGACTCCGTATTCTAACCAAAAAAATTATTTACTGAACCATTCATCTGGCTGATTGCGTCAACAAAATTTATTGGTTTTTAAGTATATTGCAATTGGTCCTGTGTTGTTGACAATACACACCCATTTTGTGCACCAAAGGGCGCACCTAATTTCAATTACCGATCTCTGCCAGTAAACTCATGACGTGGTGAAAAATTAGTGGCAGGTGCCTTAATTAACTAAGTTTTAACTTGAACAGTTAATTAAACAATTCTCTATAT
Source organism: Parnassius smintheus behrii (assembly GCA_036936625.1). NCBI lineage: Eukaryota > Metazoa > Arthropoda > Insecta > Lepidoptera > Papilionidae > Parnassius > Parnassius smintheus. Next base: position 52,924,986 of record JAUPFT010000011.1, read on the forward strand.
ATATATATATATATATATATATATATATATATATATATATATATATATATATATATATATATATATATATATATATATAGAGAGAGAGAGAGAGAGAGAGAATTGTATTTAAATATATATTTATATTTAAATATATATTTAAATATGTATAATGATTTCTTATGTTTACGCGAACATTACACATTTATATAAAACTATTTTTTTGGATTATATCGCGTAAATAAACTTATATTACATTTCCGAAGTTTCGAGTACTTTACAGCACCCATGGTCACGGAAAGGACTGAGATGTTCGACGTCTCAATATCGTAGTTAACGACGACTAAGTTAGCAAAGTAACTTCAGATTCTTCTTATAAATATTCTTTATCTTTAACTGCCTCATTGGTCTTGTGGTCATAAATGTGAGTGCTGATCATGAGATCCCAGGTGGGGTTAAAATCAGCTATTGGGTTTTTCTATCAAGAAATTCTCAGTAGCTCCCCGCAGTTTGAATGTTGACGGTATTTAACGCTCTTGCCTCGGAAAGCACATAAAGCTGTTAGTCGAGCATCTGATTCCTCTCCAGTCGTTTCACTATCCTATAGTGTAGTGTAGCCCCCACGACAATAAAAAAGAATCGTCGCGACACCACACTGTTCAATGCGAAATAGAAAGACGAAACGAAAATAACTGGCTTACTTTCAAAGAGAGTGTGTGCGCACGCCGCACGGCTTACAACTATAGCAAAAAGTGTCGTTACAACTTTTGGTCTTAATTTTTCTTTAGCAACGCGCGATTTCGAACTTCGTTCCAATATCAATAAAAATATTTTTTATACATTAAAATCGTATATTGAAACAGAAACAGAAACAGAAACTTTTTTATTCAATGTAGATTATAACAATACTTACTGAAAGTCACTTTTTTCATTTACGACTGGTTCGCAAAAAAAAAACATCTGTCCTGGGAAGAACCAGCAAGAAACCCAGCGGAACTATTTTTTTCCAATATTAGCTAACAATAATATTTACAATAAACAACACAAGACAAAATTAGAAATAGCTTGGTAGCAATCACCCTTCCCAGGGGTTATTATCATCCATAAATTCCTTAATATTATAATAACCCTTTTTATACAAACTTAGTTTAATAATATTTTTGAACTTTGTGTATGACAAATTTTGTATATTTTTTTGGAATTTTGTTGTAAAAGCGTATACATCGCTCCAAGAATGAACTACTGACTCGGTGGAGTCGAGTAACTGTTACTACTAGCTTGTGTCTCTTCCTAGTATTTACAGAATGAATATAACTTATTTTCGCAAAACTACTTTTATTTTTGTGTACTTACATTACATTTTCATAAATGTATTGAGAGGCCAGAGTTAATATATTAATTTCCTTAAATTTTTGTCTCAGTGACTCTTTTGTTTTTAAATTACATATTGCTCTAATGGCCCTCTTCTACAAATCTTAGATTATAGTTACGCATACATAACATTCGTCTTGACGTGCGTACGACGACTTTTCGGCTAAAACTGCCGGTTGCTGGTCGCTAGACTATAATTTCTTCTAATTTTATTTGTAAATTCGAATGACCGCCATACAAACTTGGTGATCCTTTTTACTGGCAAAGAGGCATTCTATCTTAGTCCTCATGGCTGGCAACGCATCTGCATTTTAATTCGCAAACGAAGATAGATGTGGATATCTATGGGCCGGAGCAACCACTTATTGTCAAGTGGACTGTGTGCTAGTTTGTTAACCTTATTCTTTATTTAAAAAAAAAAACTCGTAAAAAATCCGGAACGCGTCCACGGAAAAATATTTTCAAACAGATTTCTTAAAGTAGTAAAATAAAATTGATTTATATTTTATACAAAATATAAGATAGATTGATTTAAGTCTTTTTTTATCTACTCATATATATAACGTATAAGTGCAAATTAAAAATTTAGAAGTAGTTTGATAGCAAAAACTTTCTTGACCTTGACGTGTTCTGAGTAACGCACAACCTCATCCGCTTCGCGGTATGCGGTTCGCAATGTTTGAAAAAAATAAACGAAAATGTGTTCAACTTTACAAAAGGATATGAAATCTGAACAGTTTCACTGTAAAACATCGCGCCAAGTACACTTTGAACTATAATTACAAAAGGTATAATTATATTTTTACAAATAACTATAAAACAAAAAAAAAACAAGTACATAACCATTTTAGATTCGAAAAAAAAAATTCTGGAAAAGTAATAATAAAAAATGGTGTACTTGGTGTGCATTATATTATTATTATAAGGTACGAGCATAATTCAAAAAAGTTGTAAAAAAACGACTTCCAATGTCAGGTTGGTGATCGAAAGTTATGCACACTAAGTACACCAATTTTTTATTATTACTTTTTCCAGCAAAATTTTTTTGATGGCACGAAAACTGTACACGAAGTTTGGGGACGACAACACATCTGAATTTTGTAAAATTACTTACGCGATGACTGGTAAAGCACGCCTAAAGGCATAAGTAGGCGTAAAAGGCATATTCCATCCTTTGCGTTCTTTCTTGCCGATTACAAAAAGGAGGAATTTCTGTGTTTGCCTTTATGTATCTTTTATGTATATATACTGATTTCTCCGTTAGTTGTGGGCCGATTATGATGATTCTCTTCTTAAAACCTCTCAACTGCCGATGTCCAAGACTTGGACACGAAAATATCTCCGTTGACTGCGGGCGTCCAAGTGTTAGACATTTTTTACCCGCTCCTTTAATGAAGAAACAAAGCATTATGCGCCATTTCTAACTCATTCTACCATATGTCAATGTGTACAGGATAAAAAAGCCTAGCATAAAAACCCCACAGCTTATACACTTTAGTAGTATATTTTATTTAAATCATTCCTAAATGTCGTCCGTTCCTTGAGTCAGCCATTAGTGTGATTGACGCGCGCTAACAACGATGTTGTTTGTAATTATTTTGTATTAATTTATATTTATTGTATGGTGGATTGTGTTAAAACAATGCCTGGGTAAGTAATCTTCTTATTTGTAATCTCATTTTGTGTTTTATCTTATACGTGTAAAATCGTTTTTTAATATGTATGAAGCAAGCTGCTATCTTAAAACTAACATGCTGGTTGAGGAAAGTTGACTTGAAATGTACGTTAAATTTTAGTGTTGACTGTCAGTTTTGTGTTGTAATATGTATAATTGTTCATCGTTCACAGTTTTAGTACATCAAAATGTGGATAAAGTGCAATATTTTCAAAATTTTAATGTATATACGCAATAGGTGCAATAGTGTCCATTTTTGAGACGTCCGTAGAAGTGAATTCTAGTTCTCTGTTTTGCGGGTGGCGAAAAAAGGAACTAAAGTTTGCCATACTGCATCAAGTTCAAATTCGGTTGAATGGTTAGAATAGTAAAGAATCTAGCGCCCTCGAGCAGAGAAATGGAGCTTGGTTGACCCCACGATTATTCGATGATTATCATTATAATGAAATAAAAAAAACTATTTTTATTGACTAAAGCATTACGCCGCATTATGCCGCATCTGGTCCGAAAACATGCTACATCGGTGTAAATTGATTGTGAGTTCTAGTAAGCTTATTATTAATGCGTTTTACGATAAAAAATTGTATTGTGTTGGCAACATCGCGACAATAGTGTGAAGTTGCCGCGTATGTTGGCAACATCGCGACAATAGTGTGAAGTTGCCGCGTAAGATTAACAACACGGTAGGCGAGTGAATTTGCTGACTCTGGGGAAGCAAGAAATAAACCGGAGAGTAACACTTTCGTTTCGACTGCCGAACGCGTTGGTGGTCTCAAGACTCGTAAAGCCATAATTATTGTATAGTGATTATAATACTTACCTTGTTCTATTAAATACTTATACGTAGAGTCAGTGTCTAATTACTACCTGTTACCTAAGTAAAATTAAAAGTCTACATCAGAAGTGGGATCGAAAACAACCAAAAAAAAAATGGGTAGGAAAAGAAAATATAGCAGCAAGCGCAAGCACAGGAAAACACGTGTTAGATCATCATCCAGTAGCAGCAGTAGCAGTGGCTCAAAAACACCGCCGCTATCTCCCCGGCACGGAAGGAGAATGAAGGTATCAAACGAAAACTCCACCGAAACTGTAAGTACAAGCAACACAGTGCTTCATAGTATGATACCTGAATTTGATCCGCTAAATAATAATATTGTGACATGGCTTAATGTTATAGAATCTTTTGCGTCAACTTTCTCTTGGTCTGATAGTACAATCCGTTATCAAGCATTGAATAAGCTCAAAGGCTCGGCTAAGGTTTGGTACGAATCGCTGTTGCGTAGTGATAATTCCTGAACAACTTGGGCGTGGATAGATTGGAAAGAAAAAATTTTAACAACGTTTAGGGTAAAAAGGAATATGTTCGGGCTATTAAAAGAGATTATTGAGCGACGACCTTTCGAAAATCAGTCTCTGTACAATTTCTTTTTCGAAAAAAAGGCGAAAATTGATAATTTGTGCTTAAACTTTACGGACTACGACATTATATCGATTATCTTAGGAAATATCGGCGACAATAATATCACAGCATCACTGGAAGCAAGTAATTTTAAAACATGCAAAACCCTAGGAGCATTCTTACACGGAAGAATTTTCAAATCAAAATTAGTAAAACAACCCTCTAGCTTAAATAACTTTCGCGATTATAGTACTAAAACAACAACCAATACACATAGCTCAATATCGAATTCACCTTTGTTAACTAATCTACCCGCACGATCTACAAATCAAAGTAATACTGACCCTCCACAAAGTCGCAAGAAATTAGAATGTTTTAATTGTGGCGGTAATCATAGAAGGGTTCAATGTTCGATTAAATGTGAATTTTGCGGAAAAAGGGGCCACACAGAAGATATATGTTTCCATAAAAAAAAATACGAAAAATATTAATACCGACAAATTCGACCAACAAGAAGCGAAGTGTATTAAATTCTTTAATTCAAAACAAATGTTTTTTAAGATGATATATATAAATGAATTTGTTAGCGATGCGTTTATAGATACGGGTAGCAGCTGTTCTTTGATATCATCTCGTTTGGTAAAAGAATTTAACCTCCAAAGGTTCCCTTTAAAACCGCATGTGATATTGCAAGGATTTTCCAAAGATAGTATAAAAGCTGTAATGGAAATGGTTCGTGTAAATATTAAATTAGATTCATTTAAAATTAATAATGTGGAAATGTATATTCTCAGCGAACTCTCTGGATGTGATATATTAATAGGACGCAATGTGACTGAGGGGCCCGACGTGATGTATTCAAGAATAGGTGAAAACCTTACATTCGAATATGCGGAGAACATGGGTGAGTTAGGGCTTGATTTTGACACAGACTCTCATTACAATGAAATATTAAGGTTATTTTTAAAGTACCGTCAATGCATAGCCTCAAATATAAATCAATTAGGAATGGTTCAGGGGCACGAAATGGAGATAAATTTGCTCCATAGTAAGCCTGTACAATTTAGGCCGTATAGGGCATCGTTTTCGGACAGAAAAATTATGAGATCTTTAGTTAACGAACTTTTAGAAAACGGCATAATTCGCGAAAGTAATTCTGCATATGCAAGTCCAGCCCTGCTAGTAAATAAAAAGAACGGTGAGAAAAGATTATGCATCGACTACCGCGCGCTGAATAAAATAACGATCAAAAATAAATATCCGATGCCCCGCATAGAAGATTTAATCGATCGACTTCAGGGATGTAGTTTTTTTACCAGTTTGGACTTGAAAAGTGGGTACTATCAAATAAAAATGAAAGAAGATTCTATGAATTTTTGAGGCTCCCCTTTGGATTAGCCGGTGCTCCATCATGTTTTCAGCAGATGATGAACCGAGTCATGGGAAATCTTAGATTTGGAAAAATCATTTTATACCTGGACGACATTTTAATCATAAGTCAAACAGAGGTAGAGAACTTGGAACTTCTAGAAAAGGTGTTGAAAATTTTCAAAGAGAACGGTCTAACGATTAACTTAAAAAAATGTCATTTCTTAAAGACGGATATAGAGTTTTTGGGTTACAGAATAAACTCGGAAGGCATAAAACCTAGTGAGGGTAAGGTAAATGCAGTGAAAGACTTTCCCACTCCAAAATCGGTTCATCAGGTGCGACAATTTTTAGGCCTCATTAGCTATTTTCGGAAGTTCATAAAAAATTGTGCAACCTTATCCAGTCCTCTGACCAAACTGTTAAAGAAGAATGTTCCCTGGGTCTGGAAAACTGAACATGATCGTGCTTTTATGACTCTAAAGGATGCACTAATTTCGGACAATATAAAGATTGTTGGGACAAATGTATCATACCTTTACAACAAGCGATTAATAGCACGTTTCATAAAACTACAAAAGCTGTCCCTAGCGAAGTATTTTTTGGTTGAAGGTTGCGAACTGATAGCGATAACTTAATGCCTGAGCTTGAAGACGTTGACGGTGGTACTACGGATGTAACTAAGTTACGTAAATATGTAGATAAAAACATACGGACAAATGCTAACTACCAAAAGAAAAACTTTGATAGCAAACGTACAAAGGCTAAGCAGTACAACAAAGGAGACCTAGTACTGCTAAAAATCCAAAGTCAGACAAATGATGGATGCAGCAAAAAGCTATTACCTACTTTTAAAGGCCCTTTTCAAATAAAAAAATGCCTTGGTCAAGACAGATACGAAGTCCAAGACTTGAGAGGTAGCGAAAGATCTAACAGAACCTATAAAGGAGTGGCCGCTGCAGAAAATTTAAAACCATGGATTAAAATTCATGATTGGCATGCTGAATAAATAGTAAAAACGAGGGGCGTGTTGGCAAGGTAAAGGTACCAATTTATATTTTATATATTGAAACATTGCCCAAAATAATTATGAAGATTATTTATTATTTAAAATAATTATGAAATGTTCTTTTATATATCTTTTATACACGTGTAGTAAATCGCAATTATCTAAAAAGCTAACCCAGTCACCCTAGTACGACAGAAGTGAACTGGCAGTCGTTTTCCTAGGACCAAAGGAACGAACTGAAAACAGTCACATGAATTAAAGGGCGTGAACTGATAAAGTTAGTCGTGGAGGTAGTCTTAAAGGAAAAGTGGTTTGAATTAAGCCACCAAAGCTCTGGTTTTCTTAAGAGTAAAAAGTAATTTGGGTAATTTAACAATGGGTCACATTTTAATGCTTAAATATGTGTGTTTCAGCTGTTCGAGGTGTGTGTATGTGTGCCTGAGGGCAGACACAATGCAGGAGGGCCGTGTTGGCAACATCGCGACAATAGTGTGAAGTTGCCGCGTATGTTGGCAACATCGCGACAATAGTGTGAAGTTGCCGCGTAAGATTAACAACACGGTAGGCGAGTGAAGTTGCTGACTCTGGGGAAGCAAGAAATAAACCGGAGAGTAACACTTTCGTTTCGACTGCCGAACGCGTTGGTGGTCTCAAGACTCGTAAAGCCATAATTATTGTATAGTGATTATAATACTTACCTTGTTCTATTAAATACTTATACGTAGAGTCAGTGTCTAATTACTACCTGTTACCTAAGTAAAATTAAAAGTCTACAATTGTAGTCTATGATTTTGCACATAATATATTGTAAACAATAGACGTAAGATTAAAATAAAATAAAATTGAACTATTAAAAAACTTTGTGTCAATGAGAAATATGACAGTTTTGACTTTATTCAATATTTAGTTATACTAACTACTTTAAAATTTATTAAATATATGTACTCGTTTATAGGAAATTTCATGGATAATTCAGAAATATATACATATTATAGTATTCGATATACCAAAATCAAGATATTTGTGTTTAAACGGATTGGGCCCAATCAGCCGTCCATTTTATTAAACAGCTCCGCAGTCAACGGAGTATTACGGTTATAGTCTCCGCAGCTGAAAGGTTAAATAGAGTTTTTATTATATTTCAGGAGTGGTTCTATATATATTTCACCAAAAGGTTAGCAAAAGGTGATATAAAATATAGCTCAGGACTAGAACTACACTCAACACTAGAAACGTGGTAATAGTGATTGCCATTTTGAATTACAATTATTATACAAAAGAATTTGGTCGCTTGGCTGTGAAGCGGTGGTGTAAGAATATCCCCTGCACTACACACTACACACTCCGCGGGCGTCGTAAGAGGCAACAGAGGGAAACAAATCAGAAGATGAGTAGCAGCGTCTTTCTAATAATGACTAAAAATAAAAATAAAAGCTTGGCAACTATGGAAAATATGCCCCTAAAATGAGGCAATCTATGGAGATATTTATGTTGCAGTGGACTTTAATAGGCACTTGTACAGTTAAGATAAATATATGATAAATATAATATTATTTTAAAACCACTCAGGCTTTTTATTAAAACTTCAACATACGTGTAGCGTAAAATAACTGCGTAGAACTGCTCATTTGTTACAAATCCGCCAACAAAACGATGCCAGTATTTCATTTTTGACATTCTATGGAAGAGGGTTTTCCGATAATACATTGCTTGAGAAAATGCTCTTATTAAGACAACAAATTTTTAATTTTAACACAGATGTTAAGAATGTGAACATAATAAAAAATTGCACACACACACCAAGTTGATTAAAAATGGGTAAGCTATTCGTCAAATAAGTGTTGCTGTATGAAGAAAAAAATATGCACTAAACCCTTACCGAAATTGCGCTATATTTTATAAAATTCTGCTTTCTAAAATCCACCAAATTCCGTTAACTTGTATGCTGTAAATTATAAGTAAATAAGACAAAATGCAATTATTTAAGGACCTCTTCGTTTATTTAAGTAATATTAGGTACTAAAATCAACTAAATAATATAATTCCGCTATGTCTTCATGGTCATCATCACCTCAAAATGCCAATGATGTGCCTACACCTGCTTCTGATCCTTTTTCCACTGTTTGAGTAATTTTTCGAGAACATTTTTAGGTTATTTTTTTATGTGTGGCAGCTTTGCTTAAGAACTTTTTTTTATTGACGACGTATCACATGTTTGAGTTCACTGTTTCAGCTGAGATCTACTTATGTAGCTTACTTTTGACAATATTCATAATGCCGAAAATCTGCTATACTTCGGCATTTGAATGTGCAAGCGACAGCACGCTGATAGCTAAGTCCACTAATAACTGAAAGACATTCATCCTTGCCGAGTCATTCAAAATTTTAATGAAGGCTAGACATTCGTGTCTTTGGACCACAGCATTAACTTAGCATCAGATGGACTGCGTGCTCGTTGGTCATCCTTATTCAATAAAAAAATTACAAAATGCCCCAGCAGATTACGAGTGGCTTACGTTGTTTACACACACATTATGAAAAAGTAAAATTTACTTACGTATTCTAACGAACTTTCACATCTTAAAGTAAAATGTTACATATGAGTACAAAAATAAAGACGTGCTCGTGCTCTGCATTCGGTCAAGTTTGACGCCGTGTTGGTAACGACCATAAAATACAGCTAGAACATTAGTCTTGAGTGCAATCTTCCTGTTTTAATGCTACATTTGTACATTACAAGCCACAGAAAGTTGTTTTATTTATAACGTGACTTAAAGATAAATAAAAAGGTGCAAGTAGAACAAACAAGAGAGGATGGAAAAGGTTTTCCCCTAACTTTTGATCTTTTTATTTATAGAATTAGGGTGACAAACGAGCACACAGTCCACTTGTACCACATTTAACCTCGATTAAGTATCAAAATGCAGATGCGTTTTCACTTCTGAGGACTAAGATGGAATGCCTCAACTCGAGTAAAGCCGGTGTCTGGTTCTCTACACTCACCATACATACATACACATCAGCATTAATCTGTTTTTTTAAACAATTTTACGCTGGTATTCTGTGAGAGCGAGGTCCTTGCCTGTTCGAGCCAACCCTTTCGTGCTACAGCCATAATGTAGCTGAAGCGTGGCTCTACCACGTATAAAATCAAAACTATGCTTACGATATTTCATGCCTTATGAAAGTGAGACAGGAATGCTAAAATATTTTCTTGTTATTTTCAATATTAAACAGGCGGGCGCAATGTGCCGAAGCATCTTCTTTATCGTGGGGGAATCCTCATTAACACCTTTCACTGCAGGGCCACTGAAAGGTTACGTCGAACTCCTATCAGTTAAAATAAAAAGAGATCGTCTTTCGGAATAACCGGAGCCCCACTCTCGCTTTGCTTTACGCACGACTTTTTTGCACGTCCCGTTTTGCACGTCACATTACTTACTGCTTTCAGCACCCTCAAATAGCTATCAGGCTGTTCAAAACCACTTCATCATTATCCTCGGGGGTTACAATGCTGGGACTTAGTGGCTTCAGCCCCAAGCGCAATTTGATTTCCGCATGCACCGTTGTAATAGTTAGCCGCGTCATACGTGCATTAGACGTGTTATTAAGAACGAGTGAATATTTATCTTTTTTTAAAAATTTTATCCACTGAAGATCCGTTTTCACTAAAGTGAGTATTTGATGATTTCTTATATTTACGCGAGCACTACACATTGAAATAATACTAGTTTTTACGGAATTTATCGCGTATATTTAACTTTTTAAATACCCGACGTTTCGAACGCTTTACAGCACTCATGGTCACGGGCGGGACTGAGATGTTCAACGTCCATATGTCATAGTTAACTGCGGTTACCATAGATTAAAATTTAACTTTTGTTCCGATCTATACAGTATGAACTTATTTCTTCTTGAAGTCTTGCAGTTGTATGCTTGGGTTGTGATTTAATTTTATTTATTATAGGATCCCAAGCAGATGGTAGCACCCAGCCATCTTCTCTATTGAAATTAGGATGTTTTTTGATTTCAATAGCCTCGCGAATCATCCTTGGAAGGAACCGGTGTTCTTTAGCGAGGATTTGCGGTCTATCAAATCTGATGTAGTGACGGGGGCGATCCTGTACGTGTTCACAGACTGCAGACTTCCCGGAGCGTCGATTCTTCACTATGTTTCACCGTGTATATGTTCTTTAACGCGGGTTTTTATTGATCTTTTAATTTGTTCTATGTAGGAGAGACCACATTCAATATCAAGCTTGAACACTCCTGCGTCTTGCAGAGGGACATTACACTTGACTGATGGTAAAAACTGACCAATCTTCTTCAGCGGCTTGAAGTATGTTTTGATGGAAGCGCGCTTCAAGACGTAGCCAATCTTGTCAGTGACTCCTCTAACATATGGCAATACAGCAGGTACACGCTCGACTGTGACCGGCCGGATATGGCGGAGCTCGGCAGCCAGGTCTTTACTGTCACAGATCCCTCGTGCTTTCTGAAACAATGATTTACCCACGGTAGCTAAAATTTAAATATCTATCTGTATAGGTCTTTTTTCTATACACAGTATGGCTCAAGGTGTTATCAGGGTTCCGAATTACTAACACATCTAGAAAAGCTAAGGAATTGTTTGCCTCTAACTCTATTGTGAACTGAATTTTAGAATTTATAGAGTTAAGATGGTCTAGAAATGCAGTTACTTTATCTAAAGGTAGAATTGTGAAAGTGTCGTCTACGTACCGCTTGTAGAATCTTGGATTTATGGGAGAACTAAGTAGGGCTTTCTCCTCAAAGTCTTCCATGAATATGTCGGCGACAATGGGAGATACAGTTGAGCCCATCGCCACACCATCTACTTGCTTGTAGGATTCCTCCTTCCACAATAGGTAGCCAGATGTAAGGCAGTGTCTGAGTAATACTGCATATTCTACGGGCATGTTGTTTTCTTCCAGCCTTCTAGTTACAATTGAGATGCAGTCTTCAACAGGTAAGCATGTAAACAATGACTGCACATCAAAACTGACCGTAGTTTCATTGCCTGCAAGATGTAGGTCTTTAATCTCGCTGACAAAATGAATAATACCTACGTAAAATGGATAATACCTACGTGCGCCAAATGAATAGTTAAGGACTGTAATAACGATAAAGATGATGATTTTAAAAGAACGAAATATGGGTGACGAAAACTTTTAATTTTAATGTCTTTCAGTTAAAATTTAAGGCATAAAAACTGGTTTTATTTACTGTGTAGTATTTTTGTCAACCTGTTCGAAAAATAAGATTGTTCACGCGAGCAACAACGAACTAAAATGAACTTCAGTTTAAACGCATCAATTTTATTGTAAAATAGCAACAAATATGCCAATCGTTCAGAGAAATATTGTTGCAATACAAGCGGCTCGCTGAGCAAACCGATTGATGTGTTCTACGTGACGAAATTGCGAAAACTTTTGTGACGGCATAGTAAAAGGATTTGTGGGACGGAAATGTATATTGATGTTGCCAACTTGGTACATTTTGAAAAGGTTGAAGATTTTATCGGGAACATCCAATCAATTTTATTATTTTTCTTACGGCAGTCTTGGAACGAAATAATCGTGTACCGATTTAGGCACTTGATTCAAAATAATGTAAACAAAGAGTAGCTCGAGGGAAGGACACTGTGCCATTAATTTCAAATTACTCTTGCCTATTTTCTTTGGACAATGTCAAATGCATGCATTTTTCACTAAAGTAAGTATTTGATGATTTCTATATACTAAAAATATAGATATAATAAAAATAATATATATATATATATATATATATATATATATATATATATATATATATATATATATATATACATATATATATATATATATATATATATATATATATATATATATATATACATATATATATATATATATTAGATATAATAAAAATAAAATGACAAAAGTACTCTAACTGCACCTTCCTTTCTGTGTTCAGTGGTGAAAACGCGTTCGGTTTTTGATTGTTTGTCGAGGAGAAAAGTAGATATCTAAAGCTATTCATCAAATGCCTTTTATACCCCTTGATCAATTTATATTTGAGTCGTTACATTATTGAACATATCTACTATCATATTAAAAGAGAAACTGAATACAAGGAGAATGGTTTAAGCAAGTGGATGGGTTTGGTGTCTTTAGGATGTACCTATATTTAGTAGGGATGGTAAAAAGACAAGGATATCGATCAATTAGTAGATTTCTGCATTTGGTGATGAAGCCCCATCAAAACCACAATTTATCGCTGGTTTGCTGAATTTCAACGTGGACGTGTTAAGCTCAGTGATGATCCCGGTCAAGGTCGTCCAAAAACTACAGTCACCTAAGTAAACGTTGATGCTGTGCGTAAACTGATTGAGGAAGATCGACATGTGACATACCGCGAAATTCAGGCAACTATAGATATTGGCATGAGTTAAATACAAATAATCTTGCATGAACAATTAGGTGTAAAAAAGTTGTTTTCCCGATGGATACCGTATTCGCTCTGTGAAAGGCAAAAAGCGGCTCGCATTACTTGGTGCGTCAGAACTCTCGAAATATTCCACGCAGGATCCTGAAATGCTGTATACAACATCATTTCAGGCGACGAATCCTAGATATACGCGTACGAATCCGAAACAAAAAAACCAGTCATGAGTTTTGGTGTTCGAAAATGAGTTAAAGCCAATAAAAATTGTTCGTTCATGGAGTGTTGCAAAAAAAAATGGTGGCCACGTTTGTCTCCAAAACCGGCCATGTTACGACTATTCCTCTTGAAAGACAAAGAGCGGTTAATGCAGAATGGTATGCTAGCATTTGTTTGCCACAGGTCGTTTCTAAACTCCGTAAAGAGAACTGCAACCGCCGCATCATTCTCCATCACGGCAATGCGAGTTCTCACACCGCACACAAAACAAAAGAGTTTTTAGAACAAGAAAACATAGAATTATTAGATCATCCGCCGTACAGCCCCGACCTAAGCCCTAATGATTTCTATACTTTCCCTAAAATAAAGAATAAATTTCGTGGACAGAGATTTTTCACTACCTGAAGAAGCTGTGGACGCCTACAAAACGGCCATTTTGGAGACCCCAACTTACGAATGGAATGGTTGCTTCAATGATTGATTCCCTCGTATGGAAAAATGTGTCAAATTTCGCGGAGAATATAATAAATACATTTTTAAATAGTAAAGTTGTGTCACTTCCTTGATTCCCGAAATTTTCAGTGCCGCCCTCGTAATATTGAATAGAAGGATTTTTGTGGGGTTGATTTAAAATTATTTTCTTTTAAAAGACTTTTTACGAATTTGAATTACAAAACCTAGTATTTTGAAATCTTACTTGCTATATGCCATATTGCTATATGCACACATTTTGAAGCCATTATCTTATGTCAGACTTAATTCGCTAATGTAATCATTTTTTTAAGATTCGTAATATATAGCTTGAACCACGTCTCGTCGCACACAAGTCTACTGCTGAAGTAGCCTTCGTAAAAGAACGCCACAAAACATGGTTCCGAGCCACCTGGATTCATTGAATTTCTGATGTTACTACGTGTTGCCCATGCAATGGCAACGTAAGTTCATCCACAACATCATATAATTACGTGTGAATAGCGACAGTTGGGGACAAAGTCAAGAAATGAGCAGTAACATTATCCTGATAACAAATTATAAATAAAAAGAATTCATTTGCTAAACCTCTTATAAAACTTGACAACTACGGCAAACGTTAATTTAAGAACTTAATAAGCCCTTAATCATATAGAAAATACAGCAAAGTTTAACTACAATGCTTCGTCAAAAACTTTACTTGGTGGTAGAAATATTTATCGGCCTAGGTCTATTCCTGCCACCAACAATGCTTGCACAACTTTATTGACAGGCTGTTAGGTATTCCAGCTTAGTCCTCAGAGATGGTAACGCATTCGGAGCCTTCTTTATTTTTACTGGCCGCAGGTTTCCATGGACTACATTAGCCACTTACCAATAGTCTTTTTTTATAGAGCAAGGATAACAATCAAGTATATGCTTCACCTGATGGTAAGTGGATGCTGTGGTCCTTAGATATATACATCTACACTCGAATGGGAGCAAAAACGCAAATGCATTGTTACCCTTAAACACTGAAAAGATGGTGAAAATCGACCTTTTTTCACAATAGTTTTATGAAAAAAGATACGCGTTATCCAATTTACTTTGTGTCCTGCTTTTACTAATTGATCGATATCCTTGTCTTTTTACCATCCCTACTAAATATAGGTACATCCTAAAGACACCAAACCCATCCACTTGCTTAAACCATTCTCCTTGTATTCAGTTTCTCTTTTAATATGATAGTAGATATGTTCAATAATGTAACGACTCAAATATAAATTGATCAAGGGGTATAAAAGGCATTTGACGAATAGCTTTAGATATCTACTTTTCTCCTCGACAAACAATTAAAAACCGAACGCGTTTTCACCACTGAACACAGAAAAGAAGGTGCAGTTAGAGTACTTTTGTCATTTTATTTTTATTATATCTAATATATATATATATATACAAGGAGAATGGTTTAAGCAAGTGGATGGGTTTGGTGTCTTTAGGATGTACCTATATTTAGTAGGGATGGTAAAAAGACAAGGATATCGATCAATTAGTAAAAGCAGGACACAAAGTAAATTGGATAACGCGTATGTTCTTTCATAAAACTATTGTGAAAAAAGGTCGATTTTCACCATCTTTTCAGTGTTTAAGGGTAACAATGCATTTGCGTTTTTGCTGCCATTCGAGTATAGATGTATATATCTAAGGACCACAGCATCCACTTACCATCAGGTGAAGCATATACTTGATTGTTATCCTTGCTCTATAAAAAAAGACTATTGGTAAGTGGCTAATGTAGTCCATGGAAACCTGCGGCCAGTAAAAACAAAGAAGGCTCCGAATGCGTTACCATCTCTGAGGACTAAGCTGGAATACCTAACAGCCTGTCAATAAAGTTGTGCAAGCATTGTTGGTGGCAGGAATAGACCCAGGCCGATAAATATTTCTACCACCAAGTAAAGTTTTTGACGAAGCATTGTAGTTAAACTTTGCTGTATTTTCTATATGATTAAGGGCTTATTAAGTTCTTAAATTAACGTTTGCCGTAGTTGTCAAGTTTTATAAGAGGTTTAGCAAATGAATTCTTTTTATTTATAATTTGTTATCAGGATAATGTTACTGCTCATTTCTTGACTTTGTCCCCAACTGTCGCTATTCACACGTAATTATATGATGTTGTGGATTTTTTTTTTATAGAATAGGGTGACAAACGAGCACACAGTCCACCTGATGGTAAGTGGTTGCTGCGGCCCATAGACATCTACATCTATCTTCCATTACAAATCAAAATGCAGATGCGTTATCACCCGTGAGGACTGAGATGGAATGCCTCATTTCCAGTAAAAAGGGTCTCCGATTCTCTACACTCACCATAGGAAATACAGCAGCATTAAGCTACTATTTCACGCTGGTATTCTGTGAGAGCGTGGTCCTTCCCCGGTCGAGCCGACCCATTCGTGCTACAACTGTACTACTAATATAATTGCTTCATGGCTCTACCACGTAAAAAATGAACTTACGTTGCCATTGCATGGGCAACACGTAGTAACATCAAAAATTCAATGAATCCAGGTGGCTCGGAACCATGTTTTGTGGCGTTCTTTTACGAAGGCTACTTCAGCAGTAGACTTGTGTGCGACGAGACGTGGTTCAAGCTATATATTACGAATCTTAAAAAAATGATTACATTAGCGAATTAAGTCTGACATAAGATAATGGCTTCAAAATGTGTGCATATAGCAATATGGCATATAGCAAGTAAGATTTCAAAATACTAGGTTTTGTAATTCAAATTCGTAAAAAGTATTTTAAAAGAAAATAATTTTAAATCAACCCCACAAAAATCCTTCTATTCAATATTACGAGGGCGACACTGAAAATTTCGGGAATCAAGGAAGTAACACAACTTTACTATTTAAAAATATATTTATTGCTTTTTGAAGTATTCTCCGCGAAATTTGACACATTTTTCCATACGATGGAATCAATCACTGAAGCAACCATTCCATTCGTAAGTTGGGGTCTCCAAAATGGCCGTTTTGTAGGCGTCCACAGCTTCTTCAGGTGGTGAAAAATCTCTGTCCACGAAATTTATTCTTTATTTTAGGGAAAGTATAGAAATCATTAGGGCTTAGGTCGGGGCTGTTCGGCGGATGATCTAATAATTCTATGTTTTCTTGTTCTAAAAACTCTTTTGTTTTGTGTGCGGTGTGAGAACTCGCATTGTCGTGATGGAGAATGATGCGGCGGTTGCAGTTCTCTTTACGGAGTTTAGAAACGACCTGTGGCAAACAAATGCTAGCATACCATTCTGCATTAACCGCTCTTTGTCTTTCAAGAGGAATAGTCGTAACATGGCCGGTTTTGGAGACAAACGTGGCCACCATTTTTTTTTGCAACACTCCATGAACGAACAATTTTTATTGGCTTTAACTCATTTTCGAACACCAAAACTCATGACTGGTTTTTTGTTTCGGATTTGTACGCGTATATCTAGGATTCGTCGCCTGAAACGATGTTGTATACAGCATTTCAGGATCCTGCGTGGAATATTTCGAGAGTTCTGACGCACCAAGTAATGCGAGCCGCTTTTTGCCTTTCACAGAGCGAATACGGTATCCATCGGGAAAACAACTTTTTTACACCTAATTGTTCATGCAAGATTATTTGTATTTGACTCATGCCAATATCTAAAGTTGCCTGAATTTCGCGGTATGTCACATGTCGATCTTCCTCAATCAGTTTACGCACAGCATCAACGTTTACTTAGGTGACTGTAGTTTTTGGACGACCTTGACGGGGATCATCACTGAGCTTAACACGTCCACGTTGAAATTCAGCAAACCAGCGATAAATTGTGGTTTTGATGGGGCTTCATCACCAAATGCAGAAATCATCCGGTCAACACACTGTTTTTGTGTTTTTTTTTTAATATGGCAACCTAACAATTACTGCCAACCGCCAGTCAATAAAAAAACTTGTAACTTGAAACTTAACGACGGACAATCTAAAGAGAAACCACGATTCTGATTAAAAACCAAAATCATAATGTTAAGAACCATAGAATACTATAATAACGAATCATGAAATGACTTGTACTGAAGTATATTAAATAAATGATGGATATTAGGTTGAATTAATAATACTAAACTCAATACTACATTAAAAATAATAAGTATAGTAAATAAAGACGATTGATAGCTAAATGATGAATAAATTTTATAGTCTAATACTATTTAAATCTAAAAATTCCATAAGACAATTGAAAACATTTTTACTTTTTTTAGAAAAAATTAAAAGAGAACTAATTTCTGTAGGAAGAGGAATTTTAAGATTTACCAGTGTTAAATAATGAAGTATGATCATATAAAGGACACGAGAAGAAAATATGGTTGAGGTCACCAATATCCAAACCACAAACAGCAGTGACCCAAGCGCATTCTACATAACATTGATGTATGTTTCTTATTTAAGAATAATTTATAAAACCAAGGCTTAGAAGAAATGATGGGTTGAATTTTGGCATAGTGACAGCCTTTTGTCATTTTGGTTTTGTTCCAATGTTTTGACCATCTATCTCTATATACTAATTTCGTAGTTCTTATAAGGTCATAGCAATAATTTTTAAATAAGAAAGTATCCCCACAGACTATAGCTTGTTTAGCAAGTTTGTCAGCATATTTATTACCAGATATACCAATATGACTCGGAATCCAAACGAGAGAAATGTTGATGTTTTGGAATTGGTATAAGAATAGAAGTTTCTTAATTTCAAATATCAAAGGATTGCGGGAAATTTCATAGAAAGGATTACATAACAATTCTTGTAAAGAAATAAGAGAATCCGAAAATATCACGCTTGATTTTAATTTAAAAAGATAGCAATATTTTATTGATTGTAAAATGGCTAACATTTTTCCAGTAAAACTGAAGATTCGGGAGGACTTTTCATTTTTTGAACTATTCTCCAATTTTGATGGTATATTGTATATCCAGTACAACCTTTTCAGTTAATCTTAGAAGCATCTGTAAAAATATAATGACAATCTGGGAAATTCTTGTCCAACGTAAATACAAATCTTTTATTTGATTCAATAGAAAATTTATTTAATCCTATATCTAATATAACATTGGGTTTGAAAAGTGCAACTTCAAACGAATTGGAGAAAAGAGGCAGAGTCGCCGACCTATAAATAGGATCTAATAAGGAATTATAATGTTCATAGCTTTTAACTAGGTTAGGAGTTTCTTAATTACGCCAGTATTTTCCTGAATTAATTGAAATGTACTGAGAAAGCAAACGAATTTCAGGGAGTAATGGATGGTTTGAAAATTGAAGAACCCGATAAAAAAAGGAATCTGATAAATATTGTCGTCTAATAAAAAGTGGAGGATCACCGCATTCAATCTGCAAGGCATTGATAGGCGACGAATTCATAGCGCCTATAATTAATCTTAAAGACTTGTGTTGAATGATATCTAATATTTTTAATCCTTTTTTACTAGCTGGTTCAAGAAGAAATGAGGCATAATCTAATCGGCTTCTTATAATTGCATTATAAATTAATTTTAAATAATATGGATGAGCGCCCCACCATACCCCGCACAAATCTCTAAGAATGTTTATATTTTTTTCGCATTTTTTGGGTATAAATTATATGAGGCATGCCGGATAATTTATTATCAAGAATTACACCAAGGAATTTAACTTGTTGAATATTTACGAGCGGATAATCAAAAAGGCGAACTTGGATTTCAGGTAAAACTCTTTTGCGCGAAAAAATTACTGTATTACCTTTATTTGGGGAAAGTTCTAGTCCATGATCATCTAACCAAGAAGCCATAGAGAGAAGATCTTGTTCTATCGCATTAGCACAAGATTCTGTACCTTTATCATTAACGTAAACTAAGATATCATCAGCATATTGCAAAATTCTACACTTTGAAATAGACTGGTCCAAATCTGACGTATAAATATTGTATAATAAAGGACTTAAAACAGAGCCTTGTGGAAGACCTTTGAAAACCTTTCGAGTATATTTTAGATCATCATCAATTTTAATATCGATCTAAAAATAAATTGATAATCAGATTTCTAAGTCTTTTGGATATATTAAGCTTAAATATCTTTTCTCTAAGGATGTTGAGTCTGACATTATCGTAAGCAGATATAAATGTCAAGGAAAGCAGCAAGGACCGATTCATTTCTCGAAAATGCTAGTCTAATATCTGTGGCGAAGATAGAAAGACTGCCATATGTGCTTTTACCTTTTCTGAATCCATATTGGGAATTTGATAACAATCCATGACTTTCTACACACCATTCAAGATGGTTCTTGATCATATGTTCAAAGGTTTTAATTAGAGTTGAGGATAGAGCGATCGGTCTATAAGAAAAGCCGTCGTTAGGATTTTTGTCAGGTTTTAAGATGTACTCAAATTTTATCCTACTATTTAAATATCATTAACAAAACGTTAATGATATTTAAATAGTAGGATAAAATTTGATCATTACATTTGGCAAGTAGTGAATATGGAATACCGTCTAAACCAGGAGCTGAATCTTGAACGTGAGAAAGGACGAGCATTAATTCATATAAAGAAAATGGACGTTTTAAGGGATCAAAAAATGGAATCACATGGAATACTTTGAGCTAGCTCCTCTCTCAAAGGAGCAGAAGAGGGAGCAAGTTTATCTAAAAAAGTGTTTATAGATTGAGAGGGAATGGCACCACTGTAAGAACAAGATGAAAAACAACAGCGAAATTTTCTAATATTACGCCAAACAACTGATGAAGGTATTGAAGGAGAAATTGAGGAACAAAAGGCATGCCAACGTGTTTGTTTTTTTGTGCGAAGAGTATTTTTAGTCACTTCTTGTACACGTTGAAGGTATGAATAGTTTTCCAAACTCATGTCTAATTTATATTGTTTTTCGGCTTTTTTCCTATTACGAATGGCCTCAGTACATTCAGAATCCCACCATGGAGGGGAGGGCCTACATTTATTATCTAGAGTTTTAACAGGAATTGTTTGATCTGCTGCATTTATAACTGAGTTTGTAAATGCTTCAACAATAGAAGTTATATTATTTTCAGAAATAGGAGCGATTTTTAGAATTTCATTGTAAAGAAAAATATTGTGCAGGTTCCAGTCTGCTCTGTTTAATTTGTATTTAATACATGGTCTTTTGTTAATTTCTGCCAATTCTTTGTTTGGAAAGGAAATCAGAATCGGAAAATGGTCACTGCCGTGAGAGCTATCTAGAACTGACCAATTTAGAAGAGTGGTTAAATCAGGAGTACAAATTGATAAATCTACAGCACTTCTAGACTCATTAGGACGAGAGCGTTTGGTAATTTTATTAGTATTAAGGACACAAATATTAAGTTCGTCAATTATTTTAACTAATAAACTACCGTATTTATCAGTATTATCACCCGATAAATAATGATGACAATTAAAGTCACCAAGAATTTTAAATGGTTTGGGAAAGGAGGCTATTAAAGATTTTATTCTGCGAAACGTATACACAGAAGGGGAGGGAACATATATAGAAACGAAAGTTATATTTTGAATTCTTACTGCTACAATATTAAAGTCAAATACTTCATCATAAACATCTATAATGGAATAAGTTATATTATTTTTTGTAAGCAAAGCACATCCGGCGTAACCATCAGATCTGTCACTTCGAACAAGACAAAAACCAGGTACTCTGATATTCGAATCCGGTTTTAGCCACGTCTCTGAAATTGCAGCGATACACACATTGTATTTTTTAATAAATAGATTATTTCAGTACGTTTATCTAAAATGCTTCTACAATTCCATTAAAGGATCTTTGTGATAGTGAATGTCTTGGAGAATTTTAGGTATAGAATTTAGTAAGCGAGCAACGTGGGACGGTAGCTTAGACGAATACGAAGATATGATTATGTTAATAAGGAAACTTATAATGCTTTCTACAGAATCAAAATTACCCTGTGAAATAACTGGTGAAACCCGAAGAGCACAACCATCCTCAGGTTGCGGAATTGAAAAATCTTCAATAATTTTTTGATGACTTTTTTTGTCGTATTCTGTTTGTGAATGGTGACGTAATGGTTTAGGAATATATAATGATTTCCTATAAGAAGTTTTATTAGATGTATCGGGGTAGGAAGGAAAATTATTCACTGTAGGATTAGTAGAAAGGGAAGAATTTTCAGGTAATTTAGAAATAAAAACATCAGCATAAGATTTTGAAGAAACTTGTGGATATTTTTGAGATGCTTCTAGGTATGAGATAGACTTTTGTGCCATTTCAATTTTAATATTATTTTGTCTTGTGTGTTCAGGACATCTAGAATCTGTGGCTTTGTGGTTACCTGAGCAAAATAAGCAACGAAAAGATCCATTATCTTTGTCGCAAGAAGAAGAGGAGTGATCACCTCCACATTTTGAGCAACTTGGCTTGGAACGACATAAATCTTTAGTATGTTCAAATCTGCAGCACTGAAAGCATTGGATCGTTGGAAGCTTATAAATTTCAACAGGAATGGAAGAATAGCATAAATAAACCCTCGAGGGAAGAATTTGACCGTCAAATGCGATTACGACACTTTCAGAGCTTTCATATCTGACTTTGGCCTCGTTGCGAACTTGGTAATTTAATCTTCTTACTTTTAATACAGGAATGGTATTTGGATACGAAGATAATCCGGAAATAATCTCTTCTGGTGTCCAATCTTTTAGTACACATTTTATAACTCCCATACGAGATACGTGAAATGATGGAATAAAGGTTTTATATTTATCATTTACGGATGGATTTTCTAAAAATAGATTTGCATCAATAAATTTAGAGAATTCAACCGTTATTCTATTTCTCCCGATACGTTTTAGGCCTCCATTTCCTCATCCTATATTTTGTACATTTAATTTTTTCAAAAAGTGACCAAACGAAATGGCATTTAAAGTTTTACCAGAATTAGGAGAGTCTTCTTTTACTTGAACATGAACGATAAAAGGACCTGAATCTGTAGAATTATAAGAACGAAGAGATTGAAATCTTTGTGACTCTATTTTTTTATTATCGCTATCAATATGCATGTTAAGATATTTAGAAGAGATATAACTATTGGCAGAATTTAATGTTTGTGATAGAGGAATGCCAGATGATTGTGAAAGAGGGATTTCAGATGATTGTGTACAAGCAATATTGGACGATAAAGACATGGGAGATTCATAAGCACGTTGTCCTGACATATTGCTTTTGATAGAGTTAGAGCCTACAATTTTAATTTTAGATGATGAAGTATTACCAGTATCGCAGTCCGATTCTGAGAATGAGGAATTGGTGGAAAAAGCTGAAATTTTTCTATTTATGTCAACCCGATTAGCATGCTCTTCCTTCTTCCTTTCCTTCGTTTTATGTTTTCTTATCTTTTTGTTTGAAATAATTTTGAAGTTGTCATCAAAAATTTCTTGCGATAATGACTGCCGTGGTTTTTTAAATGAACCTTCTAAATCATTTTCAATTTCCACATAAGCAGCTGGTGAGGAAATAATGTTAGTGTCGGAATAATTCGGATCCGGTGGCTTAGGCGGAATTGGATTAGACATGGCGACCGAGAGACTAAGGCTACGTTAAACTATTTTGTGATAGTATGCAATTGTCGCTAAATGAGATACAATATGAAAATGCAAATAAATATTATTAATATATACTAAAATATATAAGGAATGTAATCAGAATATTACAAGAAAACTTCAAATAATTAAAATGACACCAAAAACGCGTAAAACCGTTATTGACGTTCAGTTGACCTGTTTTTGTGTTAAACCACTTCGAAAGTCATAACAAATCATCGCTCTTGAATTTTCTCGAGTCAATTCCATTTTCTAAATGACTAAACAAGTTTGACAAAACCTTGTGACAAGACCGAGAATCTTTTTTTAAATAAATAAAATGTATTCGATTTCTAAAACCAAAGAGTTTTCAATTAAAAAGGTTTTAATATGACAAGAACAGTGGAAATATTCCATTCCCGATACTTTTAGTGCAGCCTAGTATTGTCAGAAAACAGTTCAAAGTAATTTAGAAGTCTCTTTACAAGGATATAATATTATACTACGAGAGCCGTGGTAGCTCAGATGGTTAGCGCTCGCTGTAAACATAACAGAACGCGAGAAACCCGGGTTCGATCCCCGCCGGCACCAATGAAATTGTTAATTGCAATTTTAAGTGCTGATATACCACGTGCTCGGCAGTGAAGGAAAACATCGTGAGGAAACCTGCATGTCGGAGGAATGAGAAAAAAAATTTTTCGAAGACATGTGAAGTTCGCCAACACGCATTGCGGCAGCACGGCTGACACTTCCTTGCCCTAAAACCCTCTCAGAAATGAGGGGAGGCCTGAGCCCAGCAGTGGGACGTATATAGGCTGTAACTTTACTTTACTTTACTATTAATATATAATTGTTATAAAATGGTTTTCGTTTTTACTTTTAACATAATTATCTGAAACTTATAGCCGACCGCGAAGCGAAGCGAAACAAAGATATTCGCAATATGGCAGGATTGAAAGATGACCTTATCACAAAAATTGATAGGGGCGTACTCCGATAGTTTGGGCACGTTGAGCGAATGAGTGAAGACTGAATGGTGAAGAAAATATATAGCGCGAAAGTAAATATTAAAAGGTGTCGAGGTAGACCGAGACTAACTTTCGAAGACCATGTGAGCAAATTACTCGAAGAGGGAAGGGTCAAGAGTACTCGGATACCTAGATGTGCATGTATGAAGAAGATAATGAACCTGAAAGAAGCGAAAGAGGTATGTAAGGATCGTGACACTTGGCGATCTGTTCTCTCTGGCTACCCTGTTAGGGATAGTGCGTGAAGATAAGTAAGTAAGTGTCTGAAACTTAACTTTTTTTAGAATAAGGGTTGCAAACGAGCACTAAGGCCTACCTAATGGTAGGTGCAGGCGGGTTGGCAACCGCAACCCATCTGCCAAGGAGGTGAAATCTCTTACACCGCCAACAAGATGTGTTTGTACATATTGTACTAACTCATTATAACAATGCTTAGTTTCAATTTATTTTCATAATATTTTGTGTTTATTTGGAAGGAGAGTTCGCTGAGTTGGGGTTCCATAAATAAATAATAAGAAATCTATAAATTTTCTTACTTAAAATATAATATGTATAAATAAAATTGGATTTTTCTAATGTACAGAAGAGAGAGGCCTAGAAAGGCCTGAAAACGAAGGTTGTCTGCACAGCCGTCGCCATATTTATCTTGCAACCCGGACTCATAAATTGACATCTTGGAGACTAAACATATTGCCTGAATATTGCATATCATAAATTTACCACGAATAAATAATATTTAATTAATGTCCTTTTTTTTTCATAATGAATTTTTATTCTATTGAAATAAAAATATTCGGTCCTTTTCTAAAGAATTCGTCATGTTAAATGGAAGGTACGTAACTCTTTTTTCTTAATACTCTCGCCTACCGAAAGTTAATTTTCTCTGAGTTTGTTTTGAAGAGTGTGGAGAACCAGTATACATTTTTTACTTTTGTACTTGATAGAGCCATGCTTAAAATTAAGAGTTGCATTACTAGATGGTGGGTTCTATCTAGGAGTTTGTCTGGGTAGGATCCACCCTCTTACGTATTTGTGCTACCAAAACCAGTGCTCGCATCGCTGTTCTTCAGTTGGACAGGTATAAAGAACCAGCATATAAATAATTACAGGCTGAGAAACATTCTATCCTAGTCTTCAGAAATAACACGCATCAATAGCTTTCATTATTTCAAGTTGTTCGGAGGTGACTATAGGCTGCAGTAGCCACTAACCGTCAGGCGGACTGTAAGCTCGTTTATCCTTTCGGTTTTATAAGAAAATTGCTGGTGCGTATAAAACTTAATTATTTATATATTTTTAATAATTTCGTCTTCAATCATGTTTAGAGTGGTAATGCTTTGTTCTGCCGCTATAAACCACAAAGAATGACGACGACTTCGTATAACACATCGTTTGTCTGACTGCCTTGTTCGCCTTGTGCTTGTAAACGCGATTCTCAGAAGCAAACCGGAGTCTGGAAGTTGGCGGTGTTTCATCCCCGTGCCTCGGAAAGCACTTAAAGCCGTTGTTCTTGCGCCTGATCTCTCGGCTCGTGTCAGATTAACGTCTCATTGGACTAAGAAAGTGAGAGAATAAGTAGTGCACCTGTAATTGCGCATACATCTGGTTACTACTAATCCTGTTCTATGAAAATGGCTAGTCTACGTTAAAACTGACCATCGTGACCAAAATTAGTCTGGAGGATATTACAATACATCGATGCAGAGCTTTGTGACCATGCTTTGTGTTAGAACTAGATAGTATTTGAGGCCTTTTAAAGTAGTGTCCTTGCGACGAACTGCAGTGATGGTGATATTTACATTGTTGAACCCAGATTCATATAAACTAAGTACCAATACATAGCAACCAAGTCTATGCTATCATCGTTACAGCTAATCATAGTACACTGCTGAACATAGGCCTCCCCACAGATTGCCTCAAGAGGAGAATTTCGCCACAGTTGCCACGCTTGGCATGTGACTTGGTAACCGCAGTTTTTTTTTTCATTTCAATTTTTACCAGCAAGGTGTCGCATCCGAAGCTGGAAGCTTCAGGAAGCGGATACTAGGGACAAATATCACACGAGGGTAGCCGAAAAGCTTGACACCATCGATGGCAGGAAAGAATGTGTGGAGAGAATATGGCAGAACCTTAGGGATGGAATGGTAAGTGCAGCGGAAGAAGTATGTGGTACGACAAAAAGAGGTAGTAGTAAAAGAAGAGATGCATGGTGGAATGACGAAGTGAAAGAAGCTGTAAAAAAGAAGAAAAAAGCATGGTTAGACTACTTAGCCTCTAGTAACGATGAGCATATGAGAGAGAAGATGAAAGAAAGATATAAGCTGCAGAAAGTTCATGCGAAAACATTGATTGAGGAAGTACGTGAAAGGTGTAGAATAGAAGCGGACGAGAGGTTGTCGCACAACTTTAGGGAAAACTCCAAACTCTTCTGGAAAGAGGTTGGAAGGTCCCGGAGTGGTGCGACAGCTTTAAGAATGAACAAAGTGCTTTCGAGAACCAATGACGTCCTCTCAGAAAAATCGGACGTCATGCAGCGATGGAGTGAATTTTATAGAGAATTGTATGCGTGTCATGATCTTAGTGAAGGATCCGGGGGTGACGCCGTGACTGGCACGCCAGACACGGACCTCGATGACACTGAGGTCATCAGCATGAAAGAGATTGAACGTGCGATTCGAAGTTTGAAATGTGGTAAGGCTGCGGGACTAGACAGAGTTACTGCTGAAATGGTCAAGTACGGTGGGCCTCGCGTCTGGGACAGCTTTCATCTGCTGTGCAATTTGTGTTGGCGGACGGGAGATGTCCCGGATGATTGGCAATCCGCGGTCATTGTGCCTTTATATAAAGGTAAAGGTTCACATTTTGACTGCGGGAGCTATCGGGCGATCAGCTTGACCAGTTTAGCAAGTAAAGTTTATTCGAATGTTTTGACACGCAGGATGCAAGAGAAATCGGAAAGATTCTTATGGGAGGCACAATGCGGATTTATACCTGGAAGAGGATGCACGGATCAAATGTTTTCTCTCCGCATGATCACGGAGAAGCTTCTGAGTGTTAACCAGAGGATTTTCTGTGCTTTTGTGGATCTGGAGAAAGCATTTGATAAGGTTATAAGGAAGAAAATGTGGGAACTGTTGCCGGGATATGGTGTGGATGGTCGATTGTTAAGGGCTGTGCAGTCACTCTACTATGACTGTAAAGCCTGTGTGCGGGTAGGGCATGACCTGTCACCCATGTTTAGCGTCCAAGCGGGCGTAAAACAGGGTTGTGTCATGTCTTCCTGGCTGTTCATACTGTATCTCGACAGCTGTTTACAGAAGCTGAAAGATAGCTGTTTGGGTGTGAAATTGGGTGACATAAAAGTTAATTGTCTGCTGTATGCTGATGATGCAGTGCTTATTGCACCATCAGAAGCAGAACTGCAGGCATTAGTCACGTGTATGAAAGAGGAATGTGAAATTAAAGGTCTCCGTTTGAATGCTAATAAAACTAAGGTTCTGGTATTTGAAAAGGACGAAGAGAGAACGAAATGTGAAATATGGGTAAATCAGGAATGTCTAGAACAGGTAAATGAAATTGTATACTTGGGGAGTGCTTTCAGCCGGGATGGAAGATGTGATTTAGATGTGGATAGGCGTGTCGCTGCCGGAAACAAAGTCAATGGTGCCCTGAATGCATTAATAAAAAGGCAAGGCGTGGTGAAGAGTGCACGCCTTGCAATACATAACGCAGTGTTGGTACCGACTTTGTTATATGGCAGCGAAACCTGGGTATGCCAGAAGAAGCATAAAAGCAAGTTGAATGCAGTGGAGATGCGATCTCTTCGTAAAATGTGTGGCGTTACCATAGCCGACCGAAAGCGAAACGAAGAGATTCGCAATATGGCAGGATTGAAAGATGACCTTATCACAAAAATTGATAGGGGCGTACTCCAATGGTTTGGACACGTTGAACGAATGAGTGAAGACCGAATGGTGAAGAAAATATATAGAGCGAAAGTAAATATTAAAAGGTGTCGAGGTAGACCGAGACTAACTTTCGAAGACCATGTGAGCAAATTGCTCGAAGAGGGGAGGGTCAAGAGTACTCGGATACCTAGACGTGCATGTATGAAGAAGTTAATGAAAATGAAAGAAGCGAAAGAGGTATGTAAGGATCGTGACACTTGGCAATCTGTTCTCTCTGGCTACCCCGTTAGGGATTGTGCGTGACGATAAGTAAGTAAGTAAGTAAGTACCAGCAAGGTGCTGCTACCCATCTCTTGTTTCAGTTTCCCTGCATCAACTCTTATGACACACATAGGACGATATGGGTAGTAGATATTCACGATGTATACTTTATATCCCCGTAGATGGATAAAGGTAAGAATATTATATTTCGCAGAACTGTTATTAACAGATAAGTGTTATTATAAACTCTATGTCACAACGTATTTACTGTAAATATATTTAAAAAATGCATCTATACAATAAAGATAACATTGGTATATATAAGCTACCATTCCTAACGAATATGAGTCATATAATATATAAATATAACTAACTAAATGTAACTATAAGAAGCCACAATGAAAATACTAACTAAACAACTACACGGGACGGTGGATATTCTAACACCGCCACTAGACGGGGAAGCAAAATCAAATGATTGCAGAAAATTCATTCAAAAATGCCGAAAACTACTGTCTAGTATGATAATGGAAAGCAACTGGAGTGCAGATATATCGGCTCGTTAATTAGCCTGCATGTTATATCTTTAACGCTCAAAAAATACATCCTAGCATATACATTGTACATAGGT
This sequence comes from Parnassius smintheus behrii, assembly GCA_036936625.1. NCBI lineage: Eukaryota > Metazoa > Arthropoda > Insecta > Lepidoptera > Papilionidae > Parnassius > Parnassius smintheus. Next base: position 52,954,337 of record JAUPFT010000011.1, read on the forward strand.
TCAAAGTAGGACTGAAAAATCTGTTAATACGCTTTATTATCATTTTTTTTTAATTATTTTTAATTTTTTTGGTATTAGTTGGCCTGGCAGACGTAGTTCTGGCCTTTCCAGTTATTAGTTATGATAAAGTTTATCACTAATTCGACCAGAGCGCCACCTATCGGGTCTAGTTGCTGTTATTTTATTGTTTGGATCTAAAAAACATTAAATTGCATAAAATCGTTTTGGTATATAAAGATTTTATTTACAGGTTGACTACAGCGGCACCTATCGTATTTTAGTTTAGCGATAAATCATGACACAGGTGTTATGCATAGGTGTTATGCATGCATACATGAATCTATGTATTTATGTATGTATGCCTATTTCTTTTGCAGATCTATAGTCTAAATGGCGTAAAGATTTTTAAGTTATGGGCTATCGTCAGATTCGTCTTAGCTGTGGAAGTGACGTACCTCGGGTATGATACGTCTAGAATTAAAAATAAGTAAAATTGAATGCGACAAAATCGTAAGAATAGTTTTATTCAACATAGTGTGATTTTTTTTTGTGTTTCTGATATACTTTTTTATAGTATTGAGTGACAAAAGAGAACATGGTCCACCTGATGGTAAGTGGATGCTGTGGCCCATAGACATCCACATTTATCCTCTATCAAGAATCAAAATGCAAATGCGGTGTCACCCCTGAGGACTAAGATGGAATGCCTCGATTCCAGTAAAAAGGGTCTCCTGTCCTCTACACTCACTATGCGAAACAGCAGCATTACACTGCTACTTTACGTTGATATTCAGTTAGAACATGGTCCTGCCTCAGTTGAGCCGATCTATTCATGCTACAACAATAATATAGCTGCAACGTGGCTATACCACGTACAAAAATTTATGCGCTGTCTGTTTTTTTTTAATTATCGTTTCAAGTATGCGGCTTGTTATAGTCAACCAAATCTAAGAAATACATTTTGACAGCTATCAGACTTATTGCACCAAGCATGCCAACCAAAAAATGGGAACATACAATATTCGATTCTTAAAAAAATCGATATCGATTATTTAAATTAAGTAATTATTTAGTTTGGTTGGAATAATACCTGAATAAATTGAAAACAGATAATTAAAAACACAAAGATTATCAGTTTCTTCGCATTTGTTGTTACTGCTTATTTCTAGAAGCACAGTTATAAAAATTTAAGATTGAAACTGGATTAAAAATAAATTTATACAATCACTTTCAGTACAACTAGTTGAGCTGTCGTTGTTGGGATTAATATATAATTCAATAATGCAGTCAAAATTAATGTCCCTTTTAAAGTCATCCATAATCTAATTTTTGGTTTTTTTTTTCTACCAATTTTGCCAAATCATCATTTGTAACATCGGCACATGCTTTAACGAATATAATAGAAACAGTTCAAAAAGTTAATACCGAGTCATAAAATAGAAGACAAGAAAGAAGAAGACAAACACAAAATCACAAAATTTCGCACAACAAGCTCCCGAAATAGCGGGAGATTGAAATTACGTAGTGGTTTTTTCAGCGTGGCCTTGTATATGAGTTTTTTGCCTTCACAAACGTTAACAAATCAAAAAAATAAACTTATTTTGTTTATGATTCATGTAATTTATTGAATTTTAAAAATTAAAATTTAATTAAACAAATAATACATTAAAAATTAATGATTCGGTTATTTGAATATTTTTACCGATTATTTAAATATTTTCGCCGATTATTCGCATTACAATGAATTTTAATCATCCAAAAACTATGGTAAGATTCATAGCGACATATCATTGAAACTAGGTCAAGTAAAATAATTGATACTGGTGATTTTTTTATATTTTGCTTTGTTTGAAAGATTTGAATTTAAATTAGTGATAAGAAAATATACAAGTTGTAATTAAATATAGATAACTTCATTATTCTTCGCATTTATGTAGATAGTTATTTTAAATCATGTGAGTACGCTTGTACAAAGTTATTGCGGTATGATTAATGTGAAAAGTCAAAAGGTATTTTTTGCGTGGTAGAGCCTTGCTGCAGCTATATTAATTGTATAGTTGTAGCACGAATGGGTCGGCTCGACCGGGGAAGGACCACGCTCTCACAAAATACCAGCATCAAATAGCAGTTAATGCTGCTGTGTTTCGTATGGTGAGTGTAGAGTACCGGAGACCCTTTTTACTGAAAGAGAGGCATTCCATCTTAGTCCTTAAGGCTGACAATGCATATGCATTTTGATTCGCAAAAGAGGATAGGTGTAGATGTCTATGGGCCACAGGAACCACTTACCATCAGGTGGACTGTGGGCCCGCTTGTCACCTTTTTTCTATAAAAAAGGTATTTCTTAGATTTGTTTGACTATAGTAATTATTGAAATAATACTAGTTTTTACGGAATTTATCGCGTATATTTAACTTTTTAAATACCCGACGTTTCGAACGCTTTACAGCACTCATGGTCACGGGCGGGACTGAGATGTTCAACGTCCATATGTCATAGTTAACCGCGGTTACCATAGATTAAAATTTAACTTTTGTTCCGATCTATGCATAGACTATCACAATAATAGATACACTTTACGTGTCAATAACTTTTGTGGTCAATGTAATAAACTCAGATTGTCAACAAGGATAAGTAAACATTTGGCAGGTCGACGTCTGTATCAAATTTCGCGTAACGTTCGATCATTTTCATCTTTGCTCTTCATAGATTTGTAAGCATTATAATATTCAGTAATCTCGTTTTCACCATTGATATATTAAGAGGGGAAGATAGGTCACTAAATCAAAGCGCCCGGTCCTACAAAACTACGGGATTGCCCGTACTTGGCTCGTAGTGACACTCAGTCGCGCGCAAAACGTCGTTGATCATACAGCTCTTTAATTTCAGTTCCTTTGGTATTAAATACGCATTAAAACGACTTCTTGTGCAGCTAAACAGTGTGCTAATAATTCAAGAAAGAAAAATAAGATACACGGGATTACTTACCACTCGTAAGTATAGCTAAAATTCTATTTTGTTGAAAATTATGGTAATATTTATTGTCGACTTCGCCATGTTTGTAAGAGCGATATAGATAATAAAAACATGCGTGAGAGACACGATACGCACGCGATGCCTAACTGGCTAACGCGATTTTGCTCGCACAACTACGACGTTTCCTATTTCTGTGCTTGTCTATCGTTAAAAGTAATTTTGCGGTTACGATAACAGATGTGTAAGTTTTGGTGCTTGTAGTCGTGCGCCGAGCCCAGGTTTAGTGATTGCGATATTAGCGTGTAACATATCTTCCCCTTTTAATATATCAATGGTTTTCACATGTATTTTTTTTATTTTTTTTTTTTGGAATCGTTGTACGAATGAATTAATTGATTTATTCGACAATATAACAAAAAGTACACCAAACATCAGAAATAATCAGAAAACGTATATTGTAAATACATCAAGTCGCAGCAAGGAAAAGCATTCTCTACACCAAATATGTCCTATCCTCTCGGACCTCGGCAGCGAGCACACGTATTCAAGTTATCGTCATTTTATTTTAAAAATTAAGTTAAATTTAAAACAGTTTTTAATTATACAAAAAAATAGGAGCGCATAAAATAAAAAGAGCTCTCAGTTAGTGACGTCACCTGCGAAGCGCGATATCACAAACATCAAGCAGCGCCCCGCCAACTGCCATCACGGAAATCGCGGCGACCAATCACTGCTGACCCGGCTACGCACGCAACGCCCAGCCTCGTACTGACCATCTGCTACGCAACTCGTAGCGGCCATCTTCTTAGCTACGCTCTTTTTGGTCAGTAATAATTCACTTAAATGTTTATGTGCGCCTAGTACTTCAAGTGTCAGACCTTCTTACTTTGCAATTATTACTATATTTTGATTTTGATTTATTTAAGAATACTTATTTATGTGCGCCTAGTACTCCCAGTGTCAGACCGTCTTACTTTGCCATAACTTTAAGCGAAAGCACTCTGAAAAAACAGTTTCGCTAAAGGAACCAACACCTAACGTACACAGACAGGGGTTTTAAATATCTACGGTGCTATGGCTTCAAATACAAAATTGTGCGCGGGATGTTTAAATAAAATAACTAATAAAGACTTTGTAACATGTTCATTCTGCAAAGATATATATGACACAGTTTGCGCTAATATCTCTCACCAACGCCTTATGCTGCTGGATAAAGACAAGAAAGAGAAATGGATCTGCCCTGGCTGTAGGAATAAAGAGCGAAAGGGTGGCAATTCAAACACCCCCATTCAGTCCAGAACGGGCCCGCGCGACTGTGGTGATTCGTCGCAGGAAATTAGTACTCCTAACAATGATTACATAACACAGCGTAAAAAACCTCAACTACCTAGTAATCAGAAGGTGAGTTCACCTACACAACCCGGAGATGAATCCTTAATGCTAACAATTAGATCAGAAATTAAATCATCAATGGGAAAATTTTTAAATCAAGCTATAGAGGAGTCATCTATAAATGGATTTAAGAACTATAAAAGAGGAGTTAAGTTCCTTAAAAGATATCAAAAGCGGGCTTGAAGTTTTAAGTGCGGAATATGATAGAATGAAAAAAGAATTAAAAACGTCAGAAGAGCACATAAAGTCGCTTTCAGCTGAAAACAGCAACTTACATACAAAAGTGAACGAATTATCAAATAGACTTGTTTTACTTGAGCAATACTCGCGTGAGACGAATATTGAAGTGAATGGTATTCCGGAAAGTAAGACTAAAAACGTAATTAATGTTGCCAAACAAATATGCAATACTGTATCTATTCCTACCGATCTCATCGAAACAGCTACCTGTACCAGAGTTAGGAAGATGAATGTCTCAAATAAGAGGCCCCGCGCAATTATTATAAAACTTCCTTCAGTAAAAACTCGTGATGAGATACTAGCAGCGGTAACACAATTCAATAAAAAGAACGCATCCAATAAACTAAACACAGGACATCTGGGATACATAGAAAGCAAGTCGCCTATTTTCATCTCCGAACATCTAGCGCCGTATTTTAAAGCTCTACACGCGCGGACTCGTCAAGTTGCTCGAGAAAAGCAATACGATTTCGTCTGGATCCGTAACGGCCGTATTTTTGTTAGAAAAAATGACCAGTCCCCTGCAAAACAAATAAAGAGTTACGATACCCTAAACACACTATAATAATACTTGGACATTTTTAACGGGAATTGATTAACGCGTAAAAATGGCTACCTTAAAGATTTATTACCAAAATTTTAGAGGTCTGAAAACTAAAACTAAAGACTTAAGACTTGCAACTTTGTTGGGAGACCACGATGTTATTGTTGGGACTGAAACCTGGTTGGATGACAGCGTTTACGATGACGAGCTATTTAGCAACAACTATTATGTATATCGTAGAGATCGCCAATCAACCAGCCTAGCAGGAAAAGGTGGCGGAGGCGTTTTGATCGCCGTTTGCATTAAGTACCACTCGAAGAGAATGTTTCACTATGAAAGCACTGGAGAGGATTTGTGGATATCAGTAAACACATCGACAGATAAAGCGATTTTAATTGGTGCCACTTACATACCACCACCAATAACTGTGTCGTCACTCGAACCTATTATCGACAACTGCAGTGTTGTTGTGATTTTATCTCATTCCGGTGATGTGATTATTTTAGGTGATTTCAACCTCGGATTTATAGACTGGAATAAAGAGTCCAGTGGATGTTGTAACTTGACTCCATTAAATTATCAGTGTAGCTTAGGGTACTTATTGATTGACTTTATGTCGTTAAATAATTTGTCTCAGTTTAATCATGTCGCAAACCATAACAGTCGTATCTTAGATCTCGTCCTAAGTAACTTAGACAGTATAATAGTCGATAATTGTATTAATCCGCTCTGCAAATTAGATTCGCACCATCCAGCTCTGTCGATTGGGTTCAGTTCATATAAGTATCACTCTTTACGTAACAGGCAATTTGCAACGTATAATTACAAAAAAGCTGATTATGCAATTGTAAAAAGTAAATTAAGTCATATCGATTGGGTCAAAGAACTGTCGGATCTGGAAGACGTTGATATCGCTGTTTCAAAATTTTATCAACTTATATATGATGTTATTCAATCAACTATACCCAGAACTAAACGTCGTAGTTTGAAATATCCACATTGGTTCACAAGAAACCTTATAAAATTAATAGCCGAAAGAAATAGAATTCGTTCAAGATACAAGATTTACCGGAATCCTAGAGATAAGATTGAACTTATCTTATCTAATAAACGCGTAGAATCATTAATGTCAACTTGCTACAATACATATTTAAAGAACACTGAATATGCTCTCATTAAAAACCCAAAAAAATTCTGGTCATATGTCAAATCCTTACGTGGAGGTCTTTCCAACTTACCGTCTGAGATGTATTTGGACGACAAGGTTGCGCGTGGTAGTGAGGAAATTTGTAATCTTTTTGCAACACGTTTTTATTCGATTTACTCTCCCCCTGACAATTCAACGCAACTGGATCTTGGAGATTGCTATCCACAATTAAATCTAAGCAATGTTGAAATTACAGAGCGAGACGTCGAGAAAGTATTAAAGTCAATTGACCCTAATAAAGGTGCTGGACCGGACGGCATCCCACCCTACTTTATTAAAAAAACGTATAAATATTTAACTCTCCCACTTAAATTGCTTTTCGATAAATCAATTAAAACTGCAAAATTTCCTGACGAGTGGAAAGTTTCCAATGTGATACCCATCTACAAAAAAGGTGACAAAAGCAATATTGAAAACTACCGTCCTGTTTCTTTATTAAGCTTGTTTGCTAAACTTTTAGAAAAAATACTCTTCCCCATTTTGTCTTCTCATTTATCAAAGGTAATTTCTAACTGTCAGCACGGTTTTTGCGCAAATAAGTCCACAGTTAGTAACCTACTAGAATACACCTCGAACATGGCGAGATATGTTGATAAAAATAAAGAGGTTGATGCTATATACACCGATTTTAGTAGCGCGTTCGATAAAGTTAACCACACCATTCTTTTGTCCAAATTAAATTATTATGGTATTCACGGCAACCTGTTGAATTGGATAAAATCCTACTTATTTAATCGAATTCAAAGAGTAACAATACAGGGTTTCAAGTCTTTTTCGTTTTATCCAACTTCAGGCGTTCCACAGGGATCGCATATCGGCCCTGTTCTCTTTTTGGTATTTATAAATGACATTTCTACTCACATTTCCTTTAGTAATTACTCAATATTTGCAGATGACTTAAAATTGTATAAGGTTATAGAGTCTCCAGATGATGTAGTTAGATTACAGACAGATCTCACCTCTATCTCAGATTGGTGCAAAAGAAACAAAATGTTACTAAATCCTAAGAAGTGTCTGTTTATGAAAATTACCAGAAGGAGAAACACTATTCCCTCCAGTTATTTTGTAGACGGAGAAAAATTAACAGAATCCGAAGTAGTCCGTGACCTTGGCGTAATGATCGATAAAAAATTAAATTTCATCATCCATATTGATAATATTGCATCCAAAGCATGGAAGATGGCAGGATTCGTAAAGCGAATATGTAAGGATTTGCGGAACCCTACACCTATTCTCACTATATACAAAGCTCTTATTTGTAGCACACTAGAATATGCATCACCTGTTTGGAACCCATCATACCAAATTCACAGTGATCGAATAGAGCGTATCTAGTGCAATTTTACCCGCTACTTAGCCTTTAAAGATCAAACTTGTCCTTACCGTGCTGACTATAATACTAGGCTATCCCACTTCAAATTAGAGTCTCTCGCGAAAAGACGTCGACTTAGTGATCTTAAAACACTTCATAAGCTAACTCACGGCCTCTTACTATCACCGGCACTGTTAAATCAATTAAGTATCAGAGTTCCAAGATCTATTCCAAGACATCCGATTACCAAAATCTTCTGTTTACCCAACCAGAGAACGAATTTAAGTAAACGAGCCCCAATAAATAGGTTAATGCAAACGTATAACGACATAACCACCAACGGCGACGTCGACATTTTCCATACGGTTAACGTGTCAAAATTTGCTAGATTATGTAATAAGTACTTATAACTCTTTCTCTCTTCTTCAAGTTTAGCATTCGTTTCATTGTAATCAAATTACTTGTAAATTTATTGTATATTGTTCTAGTTAAGTAAGTTAACAACTTTCTTATATTAGCGAAGCGAGGCGAATCATTTTGAACAAAACCAATTGTATTATACATATTTAACAATGTCTAGTGATAATGGTGTATCTGTTAAAATAAATAAATAAATAAAAATGTACTCATCTCTCAGAGACTCATATTTGCGCGTCTTACATAGTTCAGCTGTTTTTGATACCGCCACGGCTCTAAACGAGGTGCCCCTATGATAAGAAGCTGCCAAAGTGTCTGCGCAAGCAACATCCTACACTAGAGCTTTACCCCTCTCATCATCTCACCAGGGACCAATGTCATAATGTCGGGTCACTTGCAATCGTCTCTTTATATTCCAAAAGGCTCTAAAACCGAGGAAATGTTATTAGAGCAAGAGCTAGGAGCACGAGCTCTTCGGATGACATCGTTCAAAGAACTGTGGCATGAAAATCTACCAGCACTTTTTCTTTCTAATCTAATGATCAAATAATGAAAACACACCTTCAGAGGTGTGCGGGTGACGGGCGGTGCAGCACTTAGCTATTTAACATACAAATCTTTGACTAAAATCATAAAATCTTTTAAAATAATTTAATACGTAAACAAAAATACTCCTAAATATTTGGAAAAATCCTTACATTTATCATTAAAATAAATTTTTAATGATAGATTTATGGTGCACACGGCTCTATAAAAGCATTGTTAACATTTTGCATAACTTGACGCCTTAGCTTCTCTTAATGGACTTTCTTAATATTAATTTTAAGGACAATACCCTGTAGTACCTCCCGTGGAGTTCCTTCTCCTTCCATACGGTCTCCCGGTCGGAAATGCTAAGCACTGCTGGGTCCTGCCATTGCTCGTTGGCTAAGGATAGAGGGGTAAGCCCTTTATCACTAGAAATGACGTCATTATAGAATGGATCATCCGATCTCGCCAAGAAGTATTGACGGAGACTGCACACTTCGCGATTACGCATGGTTAGCGCGCTCAGAAAGCCACGCCCACCATACTTTCGCGGCAAGTACAGCCTCATTACCGACGATCTCGGATGATGCATCCTATGGGACGTCATGGTAGTGCGGACTTTTCTATCCAGGGCGTTAAGCTCAGTCTGAGTCCACCTGAGTATGCCAAAGGTATACATGAGGACAGGCATGACCCAGCAGTTATATGCGTGTGACTTATTCACACCGGACAAAAGGCTGTTAAGCACTTTGGTCAAGCGTGCATAAAACACGTCGCAAACTGACTGTTTCATACCAGCCTCATCGATACCGATGTTCTGTGACATACCCAGGTATCGGTATGTTTCAGCCTCGGAAAGGGTCCTTAAGTTGACGGGCATAGACAAGTCTATGCCCTCAGAGTTAGCAACCCTTCTCCTCTCCACATGGAGGACCGCACACTTATCCGTCCCCAGCTCCATTCCAATGGAACTGCTAAATTCACAAGTGATGTTTAGCAGTTCCATAAGATGGGGGCGATTGGAGGCGAATAACTTGAGGTCATCCATATAGAAAAGGTGGGTCACTTTTGTCCCTCCTTTCCTTAGCTGAAATCCCCTCCCGGAGCCCTCCAGTAAGGTACTGAGAGGGTTCAGAGAGAGGCAGAACCAGATTGGACTCAGACAATCGCCCTGGAAGATACCCCTTCTTATCCTTATGTGGTTCTCTGCAGCCGTCATCCGCTCGCCCAGATGACAAAGGATCGTACTCCACTGCCCCATACACTGCCGAGAGAAGTTCCGACGGTTGCGTTTCACCACTTTGCCTATGACCGCGTCAATGAGGAGTGGTTCCTTAGTTCCGCGACCACCGCCCCGACATCCATTTTGAGCGCGTGACATCACCTGGTTTAGCTCCAGGTGACGAGTGATTCTCGCGCTCAAAATGGATGTCAGTGTCTTATATATGGTGGGTAGACACGTGATGGGGCGGTATTTGCTCGGGTCTGTGGTATCCTGATCTTTAGGAACCAAGTGAGTGATCCCAGTAGTGAAGAGGCTCGGGAGTGACTTCTGGTCGAGAGCCTCTTGAAACTGTCGGGCGAGCACAGCGTGACACACTATGAACCCCTTCAGCCAGTAATGATGCAGCCCGTCGGGCCCCGGACTTTTCCAGTTCGGGGCCCTACGGACCGCCTCAGCCACGTCTTCTGGCGTTATGGTGATGGGGTCCATAGGCACAACACTCGCACCCTGGCTCGCCACGACTTCCATCCAAGGGCCCTCGCTGTGGTTTACGGGCTCTGACCACAGGCCACGCCAGAATGCGATAATGTCAGCCTGATCCGGTCCTTGGCCCGCTCCACATACCTTTGGTCGCTCCAATGATTTATAGAGCCTCTTCTGATCACTCTGGAAGAGACGATTCTGGTTGAACCGCCTTGACCTCTCGGAAAATCGTCGAATCCGCTTCCCCCAAGCAGCGATCTTTTGCTTCAGGTCGTCTATGCGCTCCGTTAGTTTCTGCGTGATATCCGGCTGGGACAAACTGATATTTGTCCCAGCAAACGCCATCCTAACGGTGCGCACAATCATCGGTCTATTATTACCCGACCTGAAGCTTGTCAGTCTGCCGATAAGGGCCCTTGCCTTTGCGATACGGTCCTCGATTCTTTTTCTCCAGGCTGGGATGGCGCTACCTTGTGTAGTAGCGCGTCCAGCCATGGGAAGTTTGGCGCCAATAATACGGCAAACTGCCACTGCGGCGCCAAAGAGAATCGAGTCCGTCTCGCAAAGGTCCCGGCTGGCTTCCAAATAGGTCACCAGCATTGGGTTAAGAGCCCTCACGACAGCCCGATTTCGCTTGCTTGGGGGTATGCGGGGAAGTCGCGGTCGATTTTCGAGAGGGGTGCTGCGCGTTTCCGAAATCGCCCCTTCCAATATACTCCTCATTTGCTCTAGTTCGTGGGAGACTATTTCATCGTCGTTCGAATCAACCACAACTGGAAGATCCATGGCGGCTTCCACGTGTGGATGCTGGTCTGTCGAATGTGGAGCTGCATCTCCAGCCATAGCCGATTCATTCGACGACGGAATAGCCTCACGTCGTAGTCGTTCGAGTTCGGCATCATCAAATATTTTCGAGCGCATGATGTACCGAACTCGGTCTGCCAGGTTTTGTTCCGTGACGGGGATAGACGGCTCCAGCTCAGCAAAAAAGCAATGCATCCGAGACCTATACGCTATTCCCACAGTTTGTTCCCCTTTCACCCTATAGTACGCCCGCAATGCGTTTTCGTTCATGGATTTCGTCCAACGCATGCGACGTGCTCCACCAGCGGCGGGTGCCGCTTGCTGGGTCCGAGAAGACCCAGCCGACACCAAGCCTTCTGGTGGGGATGATGGATGCGAGGGGCTGCTAGGTGATCGTGCAGCTCCTCGTGCTCGGCTGGCGGCCCGCATGCTGCCGCGTCCAGCGCCAGCTCCAGACGCGCCCCGGCGACCCCCAGGCAGCGGCCCTATGCGCGTTCCTTTCCGTGTTTTTTCCATCATCCATTTTATGGGCGCCAAATAACGGGAGACGCCCAAGCCCGGCACCGTTTCTTGGTTGGGTCATATGCACAAACGGACCTTTGCATCTACAATTTTGCCTAGGCACGGCGCTCACACCACTTGGCAGGATACTGACTGACTGCGCCGACGTCGCAGTTTTGTCACATAACTGTTACGTCAGCGGGCGATGGGGTCGTCACTTCCCTACGCCTTATTTATTATTATTAATATTTCGAAGACATGTGAAGTTTGCCAACACGCATCGGGGTAGCGCGACGAACACTTAATTGCCCTAAAACTCTCTCAGAAATGAGGGGAGGCCTGATGTATATAGGCTGTAACTTTTTACTTTACTTATATTACAATAAAACAAAGTAGTTCTTCAAACCTTTTTATGTCTATAGAATATACATATACACTAAACAAAATATTTTGTTATAATATAATATATACTCGTATATAGTCAACCAAATCTAAGAAATACATTTTGACAGTTGTCAGGCATTTTGCACCAAGCATGCTTATGATGTTTTATTCTGTGATAGGAATAGAAGCTCCAGTTCAGTAAAAAAGCAATGCATCATAGCGCGATTCGCTATCCCTGTAGTTTCTTCCCCTTTCACCATATAGTACGCCCGCAATGCGTTCGCGTTTATGTTTTTGTCCAATGCATGCGGCGTACTCTACCAGCGTCGGATACCCCTTGCCGAGTCTGAGAGTACCCTGCCGACACCAAGCCATCTGGTGTGGATGATGGATGCTGGGGGTGGCTAGGTGAACATGCATCACCTCCCGTGCCGTGCTTGGCTGGCGGCCCGCATGCTGCCGCATCCAGCGCCAGCTTCAGACGCGCCCCTGTGACTCCCAACTAGTGGTTCTATACGATCTCTCTTATTATCCATCATCCATTTATGGGTGTCAATTAACGGAAGACATCAGGCCCGGTACCATTTAATACGGCCATAAGCACAAACGGGCCTTTGCACCCTCAGTTCTGCCGAGGCACGGCACTTACACTTCTTGGCAAGTCGCTAACAGACTGCATTGACATAGCTGTTTTGTCACTTAACTGTTACGACAGCGGACGATGGGGTCGTCACTTACACGTCACATTACTATTATTATTTATCCCATTGGCAGGGGAGACCAGACGGCCGAGGGTTAGGGGGAAAGGGAAAGAAACCGATGAGCAATGCGAGGGGTATCGAGGAGCACCGCCTTCTGCATTTGAGCCAGGAGCGGTCCGTCACGGAGTCCCAGTCACATCAGATGACCTGAGAGGCTGACTGCGATTAACAAGTTTGCAGAAACGACTACAGGTATAATTTCGATCGAGAGCCCACCCCACATCTCGGTTACCTCGTGAGCTGGTTGGCTGGATTTTGCCATAATTGCCATAATTATGGCAAAATCCTCGCTTGGCAATTTATGGCGAATACGTATGTTCAGAAGCGGCCTATTAAAGACTATAACGGATGGTAAACTGGTAAAAATTCTCGGCTGTTGTTAAAGCATATTTTCCTATATATCTCAAATAGTTATGTAAATGTCAGTGTGAGCAATATTCGTGCAAGAGCACGTGTTTAACAAGACCATTTATAATGTACTGTTAATTTAAACTATTTAGGAAATTAATGCTAGTTCATTTAGTGACAAGCTTCAAGTTGCCTATGAACATTTATAATGTACTGTTAATTTAAACCATTTAGGAAATTAATGCTAGTTCATTTAGTGACAAGCTTCAAGTTGCCTATGAATAATTGTGTCTGTACTAAAACATCATTTTGCACTGCGGCGCTCCAGATGAATTTCGTGTAACATATTGTGTGGTAACGTAAGTATTTATCGTCAACAGCACGTTTTAGTCATCACAAGTTATTTACTTTTAACGTTAGTTGCTTAGTTTAATAAATAAAATACTATGTCTTGCCCGATATTTCCAAAAGGGTATCAAACACAAGTCGCTCTCGAGTCTTCATTATCGGTTAATCACGCATTTAATTTAATTTATTTGTGGTAGAGCCATACCATACATAGAGTATAGAGAAAACTCTCGGTTTCCCCAAAGAGGTCCCCAAAACCTACCCTGGAGTCTACGAAAACTTGTCCTACAAAAGGCTCATGTAGAGCTTTGTAGAACCTCCCTTGGAGTTCCTTCTTCATTCATATGGTCTTCCGGTCGGAAATGCTCTGTACTGCCGGGTCTTTCCATTGCTCGTTTTCGAAGGATGGAGGGGTAAGCCATTTATCACAAGAAATGACATCCCTATAGAATCCAATACCGGCACACCGGCAGACATACCCGGGTATGGGTATTTTTCAGTCACGAAAAGGGTCCTCAAGTTGACATGCATAAATAAGTATATGCCCTCAGAGTCCGAAACCCTTCCCCTTTTAACATGGAGGACCGCACACGTATGCGTTCAACAATCGAGTGATATAATTTACCATCATATGTCTTTCCTGCGCTTACAATACGAGTGCCCACAAGGCAAACGAAACAAGACTTTATTAAGCTTTGTCGATTTGCTTTAACACCTAAGGCTACATTACCACTCATCATCATATGATATCGTAATCGAGTACTGACTGATTATAGTATAATAATATTATGAAACTCAATTTTCTATTTTTTTTTTAAATTTCTCTATATACATGTATTGTTGAACCAAGCGACAACTATCGCAAGTATAAATTATCAATTTTCAAATATTCACATTTATTTTTCTGTTCCAACTCTAACAATTTCATGGCTTCCCTAGAGCCCTTCCAATTTTCATAGTATTTTCCATGTTTTTTAGACAGAACAGAAATATTACTCCCACTGAAGGTATTACACAAACATAGACACAGAGAAATTATATGTTCGCCATACAAGATTTGTCCCGCCTCAGATTCAGTTAGATGGCTCGCAGTGTCTTTGCCAATATCTTAACCATTGTCCTCACTACCTAAATTGTAAGAAGGATTTGTAAATATCACTACGCGGGATAGGTTATAAAAATACTAAATGTATGGCGGTGTGGTAGTGGCATTCCATCGCTGCGCCGTTCTGCGAATATTACCTGGAATAAATGTAATGGCATTCCGCTATATATTTGATAACATGAGGTTTTTCGAAAATTATCAATGGTAAGAGTGTGGTATGGTGTATTCTGGTGTGGTTTTTCTACAAAGCATGCTACGACGTGACGAAGTACATCCTCCAGACCAAATTTCGGTCACGGCGGCCAGCCTTTACGGAGACTAGCCATCGGCGCAGGACAGGATTATAGTGCCCAAGTGGCAAGCACAGGTACACTCTATATTCCCTGACTTTCATAATCCGATGGGACGGTAAACCGATACGATCTGAGAGAGATCAGGCGCAGGACCAACGGTTTAAGTGCTTTCAGAGGCACGGGCCTGAGACACTGCCAACTTCCTGACTTCGGGCAGCTACTAAGAATTTCTTGACGGAAAAACTCAATAATCGATTTTTTTTGGACCGACACTAAATTCGAAAGCAGGACCTCAGCAGTCATACTACTATACTACAACCATTAGATCAAAGAAGAAGTCTCGAAATATGTATACGACGAAAAATGTAATGGTATCCTGCAATATTGTGCAAGAAGTGTTGTATAGAATTCATTTTTACCGATTTCTACAGCGCTAATGAATGAAGCAAATTAACTTGTCGAACCCTGCAGTTAACGGGAATAATAGTAATTTAATAGTATTGGTAGTATTTCTATTTATTTAAATAAAGGTTAGCCAGTAGCTTCTAAAGCAATGAAGATTTTATGTCATTATAATTGACTGGACATACTAATCAAATTAGCAAAAAGCGTACAAATATTCTGGAATATTCGACTTATTAATGGTTTATTGTCGTTTTTAGACAGTAATTAATGTTGTAGGAGTATTAATTAAACTTAAGAACTACATGGGAAGCTAGGAGAGACTTGATGCGGAACGTTTTTGACGAGGGTGAGGCATCGCGTGGGCTTACCATTATTTAACACTAGTATTAACTTTATTCGCATAGAGTTTTTGGACCTTGAAAATATTACGAACTATATATTTTGTATGGACATAAGCAAAATTATTTTAGAGCAATTAACTGAATTCTTACGAGTTTGCTGACGTAAATAGGATATTTGCCATATGGTAATACTCTTTTTCTGTCTATGAATCCGTTTGGGAGGTAAAACGCCAAAAGCACTGCCTGCACTGTTGTGACCGGTCTAAAGTGTATAAAGAGCCAGTATAGTTACAAGCTATCTAGCTCTAAGAGGTAATTACGTATCAGTAGCTTTATTTGTTTGCATTTGCTGCAGTTGGATAGCACGAGCTATTTATTATTTAATAGACCGTAAAATAATTTGTTACTTGAGTTTTATAAAAAAATTATATACTTATCAAATTATTGGGTTTCGTGTATTATGTGTTGTCATTGTACTCATGTGTCCGACACTGAGTAATTATCAGGTTTAAACGACTTATTATAAGTTCTCCAAGGTTTGAGTGCTTAGTAGCACTCATGCTCACGGAGAAACTGAGGTGTGTGACGTACTGATACCAGTGACATGTGGTTAAATTAAATTATAATAGAGAATGCTGTGGTATAAAAAGAAAATATACGAGTAACAAGAATATAATGCTCGTGAAACTTATAAACGACCTGTCAAATCTGGAATTATTCAAAACGGACTACTTTAAAATAATGCTCTGCCACATTGCAACATGCATTTTGGCATTGTCATATTAATATGCCCTGATTTTTAGTGGCTGTCGTTTAATCATCATCATCATTTAGCTCTTCGCAGGTCCACTACCGAACCCATCCATTGAACGCCACTAAACACGGACCGAATTCATCTGCGTTCTTTGGCTTCCACCATCTATTTCAGGGCTGCACTACGCTCTTTATATTCATTAAATTTATATTTTCTGTACTTAGAACTGCAGTCACGGATGTTCTAGGCGTTCCAATTCTGATAAACATTCAAATTTTGGATCAAAGTTATAGTTAGAATAATTTTATTTATAATTGGGATTTATAAGGTACTTTTTTAATTCAAAGTCTTCAAAAAGGAACTTCGGGAGACCTTGGGGAAAGAAGCGGCAATAAACTCACCAGTAGGATATTTTCCTACAGGTGGTTGTTTTATTTGCGTTCACTGCAGCAGTTACATGGTAGAGCCATGTTGTAGCTAGGTTGTAATACAAGTTAGTATTACAACCTAGTTACTGGGAAGGACCTCGCTCGCACAGAAAAGCAGCGTAAAATAGCAACTTAATGGTGCTGTGTTTCGTATGGTGAGTGTAGAGAACTGGATGCACTTTTAATGAAAAGGAGGCATTCCATCTTAGTACTTAGGAATGACAACACATCTGAATTTTGATTCTTAGTCGAGATAGATGTCGACAGCTATGGGCCACAACATTAATTTATCATCAGGTAGACCAAGTACTCCTTTATTGCCCTTATTATGTAAAAGAAAAGCTACAAATGTAACCCTCCAGCGGTCGCACTCTTGCGCCGAACACAAGCAGTCGCGCGCGGTCTGTCATTCCGCAACTTTAAGTGTCTTGTTTGGGAAAACAAATGAATATTTCAACTTATTGTATAGCACATGATTAAAAAGAGATCCTATACTTGTAAAATAAAAAAACAGTTTATTTATTTGTTTTTTTAGTTTCAGTTTATTTATTTATTTGTACTTAATAGAACAATGGTCTACAAAAACTCAGAATTTTTGTCTCTTGGTGAAAATCACCGTTATAAATAAACAAAATCAAAACAAAATGAAATTTTCTTTTTTATTACTAACAATTTATGAACTTTACTATAATTATCTTAGAAATAAATCACATTTATCTTCAATGGCACTGTGTAATAGGAACTCTAAAATTTCATTTATTTTTTGATCATTGTACGCAAAATTCTAGTTATATTCTAAATTATAATAAAATAAAATAAAGAAAACATAGCTAAAAGCTACTAATTATTATTTTAGAAAAGCTACAATAAACTTTACGTCATTATTAACCATAATATCCACTAGAGATGAACATTCTCGGCATATAACCATCACATGTTCTAGACACATGTGTTTTCCATATTTGAAACAATTGTACTTTATGTTGCGGTTCTTTTCCCCATCGAAATAGTAGCAACGACCTACAACACGTAGAACTTGGTTTGAAAATGATGCTTCTTGGTCATTTCTGAAATATTTCAGTGGGATTACTTTTATTCTCAGTTTAATAGTTTGAAAAATAATCGAAGAAGTATACTTGTACCTCAGTCGATTTTCCATGAATGAATAAGAATTTTCTTCAATAAATGTTCGTCTTACGACACTTTTTTCATTATTGTGTTCAAAAATCACTTGTGCATTTACAGTTGTAATATTGATCAAAGTATAAAACAATACCAACGGCCACGTCGACTCAAGATTTTGTTGTGTTGTAGTCTAGTACAATATCAGGTATTCCTGTCAATTCGCCGATTTTATCACCTAGATGTATACTAGAAAATCTAAGTCTACGTAATTCATTGTCTACAACAATAATAAATTTTATAATATAAATTATACTTTTATAATATTATAAAAAAATATAAAAGTAATAATAAGATACAAAAAACATGAAATATTTACCCCGGTTTCACTTTAATAGCACTGGATCGTTCTGGAATACAATCGGTCGCATGTGGAATCTGAGATCGCAAACACAAATAAGAAAGCAAGTGTGCATTTATTGCGACGAATGTCACAGGGCTACTGAGGGGTGCTACCTCACCTTCCCGAGGATATCACGGAAGCATAATCGTCTATTGTTTATGGTTTTAGTAAATTGACTAAAATAAGTTCGTTGCGGACTCTGAGACCGCGCGCGACCGTTGGAAGGTTAATTAATGTAATATCATGCCCATACTAGTTTAATGTTTAATTTCCTATACAGCAACATGAATAAAACATCATAACCAATTATTTTTTTCCATAAATGTAAAAGTTTAGTTATATTGCTACCATTTAAAAGTGTTAAAAAACCGAAGTGAAAAATTATTCAGAGTAAATGCCTAAGAATAAATAGTTTGTAACCGTTATTTAAGAGCGTAATGGACCTTATTATTTTCATTGTTCTAAAAAGTTTCAATGCTGTTACTAAAACAGAAAACACAGTGGGAAATAATTAATTGAATTTATTTTAAATGCTTCGTATCGAAAAGTGTTATTGAATGAAGTAAGATTTTTTTGAATCGTGTTCTGCATCTAAATATTTAGCCACTAAGATGGTGAATCATCAAAGGTATCATTTCCCCACTTTTTCTTTACTTTAAACACTATAAGAAATAATGTGATACTATTAATCTATTTAAAATATATTGAAACGTCTATCTGCAATATCTAAATTACTGACATATATTGAGCATGCTGGTTAGATGTAATTTGCACGCTATTATATAAAAAATTAGTAACCATTTTTTAATTTTTGTCTGTATGTACACAGATATGTAGATTTCCCCACAAAACGTAAGTTTGTTTTATGTGTGGAGGCAAACGAGCACGCAGCACGCAGGCTCAGCTTATGGTAGAGTCGACCGCTGCCCATGAATAACTGTATAGAAAACTATATAAAAAATTGAAGCTTCTTTGTCTTATATAATTGAATGTTCTTGTCATATATTAAGCTGATGATGAAATAGACCACTATTCGTATACTATATATAAAGGGTTTTTCAACAAGAACTTTGTTTTCTAAAACAAAATAAAACAAAGAGTTTAGATGAAGATGATTCAAATTTTTATTGTATTACGAAGAGAAAAGTTTGGCAATTATGAATGAAAAATGATATCTTGTAAATGTCCACCACGACCACGCTGACACATGTCGATTCTTTCATCAAAGTTTTTAACCACTTTTTGGCAAAATGGCGGGTCTATTTCGTTAGTCACGTCACGGATTTTGAGTTTTAAGGCCGCGATCGATTTGATTGGCTCCGTATAGACTCTGTCCTTAACATAGCCCCACAAAAAATAATCCAGTGGTGTTAAATCACACGATCCGGCTGGCCATTTAACAGCTGAATTTCGTGAAATTATGCGATCCGGAAATTTGGTTTGCAATAAATTGATCGTTTCATTGGCTGTGTGACATGTGGCGCCGTCCTGTTGAAACCACATGTTTGTGATATCGATGTCATCAATAATAGGCCAAAATTGAAATGTTAACATCTCGCGATAGCTATAACCCCAATTGTTGAGAATGTCGAGGAATTGACAAATTTGGATCTTCTTCAACACTGTGGCTCACGGGTGCGATGTTTTCGGTTGAACGACCCGGTCGAACACGCGTTGGTGTTGGCACATTTTGTACCGAGCCTGTCGATTCAAATTTAGAGACCAAATTCTTAATAGCGGTCTCAGAAGGACGATTATGTTGTCCGAAAATATCACGAATTTTACGAAACGTAACTTTAACAGAACCACCATTTTCATAGTGGATTTTAATTATTTTAATGCGATTTTCGAGCGAAATTGAATTCATTATAGCAATTGCCAAAGCATCTACTACGAATAGGTCAAAAAACTAAATGCCAAAACTATCATGTTGTTGGTGTTGCCCCAATTGAAAAACAAAGTTCTTGTTGAAAAACCCATTATTAACATATTAATAACCATTTTTGAAATTTTTGTCTGTCTGTTCGGGTTAATCGTTAGAATGGCTAAACCGTTTATAATGAAACTTCACGAATAGATAGAGAGCAATGCTAGGAGTGATCTAGGCTATATTTTATCTGGAATACTTGAGCATTTAAAAAAAGCAAAAAATTATATAATAAATTGTCTTTAACTATCTTAATTCTTTCACTTACATTCACTTACTATATAAATTCCCTATATATAAAAAACAGATCCAACTTTTGATACTGTAAAATTATAATTTAAAGGCAAAGGGATATATTTTGAGTTGTCGGAGCAACAACTATTAGCTTTACCAGCAGACATTGTTCTGCACTTTCCGGTAGGTGGCGCGATCAGTTTCACTACGAATTCCTTTCTTTACTATTGTAAGCTATTGTCGGTAACAACCCCACCTGGTTGTATGTAGTGACGTACTCAAAGCTGGAAAAGCGCATTGACTTAACAAACTGCCTGTTCACTCTTGCCTTAAAGACGGCCAGTTGATAAGTGGCACACCAAAAGCTCGCCTAAAATACTAGTGTGCTAGATCGTGTTAAAGACCCGTGGGACATCAACCAATGAATGCTGCTGGTTCAATAGAACATCTTGGGAAATTTGCCCTTTTCCATCAACGATTCATAGAATTATTTTGAAAACAATCATTTTATTTACATTTTCAACTTTCATTATTTGTAGTTTCGGTAGGAATTTAAACTGAATTAACCCTATAACATTAGTCTTAGGACGCTTTGGGCTAGCGTTATTTCTGATTGCAGACACTGTTATTACAGGACTAGTTTAGTTTTAATTTACATATATTATATTAGTGTTCATAGTGCCACAGATATTTCTCTTTAGTAAATTCTGGTTAGTTTGTAAGTACTGCATTCAATTTAGTATTTAGTTTATCGTTTAATATTTTTGTTTTGAGTGTTGAATTACCAGATTGTGGGCGGTGAAACATCATGGTATAATTCTTGAATCTGAAAAATCAAACTTACCTTTTTCATATGTGAATACCACCACAAACCCCTTGTTGCCTCAGCCAGCATTGGAATCCTTTGATTCGATATATCGAATGACGTGCAGTTTCTTGGTTACTTGGAAGTGAGACAGTTTATTTCATGCAAACACTTAACTTGCAACTTTATACGGCGCAGGATTGGCCTGACATTTCTATGTCATATACTGTTCTCATTTCTGAGCCGGGACTTCCTAGTGCCAGCTCCTTCCACTTGACTGCACGCAACGCAGAGCGCTTCGAATCATCGATGATCAAGTTCTTTCTGATTGGTTTGATTCACTGGCGATGCGAAGAAATGTTGCATTCCTTTGCATTTTCTATAGCATTTAACACAGGTAATTTTCTGAGGGATTGTTTGAATTAATTCCAGCCGCCAAATTTCACAATCGCACATTGCGACAAAACTCACGTTAACATTCATATCATCAGGATGCTTGGCTGTCCACTGTAGCTGTTAACTAGGAGTTTTCTTCCTCGCATGATTTCTTTGTAGAATTTTCCGGCCGATACGACTTATGGACCTTCAAGAAATGAGATTGCTTCTTGTTAAAAGGCCGGCAACGCACCTGTAATTTTCTGGTAGTAATTGTTCGTGGGTGACGGTTGACATTTGACACTCACCATCAAACGAACCGTATGCTCATTTGCCCCCTCTTCTATGATAAAGAAAAAACTTGTGATTATTTGGCTAAGTTTGATACAAGCGACGTTCGGGGTTGTATCAACGTTTGGTGGGATGGCATTACTTTTCAAAAGAGAATTATATTCATATAGAACAACAAATCTGCATTTCATATTATAGGTATTGTATTTCTTCATGTATATAATAGATCGTAGCAATACTTGATTTAATATTGAACGTATATCCTTTACACTGAAATGGATATGAGAATTGCACAATATCGTCTTATATGCTATGTAAAATGGAAATTTTGCTAGATAATCTCAAATTTTTCTGTGAAAACTCACTGAAATTTAAATGCAAAGAAAACTTGCATTCTATATATTAATTTTTAATGCGTAAATTGTGTACTCTTTGAAATACATTTCATAGGTAAAATAATTCCACAGAAGCTGATTTTAAATTACATATTAAGCCTTGTTACCTTTATTTAAATGCACTGCTAATCGATACTTACAGATAAATAAAAGTGTCTATCTTTAATATTGAAACAACTGGCTTCTATTAGGCTCAGGGCGTTTTCGCATGCAATTCAGGCATAAACAACCATTTTTAAAAATTTTGTTTGTTTGTCGGTCTGTCCTGGCTAATCTTCGAAATTTTGATAAAACTTTACAATCAATAACATACGTATACATACTGGAGCGTTTGGTTTGTATATCTTCGGTAACCCACACAACATTGGTGGTTTGGTACATGATAGTTTTTAGAGAATTCGCGTCGAGATTTAATTTTTCGGAGTATTTCTTTATTAAATCGCTTGTTGTTTTAACACCCGTATTCACAAACGTTACTGTGCAGTCTCACAGTGCGCTCGAACGCACAGGGTACAGAAAACGTATTCATAAACAACACTTGAGGGACGAACGACACTATGCGCTCATTATAATGAACGCACAGATAAAGTAGCTCGCTAGCTACCTTACGCTACGCATAGTCCGACAAAGCACCGCAAATGTCAAACTGTTTACGGGTATATAGGTGTTTGTTGATTTGTGATACGCTGATTTGTTTTGATTAATTAATTGCGATGGATTACCGCAGCGAAGATGATTTTGATAATTATATCCTGGAGAGAATAAACGTGCAAAGAACGATTAGCACAAGAAAAGTGATACGTGACTTTCAAAATCCTTTTGATTATTACAGTGCCAATGAATTTAAAAGTCGCTATAGGTTTTCAAAAGATTCCGAATTCCGAAGAAGTAAATGGTAACTTCTTTGAACTGTAAGAAAACAACACGTGTTATTATTTGCACGAAATTGACAGCGAAACAAACAGAAGCATAAAATGTAATACCATATTTTAGGTGATTTCGCATTCATTATAGGCAAGCCTCGTATTCAAAATGAAAATAAAATAAAATTGTATAAGTAAACTATGTTTAGAATTCAAATGACAAAATAATATCTTGGTTGAGTGACGTTTAACTGTCATGCAACTCGACTGAAGTCGCATCACAACGTTATCCAATTACGGCGCCCCATTCAATGCTATGTGTCCGCGTAACAAAGAGTCCACTAAGTATTGTTTATGAAATGAACGGCCTGCCATGACGAACGCAGTGAGAAATATCTTACTTAGCATAGTGTTGATGCCATACTTATGTCAGTATCGTTCGTGAATACGGGTGTAAGTGCGTTAGTTGTGGGGTCTGTTTTTACTTTTTTTGTGTATTTTCGTCCGATAAACATTGTTGTGTTTTAAAATTATACTCTGACGTGTCCATTATTACCGTAGCATTTCCTTTATCCGCGCGTATAATCGTGAGTTATGGTTTGTTCCGTAAGTTATTCGGCGCTGTAAATTCGTCTGTACGAAGGTTTGGTCTTGGCACTGAACTTCGACGAACACGGACGACATATCTTGACGTATGGCCATCAAATTTTTTTAACCGGTATTACTCTCAAACAGACATTCTTCAATACTGCAGATAATTTCTTCGTTCGGGATTTTTCGCGGTGTTAATGCGATATTCATTCCTTTCGCTAATTCTTTTATTTTCGGCTCGTCCAGTGTATATTATGACAGATATTTATAGACCGTGCGTTGTTTATTGTTTGCGTCTGTGGTCAACGGTTGTGTTTCGTTGTGACGTTGACTTACTTGTTTGGCATTTGATTTCATTTCATTTGATTTGACTTGAGTCTATTGAGTTTAAAACTATGGATGATTATTTTTTCCAAACTTGATAGGTCATAAGCTTGATTAAATAATATGTAGAAAATATTTTATTTATATCTGGAATGGTAACACAAGTAGACGCTTAATAATTCCTTGAACAATGTGCCGCAAAAATTAGTCAATTTAGTTTTAAAATGGGTAAGATGATTATTTTCATACTTCGATAGAGTTTAAGCTTCATTAGATAAAAATGTTCAATTTTTTTATTGTTATCTGTAATATTAAAATATGTAAACGCTTAGTAATTTTATCAACAATTTTTTGCCATGATCCTTTGGTGCTTATGAAAGCTATTGCCTTTTTTAAAGCAAACTATTAACATTGTTAACATTATTGGTATTGAATTTTACACTTCAACTTAGTAATAAATTCTTGCTCTACGAACTACACATTTTTCAAATTATGGTTTGTAACAATCAACGACAGAAGGTTTTTCAAATATTTTTAGTAGACATCTTCAAAGAAAACTATTAGAGAAGTTGATTATTTACTAGTTAGAGGCTAAACTTGAGATTATTTTCACAGCTTTTCCGTTTACGTATATTGTCGTGTTGTGTTGCGTTTTTCATTCAACCATTTCCTTAACATCCAATAAGAATATAGGTTTTTTTTCATGAAACAGGTCATTGATATATTAGTTTTGTCTTCGATTAAAACACAATATTTAATTACCAAAGCCTTTATTTATCTATATCAATTAGAACTGTCAAGCTTATCATGTTTTGAAAGGATTCCAAAATAACAAAAATATTATCCAACAGATATGACACTATATTTGCATAATCATCTTGTAAATTGAATCTGCATAATGGAAATAATGTTCATGAATAAAATAAACTTTCTCCAGTATATTTTACGACAGCAGTGATATAAAACTCCAAGAAAATGGACTGTCCTTAGTAACTTGTAGCGCTGTAAAATTTATTAGTATTGCAAAATTTAAATCTAAAACAAAAGTGTTTTGCATGTGAATACGATTCGGAAGTATGCATTGAATGTAAAGATACAACTTGGCGTTAAAAAGTGACTGAATTACTTTGTCTCAGTCTGCGCTTACGTAGCTTTTACATTTTTTTGTTTTATGTTTTAAACTTACTAATTGATAGAATAAGCACATAAATGGGTCAGAGTAGTAAATATAGTAAAAATAGAAGCTGCGAAAAGATAGAACTCAAGATATATTAACTTAATTTTCACAGTACCCGATGAACTGGAGTTCAAGCCCCGTCAGTGCTACCATAAATTGTCATTTCGTTAAAATCCGTGTCCAAAAACAAAATAGTGTGTAATACTTAGTTTGAAGAATATATACTACAAAAACTAATACCATTTCACTCAAAATAACTCCCACTTTTACCTTTACACTACGAAATAATATTCTTACACAATCGTCGACAAAACGATACGTGTTTCGCTACTTAATAAGATATTATCAGAATAAACAGACTGTGCGATGGCTAACCGCTGTTTATTTGTTCTATTTATTTAAACTGTGTAAAACATACTGTTAAATCTTTTTATTTTGAACGGAGATTTTCTTTCAATTCGTTAAGTTTCTTAAACGTAAATTGATAGATTTTATTTTTACGTAAATTGATAGGTGCATATTACGTCTAAAAACTAATTTTCATTAAAATTTATCCATTATGTGATTTAGTTCTGAAAACGTCTCATTTTAACTACCATAAAACACTTACGAAAACTTTTACGGTTATTATTTAAATCGTCAAAAAATATGATAATATGTTTGACGATTTGTAAAAAAAAATAATTCGAGACATGTATTATGCACTAATAAAAAGAAATTGACGGCTCGGTGGCGCAGTGGTTAAGCAATGATTTGCAGCGCTGGGGGCCCCGGGTTCAAATCCCGTACGGAACAAATATTTGTATCCTTTTGCAATTTGTGTTTATAAACTGACTTCACAATACAGGAGAAAATGCTAGTAACGCTTTATAAATTATTAAAAGTGCCTCTATCTTGAAGTTCGTATATCTAATAAAGTATTATATAAAAATGATATAACAATACTATTTTAACACTTCTAGTAACTAGTAGTCACTCAAAGTAACAAATTAATGAACGTGTGTCATGTACACGGTCCTAAAAATATTTCCGATTTTCAAGATTTCCAGCGACAGAGTAATGAAAATGATGCCTCCAATTTCTCGACTCGTTAATTTTATTGTCAGTAATTACTCGTACTCTGAAGACGACGCATAAATCTACATTGTCTGAAGACTAATTGATCGTCATTCTATTACATTTAATGAAACTGTTCTAAAGGGTATCAAATACTGGAAGTGCAAAAATAAAAACACTAACTTGTTCCAAAATTAACTTGTTTTATCATTCTTATTATTAAAAAATCTTTTTCAATTGTATGATATTTTTTTATAGAAATAGGACGATAAGGGATATCTCTTTTTCAATGTAAGGGGAAACACAGCAGCATTGAGCTGCTATTTTAAACTTGTATTCAGTGTGAGCACGGGCCTTCCCCGGACGAACCGACTCATTTGTTCTACAACCATAATAATTGTAGCTGCAGTATGGCTTCACCACGTAACATTTTAAACATTTGAAAGACAACGACAACTTTTTCACTTTTCACTGATGAAGCAGAAAAAATTTTTACATCCGTAAAATATACCTACAGCCCATAAAATGCTGGACATGGGTCTCTTCCATGAAAGGTAGGATTTGACTTAATCTTAACGCTTGGCAGGTATTGATGATCGTATCATTAACCCTGCAAGCGTTAATGTAATGATTACACCACCATATGTCATGAGTTATAAAATCTTTTAGACATATCCCAAAGTCACACGCATAAGATGAAATTGATGTTTTTTTTTTCAAAATGGCCTAGATTGAATGCGATACGAGACGAGAATGGCTGTATTCTGAAAGAGATGGAATATTTTGAAAGCGTATTTATGAGTTAGGAGATGTGTGAACTAAATGAAATAGAAATTCCGAAAGAAGATGAAAGAGATCGGGAGAAAAGTATAGATGAAATAATGAAAGCAATGAAAAGCATGAAAGTAGGTAATGCAGTCGGATATGATAGAGTTTCACTCAAAATGCTAAGGGCTGGAGAAGAAGTGGTGGCAGGCCTGCTGTACACCTTGTTTAATTTATGTTGGGAACTGAAGCGGGTACCGGGAGACTGTTGCAAAGCCGTGATAGTCCCAATATAAAAGGGAAAAGGGTCACAGCAGGACTGTAAAAACTACCGTGGTATCAGCCTTCTTAGCATTGTGGAAAAACCGTACGCTAAGGTACTAATTGAAAGAGTTATGAAAGAAACTGATGGAAAAATTTGGGATGTGCAAGCGGGATTTAGAAAGGAAATGGGGTGTACATATCAAGTCAGACTTGGAAAAGGCTTATGACAGAGTGGACAAAGATGTGTTGTGGCAAACTCTGAACTCGTTTAGGTTGAGCGCTGGATTGATACAGGCATTAAAGTCTCTGTATAGGGACTCGAGTGCTTGTTTTAAGATTAATGGGGCCTAAACGGACTAGTTTGGTATTTATAAAGGTGTCAGACAGGGCTGTGTAGCTTCCCCGTGGCTGTTCAACATATTTATGGACAGTTGTTTGAAAAATTTGAAAGTTGAAGAATGTGTGTTAAGAATGGGTGAGTTAACCATCAAATGCCTTCTATACGCCGATGATCAAGTCATACTTGCGTCGTCGGCGGCCGAGTTGCAAATGATGGTGACATTAATGAACAGATCATTAAAAGAAAAAGGAATGAAAGTGCATGCAAGTAAGACGAAATTTATGGTTTTTGAAAGAGAAGAAATAAAACGATATGTGAAATAAGAATAGAATGGGAGATGGTCGAGCAAGTAGATGAATTTATATATTTGGGATGTGTATTCAGCAGGGATGGTAGATATGATAAGGATATTGAACGACGAGCGAATGCATGAAATAAAGTAAATGGGACTCTACACTCTATTGTGAAAAGTCACAATGTGTGAAAAAAGTAACGTATGGCAATTCACAATGCTGTATTCTTGATGTATTCTGTAGTCCCTACTTTAACGTATGGTAATGAAAGTTGGGTGTGTCAGAAGAAGCACGAAATGCGGTCGTTAGGGAGTATGTTAGGGCTGAATCTGAGTGACAGGGTGAGAAACTGTGTGTTAAAAGAAAAGTATGGTTTGCAAGATGATGCGGTGAGTAGGATTAAGAAAGGAATGCTTCAGTTGTTTGGTCATGTTGAAATAACGAATGAGGAAAGACTGACAAAGCAAATATGTGTTGCAGAAGGGAATCGACCAAATTGACGATATACTAAAAATTGGTACCCTTAACCGACGAGCACGTATGCGTAGGTATATGGATGTGGAAGAGGAGAGAGAGGTATGTCAGGATCGTGCTACATGGAAGTCTAAAGTCTTTACCTACCCCTCTGAGCGACGGGCGTGAGCGTTTATGTTATGTTATGATATGTTTTTTGTGGGTTTTTTTTTTATAGGAGAGGGACAAACTAGCATACGGCTCATCTGATGGTAAGTGATTACCGCCACCCATGAACAATTGCAACACCAGGGATTTGCAGATGCGCTGCCGGCCTTTTAAAAAGGAGAAGGCTGTTTTCTTGAAGATTCCTAAGTCGTATCGGTCCAAAAAAATCTTAAGTGGTAGTCGATTCCACAAGGAACCTGTGCGAGGAAGAAAACTTCTTTTAATTCATACTGTTGTGGACCGTCAGTTGTCCAGATGGTGAGGATTAAATTAGGCGATAAAATACGCAAAGAGATTCAAAATCTCTTCGCAGCGCCAGTGAATCGAGCCGATCGTAAAGCACTCGGTCGTCGACGATTCTAGCCGCTCTGCGCTGGATGTGGTCAAGTGGAAGGAGCTGGCACTGGGGAGCCCCAGCCCAGAGATGGGAACAGTATTCCATGTGCAGCCGAACCTGCGCCTTGTAAAATTGCAGGTGGTGCGTTGGCATGAAATACTGTCGCGCTCTGCTGAGCACGCCAAGCTTTTTAGAGACTTGGCCTTCTCTTCCCAGTTACTATAAAACAGCACGTCACACAATATGTCGACACTGAGGATTCCCATACTGGCTAAGGCAAAAGGGGGAGTACCTTAAACATGAGGAGATAGGACGAAGGGGTTCTTTTTAGAGGTAAACGCGCCAACTTAGGTTTTTTGGGAATAGAAATAGACTAGATATAGTCGCCCATTGTCCTCATGTTTCCATTACATGTACTAAGAAGCGACACTCACGACATTCCCGAGATTAATGTTTTTCTAAAGAATAAGGATAAAGGTGAGCGCACAGTTCACATTACTAAAAGTGGATGCTGTAGCCCATACACTACGACATCTAACACACATCAATACACTACGACATCTAACTTTGATTGATGTTATATCACTTTTTTTCATAGTCTCTAATTAGGTTGCTTCTTTGAAGCGATCGCATTTTCTTACGGTTTGTTATGGATACGAGTATATCAGTATAAAGACGCAATTAACAATCTTTTGTATACTAAAAATCATTTCTAAATAATTGATTCCCCAAAGAATTTCCTACAATTATTTTTAAGGATTTTACTGCATCTAATTCAATTACTTAGCAGACGTTTTAGTTCGACCTAAATAAGTATTAAATTTCTATATATATATATATATATATATATATATATATATATATATATATATATATATATATATATATATCTGGACGAATAAATACAACTGAATTTTGTATGCGATTCCTAATCTACTTACGAAAATCTGAATAATCTGAAACCTTTTTGCAATCTTAAAATCTTATCATTCTCTAAAATCTCTTTGTCTGCAATCTAAAATGCTCACTAGCACTATCACAGCTAAGGAAAATCAATGCTACATGCATTTTTTATTTAAATGTTTGATCTCGTTTCCATTTATTTTGATTTATATAAATAAATTTTATTACCCAATAATAGGACATATCTCAAAGCGCACCCTACATCTGTCTATCATACTCCTATAGTTCGATGTCAAAAGGGCCATCTGTCAAATCGTCTCGTGAAATTAACCGTTACGACGACAGATTATGACCGATAATTTAATAAAAACTTCACCTATATTTTTCTAGCTTGCACAGTATGTAGTGTAAAAACAAGAATGGCATAATTGTCATCATAGGTGAAGTCTTTCCTGAAAGACTTCAGGGTTTTTTTGTGGTTTGACCACTTCAATTCTAGCTGAAGTGAGTTAGTAGCTAAATACCTACTGTCTTTCAGTCTTCAATACCCAAGTTACATATGTATTGAAAAATCGAGTAATAGAAAATAAGTTACAGCAGTTAATGAAGCATAAATAATGGTAGAATTTATGAGTAACTTTATGACATAAGTAGTCATCCTCTCTTACAGCTACAGCATCAAGAAACGCTGCTGTCGCTGATATTGTCGGATGCTATTTTAGGAAATACATTGAGCACTATACTATTATTGCAGGGGGTCATTGTAGAAGCGTGCTCTTTTCAGCCCTTTTCAGGGCTGCAATTCTACACAGCTGCGCACCCATGCAAACGAGGGTTAGGGCGTCCCCCCAAGGCGACGCACACCAGCTCGTCCCCGTTGGTGTGGAATGCAGCGCGCAAAGCAGCGATGGGGACCGCCACCCGTCACGCACAGCCCGACACGGCGGAAGGTGGAGGACGGAGTGCAGAGTTAGCACGTGGAATGTTAGAGGGGGCATGAGATAAGACGAATGAGTTGATCGAAATAATGAAAGAAAGAGAATTAGATGTCGTATGTATGTCGGAGACCAAACGGAAAGGCAGTGGTACTGAAGAGCTCCCTGGCGGGACGTTAGCTATATGGTCCGGAGTCCCGGAAAGCGAGAACGCCTGCCAGGGAGTGGGAGTGCTGTTGTCGTCCCGGTTGGTCGATCTTATGACTGAATACAAGGTTGTGAACTCAAGACTTCTCTGGGTTCGCTTCAAAATGGGACTGACGAAGTTATTCCTTTTGGCTGTTTATGCGCCGGTAGCTTCGTCGTCCAGGGCTGAGCTGGAGGAGTTTTGGGAGAATGTAAGAGAAGTTATAGATTTGGTTAAGGGAAACGAAAGAACTGTTGTATGTGGTGATTTGAATGGATGGGTAGGTATCACTCGACCAGGATACGAGTCGGTGCTTGGAAAGTTTGGCGATAAAAGGGTTAATGATGCTGACAAGCTTATACTGGCTGTATGCAAGGAAAAGGGTCTTCTTGTGACAAACACTATGTTTAATCACAGGAAAATCCATATGTACACTAGAGAGAGAAAGAATGAGAGAAGTATGATTGATTTGTTCTTGGTGGATGACCGACTGCGAAAACAGGTGATGGATACACGAGTGTTCTGGGGTGCTGACCTGGGAACGGATCATTATCTAGTAATTACTAGATTTAGGGGTTTGTCCGCGGGTTGGCGCTACCGGACGGCAGTAACAGAACCACAGTCGATCTGTCGCATCCGAAGCTGGAAGCTTCAGGAAACGGATATTAGGGACAAATATCACACGAGGGTAGCCGAAAAGCTTGACACCATCGATGGCAGGAAAGAATGAGTGAAGAGAACATGGCAGAACCTTAGGGATGGAATGACAAGTGCAGCGGAAGAAGTATGTGGAACGACAAAAAAAGGTAGGTAGTAAAAGAAAAGATGCATGGTGGAGTGATGAAGTGAGAGAAGCTGTAAAAAAGATGAAAAAAGCATGGTTAGACTACTTGGCCTCTAGTAACGATGAGCATATGAGAGAGAAGATGAAAGAAAGATATAAGCTGCAGAAAGTTTATGCGAAAACATTGATTGAGGAAGTACGTGAAAGGTGTAGAATAGAAGCGGACGAGAGGTTGTCGCGCAACTTTAAGGAAAACTCCAAACTCTTCTGGAAAGAGGTTGGAAGGTCACGGAGTGGTGCGACAGCCTTAAGAATGAACAAAGTGCTTTCGAGAACCAATGACGTCCTCTCAGAAAAATTGGACGTCATGGAGCGATGGAGTGAATTTTATAGAGAAATGTATGCGTGTCATGATCTTAGTGAAGGATCCGGGGGTGACGCCGTGACTGGCACGCCAGACATGGACCTCGATGACACTGAGGTCATATGCATGAAAGAGATTGAACGTGCGATTCGAAGTTTGAAATGGGGTAAGTCTGCGGGACTAGACAGAGTTACTGCCGAAATGGTCAAGTACGGTGGGCCTCGCGTCTGGGACAGCTATCATCTGCTGTGCAATTTGTGCTGGCGGACGGGAGATGTCCCGGATGATTGGCGATCCGCAGTCATTGTGCTTTTATATAAAGGTAAAGGTTCACATTTTGACTGCGGGTGCTATCGGGCGATCAGCTTGACCAGTTTAGCAAGTAAAGTTTACTCGAAGGTTTTGACACGTAGGATGCAAGAGAAATCGGAAAGATTCTTATGGGAGGCACAATGCGGATTTAGACCTGGAAGAGGATGCACGGATCAAATGTTTTCTCTCCGCATGATCACGGAGAAGCTTCTGAGTGTTAACCAGAGGATTTTCTGTGCTTTTGTGGATCTGGAGAAAGCATTTGATAAGGTTATAAGGAAGAAAATGTGGGAACTGTTGCCGGGATATGGTGTGGATGGTCGATTGTTAAGGGCTGTGCAGTCACTTTACTGTGACTGTAAAGCCTGTATGCGGGTAGGGCATGACCTGTCACCCATGTTTAGCGTCCAAGCGGGCGTAAAACAGGGTTGTGTCATGTCTTCCTGGCTGTTCATACTGTATCTCGACAGCTGTTTACAGAAGCTGAAAGATAGCTGTTTGGGTGTGAAATTGGGTGACATAATAATAATAATAATAATATTCCACAAGTATCACACACAACGCCATCTAGTCCCAAGCTAAGCAGAGCTTGTGTTATGGGTACTAGACAACTGATAAACATACATATATATTTCTAAATACATAAATATTATAGATAAATTACACCCAGACACAGAACAAATGATCCTGCTCATCACACAAACATTTGTCCTGGATGGGAATCGAACCCACGACCTCCGGCATAGCAGTCAGGGTCATTAACCACTAGACCAACAGGCCAGTCGACATAAAAGTTAATTGTCTGCTGTGTGCTGATGATGCAGTGCTTATTGCACCATCAGAAGCAGAACTGCAGGCATTAGTCACGTGTATGAAAGAGGAATGTGAAATTAAAGGTCTCCGTTTGAATGCTAATAAAACTAAGGTTCTGGTATTTGAAAAGGACGAAGAGAGAACGAAATGTGAAATATGGGTAAATCAGGAATGTCTAGAACAGGTAAATGAAATTGTATACTTGGGGAGTGCTTTCAGCCGGGATGGAAGATGTGATTTGGATGTGGATAGGCGTGACGCTGCCGGAAACAAAGTCAATGGTGCCCTGAATGCATTAGTAAAAAGGCAATGCGTGGTGAAGAGTGCATGCCTTGCAATACATAACGCAGTGTTGGTACCGACTTTGTTATATGGCAGCGAAACCTGGGTTTGCCAGAAGAAGCATAAAAGCAAGTTGAATGCAGTGGAGATGCTATCTCTTCGTAAAATGTGTGGCATTACCATAGCCGACCGAAAGCGAAACGAAGAGATTCGCAATATGGCAGGATTGAAAGATGACCTCATCACAAAAATTGATAGGGGCGTACTCCAATGGTTTGGGCACGTTGAACGAATTAGTGAAGACTGAATGGTGAAGAAAATATATAGAGCGAATGTTAATATTAAAAGGTGTCGAGGTAGACCGAGACTAACTTTCGAAGACCATGTGAGCGAATTGCTCGAAGAGGGGAGGGTCAAGAGTACTCGGATAACTAGACGTGCATGTATAAAGAAGTTAATGAACCCGAAAGAAGCGAAAGAGGTATGTAGGGATCGTGACACTTGGCGATCTGTTCTCTCTGGCTACCCCGTTAGGGATTGTGCGTGAAGATAAGTAAGTAAGTAAGTAAGTACTATTATTGCAAAACCTCTACATGACTTGCTGAAGAAAAGTGTTGATTTTATTTTTGATAAAGATCAAAGAGAGGCTTTTATTAGGTTAAAAGAGAAGTTATCTAAAGGGCTGGTTTCAAAGATATTTGATCCAAAACTTGAAACGGAATTGTATACTGATGCCTCAAGTACAGCGATTTCGGCTATTCTCATGCAACATCATCCTAATACTGGTTTACATCTAGTGTACTATATGAGCCGCAAAACTAATGAAGCTCAAAGTAGGTATTCCAGTTATGAACTTGAGGCCATGGCCATCATCGAAAGTGTTAAAAAGTTCCGTCCTTATTTCTACGGAAAACATTTCAAGTTAGTAACCGATTGCAAAGCTTTTCAACAAACCTTGATGAAGAAAGATCTAACAGCAAAAGTAGCAAGATGGGTCCCGATGCTTGTAGAATATGACTCCGAAGTGGAGCACCGAGCCGGAGAGAAAATGCGTTTTGCAGATGCTCTCAGCCGACATCCATATGTAGCTACAGTAACATCCTTAAGAGATCAGATTAAACAAGCGCAGGATCAGGACGATAGCATTAAAGCAATCAAAGAGATACTTAAAGAGAAGTCGTTCAAGGATTACTGAGAAGAAGGAGGTATACTCTTCAAGGGCCCAGATAAATTGTTGGTTATACCAAACCAATTGGAAAAAGAAATAATAATGAGAATCTATAGCAATGGACATTTTTCAAAGATGAAAATGAAGGAACTCATAAATCGAGGTTATTGTATAAAGGCATACCATGTTTATTAGCTACGAGGAAAGAGGGTAAACAGGAAGGATTTCTCAATCCTATTGGAATAGAATGCCTACCCTTGGATACCCTGCATGTTGACCATGTTGGACCACTGATTGAAACTTGCAAGCAGTATAATTATATTCTTACAGTGATTGATGCCTTCACCAAGTTTGTGTTGTTGTTTCCAACTCGGTGTACGTCGATTGCAGAGACACTGAACAAACTAAGAATACATCAGCAGACATTTGTAAATCCGATCAGGCTAATAACAGATAGAGGGACTCCATTTACAAGCCAGGAATTTGAAGAGTATTGCAAGGAAAAGAATGTCCAGCACATCACCATCACCACAGGTATACCTAGAGGAAATAGACAGATGGAAAGAGTACACAGAATAATAATTCCTATGCTGACCAAGCTTTGTATTGAAAACCCTGGCGTGTTGTACTAACATGTAAGTAGAGGCCAAAGAGCATTTAACAGCACCTTTCAGAGAAGTATTAATACTACACCTTATAACTTATTAATTGGTACTACGATGAGGTGTAAAAAAGACATCGAAATTTTGGAATTACTTCAAGAAGAAACAGCTAGACAGTATGCTAGTAACAGAGAAGAGTTACGCCAAAAAGCAAAAGAACAAATCCTAGGTGTCCAAAGGGAAAACAAAAAATATTACAACAGAAAAAGGAAAGAGAGTTGGAAATATAAAGACCTAAGACCTAAGACCTAATATAAAGACGAAAGAATTAAAGAAAAGAGAAGAAAGAGAAGAAGGTGACCTAGTTGCCATCAAGCGAACACAATTCGGTCCCGGCTTAAAACTAAGGGCAAAGTTCCTTGGTCCTTATCGAGTTACCAAAGTTCACTCGAACGACCGATATGATGTTCAGAAGGCTGACACAGCGGCAGAAGGTCCTAACCGCACTTCGAGCTCAGCTGACAATATGAAAAAGTGGCCAGAGACAAATGTTATTCATTAAATGGTAAGTATGAAGTATGAATGAGAAGAATGATTTGAGATATTGTTTAAGTAGAAATAAGTTTTACTGAGGAGCTCTAATAATGTGTGAGTATACTATATTCTAAGGAAAGTTGTATTCGTGATTTAATGTGGAAATGTTAATTACTAATAGTTACTTATAACTAAGTATTGTATACAACTGCTTACCTGCTGTATCTATGTTGTATGTATTATGCAACTGAATTTAATAAGGGCCAAATAAAACAAAATGTAATAGAAATTTATTAAGTTTATTCTAAGAAAGCATTGTAAACTAATATTGGCAGAATTTTAATTCATATGAAGATGTGTAGAAGTTCATATGTCTGCGGACAGACATGATAGCAGGAGTGGCCGAATGTGGGAAATGGAATTGTATGAAAGAGACAGAGGAATGTGAGAGAAGGGTATAAGGAGAGGGGATGCAAGATGGTGTGCACAGAAGGAGAAAGGACGCGACTTGCGAACGAGGTTTTACTAAAAAAGTAAAATAAAAGTTAAATAAGTGGTCCCGTGACTTTTCTTTGAGTTACTCCCACAGTACTATTATTGAAGAATTTCACTAGCAGATCTTAGAAATTATTCTGGTATCAAGCTCAAAAACGAGATGGCGGCAAAGTGTATTAATGCGTATGTTACAAAAATTAACACATAGTAATCGCAAGTCAAGTTGTCTGTGTTATGTATTCTGCATGCTGTCTCTTATAAAGATCCAAGATGCAAAATCGGTGTCCAGAAATCAATAGCACAGAATAATCGTCAACAAATAGTAGTTATCAGTTCGTAAAACAATGCCGAGGTCAAAACAACAGAAAGATATCCAAAATAGAACACTACATATCACAATCCGCAACAATGAGTGAAGCGAATAAGATGATGCGAATGATCGACGGGTTTCAAATGTCAATCAGTGGCGCGGATCAATGACCACAGAATAAGCGATGACAAATGACGTTCCGTTGCACGTAATTGAACTAAACGTTTAGTTTACTATGACCTACATAATTATGTTTATGACAAGAATCCAGAAAATAATAAATCAGCATAGTAGTTGATTTGATGTCTACATACTAATTGAATTTAATTAAAATTAACAAAGATTTAGAAAAACGTGAATTAATTTTTATCTTTTCAATTATCAATTATGTCTTATCAATTATAGTCTTTGAATACCAAACCTTCATACACAAAAGGAATCTTCATTAGGTGCGTTCTGAAACTATTATTTTAAATAACTTCGAAACAGTTACAAAATCAAAAATAAAAGGATAGCTTTGTGGCTAATTAGAGAGATATTTCTTGTATTTTTAAGATCTTAAAAATAAGGATATTTTTCATAAATATGGCATATTAGGGTTTCGTTTCGTCGTCTGGTATGATTTGACTAACATTTTCATTTTTTATAAATTACTACCACATTAGTGCTAAAAGCGAAGTATAATAGTAATTTCAAAACAACGTTATAAAAGAAATTGGCGGAAAAGGGCAGGAATTGAATCGCCGTAATGGATGACAGTAACTGATAATAGATATTTGACACATAGTCGTGATAGCAGGTTTGTTACTGTTGAGCGGATATTATTATTGTAATATTTTAGATGTTTTGAATACTTTACAGCAACCGTGAAGTTGTTTTTTTGTTTTATTTTACAGTTATAACTTAATAATATTGCATGCGGTGCCCACAAGCTAAGAGGTGAAAAAGCTTACTATCTGAGAAGTTTCGACAGACAGATTTAAGACACCATTATAGGTAACAACAACGTGACATGACTACGCTAGTAATATATAATCAATGGACATGACTAACAACGCAATATTTAAAAAGAAAACTTCTCACACAACTTTATTTACTATTCAATATATTTTATTGACTTTAGAAACATTTTTACGACTATTCAAATAAATATTTAACTTTAAAAAATTTCTTTTACTCCTATTTTACCTTCTAACATTTTTAACGACCATAATTTTGAACTTCCTCGGCATGTGGTATACCATTAGTTCAAACAACATCGAAAATTTCGTGTTTTTAGTTTGGGATCACACTTTTATTTAGGGCATTGAACTGAATACAAACTTGGATCATTCGCGTAACAAAAAGAAATTGTGTGAAGAACCGTAATTATCATACCCGTCCAATGAGCTTTTTTAAACAATTTTCTAAAATGGTGGAGGATTCCCAGATTACCAAATCAATAAAATCTATTCTTTTTAGAATTCCGTAGTCAACTAGGAACCCTTATAGTTTCGCCATGTCTGTCTGTCCGTCTGTCCGTCCTCGCTTAATCTCTGTGACCGTTACCACTAGAAAGCTGAAATTTGGTACCAAAATGTGTATCAATCACGCCGACAAAGTGGTAAAATAAAAATTGGAAAAAAATGTTTTATTAGAGTAGCCCCCCTATATGTAAAGTGGGAAGTGATTTTTTATAATTTCAACCCTAACGTGTGATATATTGTTGGAAAGGTATTTAAAAATGAATAGGGGTTTACTAAAATAACTTTTTGATAATGTCAATAATTTCGGAAATAATCGCTCCAAAAGTAAAAAACAATGTGTCCCCCCCCCCCTCTAACTTTTGAACCATAAGTTTA
The DNA here is from genome assembly GCA_036936625.1 of Parnassius smintheus behrii. NCBI lineage: Eukaryota > Metazoa > Arthropoda > Insecta > Lepidoptera > Papilionidae > Parnassius > Parnassius smintheus. The sequence goes on from JAUPFT010000011.1 coordinate 52,992,906, forward strand.
GAAAATATGAAAAAATCTGAAAAGTAGAACTTTATAAGGACTTTCTAGGAAAATTATTTTGAACTTGGATGGAAACAACAGTTTTTGTACAAACTCATAAGTGGGAACACTTATTGTGACGGACGGGAAACTACGGAACCCTACACTGAGCATGGCCCGACACGCTCTTGGCCGTGTCTGGCCACGCATGTATGTTCAAATACAGCTTCTTTGTTAGTGAAATGATTTTAACGATTTTTATTTTATTATTAATTATTGCGAAAGATGAACACAATAGTTTGTTTTGATTTTTAATTTAAACTGTATTGTACATAATAATTTGCGTTTATATTAAGTACAGAGACAATTTTCAAGTAAGTAGTCCAACAATATAAGTTATAAAGAAAACGTTCACTGTTACGTTAGTGATTTTGCCTTCAAATATGCAACTCATTAGAATTATGATTTGATACATTTAATCACATCATCTTCAGCCAAAGAGATGATGGAGCGATTTCGTGATATCTAAGGTGAAGTTAATATTAAGGCAAAGTGTAAACAGAATTCTTATGTAGGTAACTATTTCGACGACATTAGGTATAGGTGTTATCTTGAGCTTGTATATCCTTATTTCACTCAAAAGCGTAAATAAAATTTTAATAATTAAAACCCGACTTCAAAAACTAAAAAGATTAATATAATTTGCACATATTAGCTCCAGAAGTTGGGGCATTATTTCTTTGATAGACTACCACTTAACACCGTCTACTTTAATGGACGGTGTTACGCACGCACGCACGCACGCACGCACGCACGCACGCACGCACGCACGCACGCACGCACGCACGCACGCACGCACGCACGCACGCACGCACGCACGCACGCACGCACGCACGCACGCACGCACGCGCAAAAGTGCTAGGTAAGAGGGCTATTAGAGAGTTAATTATTTTATTGTTTTAGTTCCTTTTTTTTCATTTTAGTTTTTAAAGTTGTTTTTTATTTTTTGTATGTTTATTATAAACTTTAAAATTACTGGAGTTTTGTAAGTAACAAACTCACGTTTTATATTATTTTTGTTTCTTTTAATTTACCCCATTCACTTACTCCAACGGGAAATCCTTAATCTTTCCAAAGCTGATAAGAAGTTTTCATTTCACTGAACAGAAAAGTAGCTGGACGCTTAATAGGACACTTGTTTGCATTTAAGACAAATTTACTCGCTTGGGTCGAATTCTCACTCAATTCTTATTCAAGTTTATTTTATTTCAGATTAACTAGGAGAACACATAAAGATTTCAAAGTCATTGGCTATATGCAGTTTTTCTTTTAAGTCCTTATACTATTATCTCATTTATTTATTCTTTAAACACTTGCAAGGAGGTTGGCAACCGCAGTATTTTATGATTTTTAAAGGTGTAACTGAAAAGAGGCTGCTACCATATTCTGTTTCAGTTTCCCTCTGTCGCCTTCTACGGCACTCACAGGATAGTATTGTATTGTTTTCCCGTATTTCGTATTGGTGAGTTAAATGTTCCACTTTCGTAAATTTAACCGACTTCGAAAAAGTAAAAAGTATGTTTGACCCGTATGTTTTGTCTTTTCTTTTGAAACTTTTCAAACGATGTTATGATTGTTCACTGTAGTAACATAAAAAGTATAAAGGTAATTAATTGTTTTAAATCATATTTTGTCAGCTCATTTCTTAATTTTCTTTATTGTAACATCACTTTCCTCATCATATATCATCATATATTACTCAGAACCTTACCTCCCCATTCACCTCCGATACTTCGCGCAATATGCCCAGCCTTTTGCCACTTCAGGTTAATGTCCGTATGTCATACGTATATCATAATATGTGAATCATACACCAAAATGGTTAATAGACGAACGCTGTTATCCGTGCCGTTAGGGTCGTAAAATCTCAGAAGTTTTTAAGTAACTCTTAACTTTTAAACTCATAACTTTTGAAACCTTTAAACATTTTATTGACATTTAAAACTTTAAGAAATTTAGCTACATTGATTTTTAATATGTAATATTAATATGTATGTATGCATATAATTTTTAATTTAGTTCTGCTACGTTTATCCTCATTACCATGTCTATCACGCAGAAAAACTCCGATTATAACCTTCTCCATAGTTCACCAATAATATGGATGATCATAATTTATTCCGTATTTTTTGGTAGCTTTAACAAAATCAGCTTTATTCAGCATCCGTTTCCTCCCTTTAAAATTTTAAAGAACATTTAACCTCAGTCAGTCTCACTGCCGAAAATGGTTTCTCTCATTCCGAATCAGAACATGTAACATGTAATTATGTAGTATATGAACTATGATAAATCACGTTGAATATTATTAACTTGAAGCAATATTTTAGTCTTAAAAAATAAGCGCTTTTCAAGAAAAGGTTACTTAAAGAAGTCAAAGCCAATCTACAGTATAGTCTTGTTTGGGTCGTTATCATCATGATTATCATTACCAATGTAATATCTCGATTAGAGACGCTAATTTCTTCAACTCTTGAAGTGATTTATATTCAGCTGAACAACTGGTGGAAAAAGTCTTACTAGTTCATCTATTGAACTAATCAAATAAACTCGAGGGAACTTACCCTCAAAATTCAATTTGCGTCCCTTTTGTTTGAAAATGAAGTACAAATTGCGACAAGCATTTGTTCTTTTGAAATGTTTTTAATTTAAAAAGGCTGTAGTACGCCTAGAGATTTATAGAGCAATAGCTTCCACGATCCTGCTTTAATCAAGCGAAGGAAATAGAAGGGCTCACTTACTGAAAAAAACTGAAGCACGATGTTTAATAACTTTAATTTACAGTATGTTATGTAGGGATAAATTTAACGTAATTATGAGTAAAAAAGTAGAGTATTTAATATTTTCGGGGGAGCTCGAACAAACCTCTATGTATGATTGGCAGAAGAATGGACTTCACCCTACTTAGCAAGTTTATTGATTTACAATATAATGTTAAAGATGTTAAAAATTAATTAGCTTCATTCCGCTTAAAAAAAATAAAAATATTTCTTACCTAGTTTGAAGAGCACCTCGAGCCCTCGCCCCATTACGTACACTAACTCCCGTCACGACTAATCTCATTACCACTAGTCCGGATGTCACTATACTAGGATAGATAAATTACGTCGATATTTCGACACATGTTTCGCATCTATGCGAGGCAACATAAAGAGGAATAGGACCGCAATTGAATGGAACATAGTAGCTGAATGCAGTGTCGCCTCTAGTACGTAGTACATATTAGCTCAATGCCAAAACACGATCAAAGAAGAAACAGCGTTTAACAGTCTTTTATTTGTAGCAGTTCATTTACCGAATAAAATTGTTTTTCCAAAAGCCACTTTAATAAATTACGTCTAAATCGATTATAATCTATTTGTCTTATTTCATTTAGGGTCTTGTTAAACACTTGAATAGCCATTACATAACCATTTTTGAGTACTGACTATTTTTTAATGAAGGAAAGATATTTTTTTTCTGGGTATCCGTCCTTATATTTTGTAGTATACTTTAATCTAGTAAAAATGAGGATACTTTTTTTTACAAATATTGAAAGTTGAAAAATATACATGGTTGGTAGCGTAAAAACACCTAATTCTTTAAATAGTAGTTTGCAAGAAACGAGTGGCCCGACACCACAAATTGCTCGTATACAGCGTTTTTGCGGCTAAGTACGGTTTACATCTGTCGAGTTTCCCCATAATATGAGACCATAATATTTTAATATAGCAACAAAATGTGTGTGATATGCTATAAGAGAAGTGTTTCTTGACGAGATTGAATTTATACTTTGCTAAGCAAAATTAAATTAAAATATTTTAGAACAAACTTTATCTATGTGATTTTTTCAAATACAAATGTTTGTTTTAACTAATACCTAAAAATGTGTTACATTCAGTAGCAGTAATGTTTTATCATTATACTTAATGTAAAGTAATTGCGGTTTACTTTTAAAATTTTAGAATTGCATAAATTAAGTTTTTAATAGATTTATATTTAGATTGTTGTTTTTTTATTCACCTAACAACATTTACAATTGTATTATTTATTTTATTTTCATATTGTTTTATTCCTCTAGAATTAAAAAAATGGTGTTAAAATAGAAATGTTGTCAGCAAATAATATTCTGTTATTTTTAATAAAATTTGGTATGTCATTTCTGTAAATTAAAAAAATAAAGGACCCAAAACGCTTCCTTGCGGCATTTCGTAATCATCTTATAAGTACGAAGATTCAAATTTTAAAATCTCCTGCTCTTTCTTATCTTATTTTTTTATTTCAGTACATAGTTTTCTATCTTTTAGAGAGATGTGTATCCAGGAGTAAGCTGGTCCTCTTATACCATAAGCTTCTATTTTTTTAAAGAGAATATCATGACTAAATCTATTAAATGCTTTGTTTATATCAAAATACACTGTAGAAATTGTTATTTTTCGGTTTATACAATCGGTTACCAATATTTTTGATTTTTGAAAAAAAAAGCAACGAAAATTCATAAAATGAATGGTCTTTGGTAATATTTAAACTGAATAACGTCATATTAATAAATTCTATTCAGACAAAGCCAGGGCGCGTCGTTAGCTTTTTCATAATGCAACATAACATTTACGTTATTACCTCCCGTGAACTTAATTCCATGAATATAAACACACGATAGCTTTCACTTTAAATCTGGCAAATATCAGACAAAACTGGACTCTACGTCAATATTTGTACAAGAAAACCACTTAACATGGAAATTTAAGAAACTTGTTTGGTGTCAAAGGATGAAGATTAAAGTCATCATGGAAGAAACACACGCTGAAGAAGATTAGTCAATTTTTACCATCCATCAAATGTAATATTCCTCTACAAGATGCAGGTGTGTACAAGCTAGATTGTGAATGTGGTCTATCTTACATAGGTCAAACAAAGAGATCAATTTTTATAGATCTCTTTGTTTGACCCGCGTGAAGCAACATATAGCTGATGTGAAGCACCGACGCTCCGGAAAGTCTGCAGTCTGTGAACATGTTCAAGATCTTCCCCACCATTACATTAGGTTTGATAAACCACAAATTCTCGCAAAAGAACACCGATTCCTGCCAAGGATGATACGCGAGGCTATTGAAATTAAAAAACATCTAAATTTCAAAAGAGAAGATGGTTGGGTGCTACCATCTGCTTGGGATCCTATAATTAACAAAATTAAACCCAAACCCAAGCATACCACTGCAAGACTTCATGATACTATAAGCTCGTTTTGCGTAAATCGGATCAAAAATTAATATAAAAAACTGAAGGTAGCCGGACTTACTATGACATTGGGATGTCGAACATCTCAGTCCCCCCCCCCCGTGACCATGGGTGCTGTAAAGCACCCGAAACGTCGTGATAATAATAAAAATAAATTAAAGTAATTAAACGCGATAAAATCCGTAAATAATAGTTTTATTTTTGTAATTTGATATTGGTTAGTTAGTTAGTTAGTTAGTTAGTTAGTTAATTAGTTAGTTAGTTACCTTTCGAAAAACACTAATAAATATTTAATTTACCACCGGCTAAGAAAATATATCTGTCCTGGGACAAACTAGCAAGAAACGTAATGAAAATTTCTTTTTGAAGAGGAACTATTTCGATTATCAGGGATAATTATCATCCGTAAATTCCTTGATATTATAACAACCCTTTTTATGCAATATTCTTTAAGAAAGTCTTCAAACTTAGCGGAAGTCAGATTTTGTATGTTTGCTGGGATTTTGTTATAAAAACTTTAAACCTCGCCCAAAAAGTGAGAAATTATTGACTGTGGATTCGAATAAATGGCTTGCGGAATAAATATTAGCTTGTTAACATACCGTTTGACCTCCCATAAAATTAAAATGGTTCAGTTTTTGTCGTCATATTGCACTGTAGTCCGTGGTCTAGGAACCGAAGTAAAGAAGTAGTACTAATAAATTTTACCAGATGGCGTAACGTGTCGCAAGTCAAACTTCATTTGTCAATTGTTGATAATTTGAACAAGTGCGTGCGTGCTTCGATTTGAAAAATAGTAAATAATTCGTTTTTGGAAGTGTTTTGGTGTTATTTTGGAAACATGGATAGGTAAGTGTCTGAATTTTAATATCTAAAGTTATCTTTACGAAAATATTGTCTTGTTTTGTTTATTTTTTTAAATTCTTGTTTGTTGCTCGTAGGCAACATTGATCGAAAAGGAGAATTTATTATAAGTAGTTCTGTATGAGAGCAAAAGTGTTTATAGGAATTTTTTATGTTCTAGTAGAGCTCGGAAGCAATCCCTTGCGGACGAGTACATTGCTGCAGCGATGGAAGATGATGCGGATAGTGAAGACGGGCTAGATTTTGACGATGACAGCCTTGCGAACCCTGATTTTGTACCCGAACTGGAAACATTCGAAGATGACAATGTGGCGTTGGACATTGACATGGATTCTCTTATCGAAACTTTAGAAGATGACCACGAAAACCCATCGACTAGCGCAGAAATTTCCCGATCAAACGTAATTGTTCCTCAGCTTTCTCCAACTTAAGACAAACAACAAATGAGCAACGAACAATCCCAAGGTAAGAAAAAGCCCGCCAAGTTGATATTACGCTGGAAGAAGAAAAATCTTGAGTTGAATGCCGAGCAGCTCATGTTCAAGGGAAACAAGACCTTGGGTCCTGGTCTTCTAGAACTTGATACTCCTATACAGTTCTTTTTATACCTGTTTCCTCAAGAACTCATACAAAAGATTGCAGAAGAGACAAACCTTTACCGAGTTCAAAGGGATCCCAATAGCACTTCATGTATGACAGAAATGGATGTCAGGCAATTCATAGGTGTAGTATATTTAATGTCTCTTATCCAGTTACCTAGAGTTACTAATCATTGGAGCCCAATACTAGGTACCACACTAATTCAAAAAACTATGCCATTGAATAAATTTGAGAAAATTCGTCAGACTTTACATTTCAATGACAACAGCAAGGACCTTCCCAGAAACAACCCTGAACATGACCGAATTTTCAAAATAAGACCGGTGGTGGACTCTTTGAATGAGGTCTACAGCAAAGTTCCATTGGAAGAGCACCTTTGCGTCGACGAAAAAATGTGCTCTGTGCTCACTAAAGCACGAAATACGTTGAAGAGATACAATCCCAACAATCCACACAAATGGGGTTACAAAATCTTCGTGTTGAGTGGCGTTTCTGGATTCGCCTATAAAACTGAAATTGAAACTGGTAAGGAGAATGTTGTCCTACAAGAAGAGCCTGATTTAGGTGCATCATCCAACGTCGTCACAAGACTAGCGCGCATTATTCCAATACACCAGAATTTCCAGCTCTATTTTGATAATTATTTTACCTCTCTTCGTTTGTTGGAGTATTCGGCTAAATAAGGTATCCGCAGTCTTGGTACAGTAAGAAGAAATAGAATACCAGATTGTAAATTGCAACAAGAAAAGGAAATCATGAAAAAAGAACGTGGTTATTCTGAATAATACGTAGCTGACGTGAACGGAATTGATGTGTCGACTGTTGCTTGGAAGGACAACAAAATTGTCGTCCTTGCTTCAACTTTTGCTGGTCAAAAACCAGAAGCTGATGTTCGTAGATAGGACAAGCAAAAGTCAAAGTATGTGACTATAAAGCGACCCTATGTGGTTGGAGAGTACAATCGCCACATGGGTGGAGTCGACCTCATTGACAGCATCATGGGCGTCTATAATACGGCTACGTAGTAAACGATAGCAGGTACGCTTGTTCTACCATTATCTAGACCTCACGATGGCTAATGCATGGTTACTTTATAAAAGAGTCTCAAAATACAAAAATCTTTCAGCATCAAGCATTTTATTATCAGCAGATTTTCGTCAGGAGGTTGCAGTGACCCTATGTTAAATGGGTACAAAGTCTGGTATGTCTGGCCGGCGTTCGCTGAAGACCGAGATTCAAGCCAAAAAGCGCAAAGGACCTGCACAATACGTACCGCCAATGGCAGTACGCCAAGACCAAATAGGCCACTGGCCGCAATGGTCTGAAAAAAAATGAGATGCAAGCTTTCAAAGTGCGTTGGATTTACGTATAACATGTGTGAGAAATGTGGGGTAGCACTGTGTTATACCAAAACTAAGAATTGTTTCAGAAATTTTCACCTATCATAATTTTTTCAGAAAAAGGTTTCTAAAGTAATTCATAGTAGACGAACATACATTTTTAGTCTTATGGTTCAGTGTTGCTTTAAAGCAAAACACCCGTTTTTTAAATAACTTCTAAACTATTACAATAAATTAAAAATACTGAAACACGTGTATTTTTTTGGTCGTTAAAAATCCAGATCAAAAAAATTTGAAAAATCCACGTTCTTGAGTGATAGAGGGCTAGTATTTACGGAGTAAATATTACGTTAAAAATGTGATGTTCCATACCGTGGATATAGATTATAAGTATAAATACGAGGATTTTTTATAGAAGATGAGGCAAACGAGCATGCCGCTCACCTGTAATGTTAAGTGACTACCGCTGCCCATGGATCACGGAACGGTTTACATACATAAATAAAATAAAACAAAATTGCACAAGATCATACATCCAGACATATGATAGTTATGTGTAAGCCATACATATACTTGTTCCGTGAAGGATTTGAACTCGCGGCATTACAGCGCCGTGATCAAATGCTCATCTAATGCGCTACGGTGTCTATGTTTAGAAATGTTTTCAAAAGCAAATTTCTAAACCAGAAGATTAAGTAGAAAATAATAATAGATTCATCAACGCTAGCGGCCTTTGTTAACCTAAGAAATAACTAAAAACAATGTTTTACGAAAAATACATTACCGTCATCAAAGAAGTTTCCATTAGGGATTTTCCATGGAATGAAACGAATCGTTTCCCTCATAAAGCTTTTTATGTGTTTGTTTAGTGTTAATTAAATGAAGTACAAGTATTAATTAGTCTGACCTCTAAAGCGAACGTTTTAGTAGTTTCAGAGTAATGTTCATTACTACCACTTCTTTTCCTTTATTGCGCTTTTTAAAGGCAAGTTCTCTTGATCTCTTCGTTTTTATTTTAGTAATTTTTAATTTATAATACTCTGGAACTCCATAGACTTGTTTTAAATACGCAAAAAATACAGTACACATTAGTCTGACCTCTAAAGTGAACGTTTTAGTAGTTTCAGAGTTATGTTCATTACTACAACTTCTTTTCCTTTATTGCGCTTTGTAAAGGTAAATGTTACGGCCCTCAGTTGCCCCGACAAAAGACGACTGGGCTAGGGCCCATAGTAATACAACTCGACGAGCAACCGAGGTAAGGGCCCAAATGGCCTATGGATAATTAATTTATAACGGCTGTATAAGCAAACACAAAATTACCGAGCTCCGGAGGTAGAGTCGACCACAAGGTGCGGTCAGGGGCAAGTAAATGGTATGTGTGAGTGGTTTAGGGAGGTATGTAATGTAACCTGACGTCACCGATGTAATCGGATAGCAGAACCACATGCGATGCCCAGCTCCACAAGGTGCAATCACTCCAGAGGGCGTTCGCCGTTATCGGAACTCAAGTTCAACGTCACTTAGCACAACTATAATGCTAGAGAACGCGATCTCCTCCCGGATCACAAATTTTAGCGTTCGACCGACAAATCAAAATTTCTTCGTACGATGTAAAAAAATACACAAGCCACACATCGACGCAAATTAATGGCAATCGAAGTTACATTAATAACTCAAACTCTAAGAAAGCCTCGTTGTCACGTAGACGTACAAATTAAGACAACACAAAGGAGGCCGTCGTAATGCGACGTAACGATTATTATGTAGCTCCCGACCTCTAATCGACACGGCCGTCGCGTACAATAGAATATTCTAGACTAATTTCCCGACCTCCCACCGGCACGGCCGTAGCGCACAAATATTCTTCCAGACTAGCTCGCACCGCCGTAGGCGCAAAGCGAATGCCCCCCCGCGCAACCCGCCAAACCGGTTCCTCGCCCGGGACAAGCACCTTGCAAGTTTCAAGTGTTATGATTTAGCCTAAACAGTAAGGTCTCTTCATTTCCTCGTTTTTTGTGAGTAAATTTTTCTTTATGGATATTTTGAACTCCATCAACTTGTTTGAAATACGCAATAAAGACACTTAGTGCCTTCTTACTAGGTTGGTGGGAGGAACCATTTTCTGCCTATTAGTCGGTCTAGTTATTTCTGTCTTAGCTATGTTAGCAACACTTTCAACTGTATTTCGGTCTATAGGGTATAGGGAGCAAATCCATTAACAGGCTGTCAGGTATTTCATGTTATCCTCAGAGATCCCAACAGATTTTTAGCCTTCTTCATTCGAAGTACAGCCATGTAAGTCCTCCATTCTCTAAATACTCCATGGAGTGAAGTAACCACTTACCATCAATGGGACTAACAAAATCAAAGGTAACAAGGTTAAAACACTAATTTAAAAAACCTGACTGCGTAAAAAAGTTTACAGAAAGGAGAAATTTATACCCCTATGTCACTTCCGCAACTAAGATGACTCCCCATATTATGTTAAATTCCATCAAGCTGTTGAGGCTTCAGAGCGCGTAAAAGAAATAGACATATATATATATATATATATATATATATATATATATATATATATATATATACACATACATACATCTAGATGGAGTGACGACCTGGTAAGATATGCCGGAAGTCGATGGATGCAGGTGGCTCAGGACCGTGTTTTGTGGCATTACTTGGGGGAGGCCTATGTTCAGCAATGGACTTGTGAAGGGCTGTAATGATGATGATGATGATGATGATACATTTTCTCAAAACACATTCTCCATCATTCTAGGGCAATCCGGTAAAAAATTTTTTTTGGCATTAGCCCGTAAACAGTCAAACAGTCGCCTCTTGTGCCTATAGATTTCCCATAATAGTAAGGTTTTGCGAGGGTGTATTATCGCTACGCTTGGCAGGTTGATTAGAGATCATCATAACAGACGTCTTATAAAAGCGATGCTGCCTGTGACCGGTCTCTATTATTTCCGTTTACAATATACCAGTTATATATACCTCCCTACTGATAAAATTGACTGCACGAGATTGTTTGATTCTCTCACATCACTACCATTACTTCATTCGCAACTATCCTTCAAAAGTCCACTGCTAAACGTAGGCTTCGCTAATAGGTAATGTCATATGAAAATATTTACTGTTTATAATAAAGATATTAATAGTTACTTTGCAACCATCCGCTCAATAAAAAATGTATAATTATCCGCTCAATTATTAATTATTGTAATGGATGTATCTTTATTATGATGGATTTCAGCAAAGTAACGCCTGATTCTATTAATTTTTCACTATTTGTCATACACGGCAGGTGGATTGGTTACCTCAGTTTTTTTTTTTTTAATTGGGAGACGCAGCTGCCCATCCATGATTTTGTTTGAAATAAAAATAAAAATAAAAAAAAAATAAAAAAAATAAAATAAATCCCCCGCTTTTGTTTGCTTACGTTGTTGCCTCTAACGATACCTATGGGCCTATATGGGGTTGTGGATATTCTATCACCACCAATACACGGTCACACGGTGAGTTTTTTAATAAAATTAATTTTACTTATATTATTGCGTTCAGTTATTAAGTTTCTTTTAGAATCAAAGAAAGTTTTAACGACGTTTGATTATAACTTTTGCATGGAAACATTAAATAAACGCGAAATTTGTAAATGTAGCGAATTCAAAAACAAACATATTATGGAAAAATATCAAAAATTAACGACCAAATCAAATGTCAAACATCCGAATCAATGCCAGAACCAAAAGCAACCATTGACAAACACAGATCATAGATTAATCGCGTTTTATAATCTGTTAAAACAAACACCGGATGATGCAATAATTAGGGTGTTATCCAAAGGTCTCAATTTTGCGATAATATCACGCAGATAACCGTACGAAGAAATTATCTGTAGTGTCGAGGACTGTCTATTTAAAAACAATATGCGGAAAGAAGATTTGGAGGCAATACGTCAAGACATTTCGTCCATGTTACGTCGATTTTCAGTGCCTAAACCGAATCTTCCCAAAGACAAATTTTTGGTGTTAAAGAACCTACGCGATAAAACAGAACTCACGATTATCCACGCAGATAAGGGAAACGCCACGGTAGTCATGGATACGTCAGATTATAATTCTAAAATACAAGAACTTTTGTCGGATATAAGCACTTATGAAAAGGTTAAAAACGACCCAACAAATAGCATACTAAAACAACTAGTGTCTTCATAAAGAAACACTCCAAAAATTAAATCTGGACGTAAAATGGATAACACCTACGTGCGCCAAATCACCAAAGTTGTATGGGTTACCAAAAATACACAAGCCTAATGCTCCATTACGGCCCATAGTGAGCCAAGTCGGTTCACTAACTTACAGATTGGCTCAACACTTAGCAAAAATACTCTCACCGCTCAGGGGACATACACGAGTGCACATAAAGGATTCCTACCATTTTGTCAGCGAGATTAAAGACCTACATCTGGCAGACAATGAAACTATGGTCAGTTTTGATGTGCAGTCATTGTTTACATGCTTACCTGTTGAAGACTGCATCTCATTGAAATAATACTAGCTTTTACGGATTTTATCGCGAATATTTAACTATAAATACCCGAAGTTTACAGCACACATGGTCACGGGAGGGGGGGGGGGACTGAGATGTTCAACGTCCAAACGTCATAGTTAACAGCGGTTACCATAGATAAAAAAATTTAACTTTACTGCTGCATCTCAATTGTAACTAGAAACTGGAAGAAAACAACATGCCCGTAGAATATGCTGTAATACACTGCCTTACATCTGACTACTTATTGTGGAAGGAGGCGTTCTACAAGCAAGTAGATGGTATGGCGATGGGCTCACCTGCGTCTCCCATTGTCGCTGACATATTCATGGAAGACTTTGAGGAGAAAGCCCTGCTTACTACTCCCATAAATTCAAGTTTTGCATGACAACAAGCTTCGGGTCCCGCGCCTACGTCACAGTTAACAAGTGAAACCGGCCACAGTCGAGCGTATACCTGCTGTACTGCCATATGTTAATGGAGTCACTGGCAAGATTGGCTACATCTTGAAGCGCACTTTCATCATAACATACTTCAAGCCGCCGAAGAAGATTGGTCAGTTTTTACCATCAGTCAAGTGTAACGTCCCTCTACAAGATGCAGGACTGTACAAGCTTGATTGTGAATATGGTCTCTCCTACATAGGACAAACTAAAAGATCAATTAAAACCCGCGTTAAAGAACATATAGCTGATGTGAAGAATCGACGCTCCGGGAAGTCTGCAGTCTGTGAACATGTACAGGATCGCCCCCGTCACTACATCAGATTTGATAGACCACAAATCCTCGCTAATAAGCCGATTCCTTCCGAGGATGATTCGCGAGGCTATTGAAATCAAAAAGCATCCTAATTTCAATAGAGAAGATGAATGGGTGCTACAATCTGCTTGGGATCCTATAATAAATAAAATTAAATCTTAACCCAAGCATACAACTGCAAGACTTCAAGATACCATAAGTGCATACTGTGTTAAAGTAAAAGTTAAATTATAATATATGGTAACCGCGGTTAACTATGATATTTGGACATTGAACATCTCAGTTTCCCCCTTGTGACCATGGGTGCTGTAAAGCGCTCGAAACGTCGGGTATTTAAAAAGTTAAATAAACGCGATAGAATCCGTAAAAACTAGTATTATTTAAATATTAAGTTTATTTTTTTAATTTCCAACGTTATTAGAAAGATTTTCGAGTAAAAGTCTCATACCGGTGAGCAAAGTGTATTGCGGCCTGCCATTAGATGGAAGGGCGACCTTGCAGAAAGCCTATTGATGTAGGTGGCTCAGGACTCTCTCTCTCTCTCTCTCTCTCTTTCAGGAGGAGAACCCTACGTTCAGCAGTGGAATTGTGAAAGGCTGTAATAATAATGTTGATCCCAACATTTCGAGTGTTTTGCAAAGGTAAAGGTAACCCAATTTAACTATGATATCAGGACGTCAAATACCTAAGTCCTCCTGTGACCATGGGTGCTGTAAAGCATCCAGAACGTCTGGATTAATAAAAATTCAAATTAAAGCAATAAAATTCATAAAATTAATTTAATGTGAAAAAATTAAAAAAAAGATGTTAAAATGAATTAGTTAAAATCCGCGTAATGCAGTAAAATAAAGTATTTTGCTCAGTAAGAAGAGCATTTCCCGCCCCAACTCAATTGAGTAATTGTTTTTTTTTTTTTTGCTTAAAATTACCCTTCTTCAAACTTAGGTAGGACACATAATTTTATTTGGTTAAGCGAACCTAACCTTCATTAAATATGAGGAAATATTAACCATACCTACGTTAAAAAATTCGTGTTTTGTCATTTAAATTTGTTGGGTTATGAAATTTTTGGGAGTAAAACAATAGCCCTGAATCATAAATTTTCAGCCTTTGTAGGAATTGTATTGTCCGGACATTCTAAGTAAAACAGTTTCATACTGGAAAAGATACCTTTCATACGCAAACCTATTCAGAATTTTCATCGTTCGTGTCAAATATAATGATTAGCAATTGATATATACACGACTAATTTACATGATTTTGTTGTTTATAATAAAACCTTACGGCATTATATTGATAATAACGCTTAAAATCATCGCATATTTAGGCTTGTTAAGTCCTTATGTACATCAGCCGCGTTGTTGTAGTGGTCGTAAACGCTGACCATGAGGTCACCAGGTTCAAGTCCCAGGTCACGCCCAAATAAGTTATTAGATTTTTCTGCAAAAAATCTTCTCAGTAGCAACCGCAGTCAGGAAGTTTGCGGTGTTACACCATCGTGTGTAAAAAACACGTAAAGTCGTAGGATTCCCGTTCCATCAGACTATGAGTGAGAGGGAATAGAGAGTGCACTTGTGATTGCGCATATACTTAGGCACCGCCATGACCTTGTAATTTAAAATCATATAGTATTTTTAACCGTATAGTATTTTCGTTCATAATTTTGCGTCAAAACGGGTTTCCGAATTTATGTGGCCGAACCGTTCGGAATTCTGAAATGGAATCCTGAACCGGAATTCCGGATGTATGTGACCGGACATAGTGGTAGGCAATTCAGAAAACTAATGATACTAAAATCGGGGGATTTAGTTTTTTTTTTTTCAATTTATTTATCAGATCAAACAAAAATTACATTCCAATATAGGCTTAATTAACATCTAAAAACCACAGAGGTTTACCTTGATGCTAAATAATTCAATTTAGGTAAGCGAATTATGTAAAAACACAGTCTAATTCAATAGTTAGGTATATGAGTCGGTAGAAGGTGTAACAAGAATATAAAGACTAAAAAGGTAAGTTAACAACTTATTTAAAGTCAGAAGTAGCAAGGTAAAAGGTAAAAGTAAAAGTAAGAGCTAGGCAGGTAGTACATTATTATTAAGTAGATATAGTATGTAATTATAATTTAGATAGGAAAAAGCTTTTGAGTTTAGTTTTAATGTTTTGTTGTGATACTTTTTCGCGTATATCGAAAGGTAAGTTATTTATTAAATGCGGTATCAGATAAGCAGCCGTCCGTTGCCCGTACACATTATTAGCAGTGATATGCCGGAGTCGGTTTTGTGTCATAGCGCGCGTACGTACTGGATGTTCTATATATGATTTTAAACTGTCGCAAAAGAAATATTTTTTAAATAACATGAATTTAATTTGGTCATAAACTGGTAAGATTTTACAATGTTTAAAAATCGCATTTTCATCTTTATCAATTAGGACACGTATATTAGGGGATATAATATTTTTGAGAATACTACATTGAAGATCATAGATCTGTTTTAAATATGATTTGTACGTCCGACCATAGCTCGACAAGCCATATTGAATATAAGATTCAGCCAGGGAGTTGTAAAGCATAAGTCTTACTTTGAAGGGTATGCGATTTTTTAGGATTTTTATATTGGCTAGAAACTGACGCAACTTATTACACACATGTTCAATGTGGTAGTTCCAGTTAAACTTTGAGTCAATTATAAGGCCAAGGTATTTTTGTGTGGTCACAACTTCGATTGTAGGGCATTTGCAAGTTCCTAGTTGATGGAGGCAGTCGTGATTATGAGCAATTAATGGTTTGGAGTAGGATACCTCATATACGGAGATTTGATAATCATGAGTTTGGTTTTATTGGCATTTAACACTAGACCAACGTCATGGCACCAACGTATCATCATGTCTAAATCGGCCTGGAGAGCATTACATGCATTTGAGATATCCTTACCCGAAACGAGAAGACACGTATCATCTGCGAATTGGTAACAGGAACTGTGTTTCAGACAGTTATTCATCTCGTTGACATAAGATAAAAAGTGCAACGGGCCAAGTACTGATCCTTGGGCCGTGCCTTCTGTCACATTCTTAGGGTCACTGAACGCGTTATTTAATTTAATCGTAAATGTACGATTTTGGAGGTAATTTCTACACCAATTAAGTAACGGACCCCGGATACCACAATCATCCAGTTTATGGATTAAAAGTTGATGTTGCAGCGTGTCGAAGGCACGAGAAAAATCAATAAACAAGGCCAGAACACATTTTTTAAGGTTCAAATGCTCGTTTACCTCTTCTGTAAACTTACATAGAAGGTCCGTAGTACTTTTACCTGCTTGAAATCCGTACTGGTTTTTGTTTATTACTTCGTGCTTGCGGTAAAAATTATGAATCTGCTCACAGATAGCTTTTTCAACTATTTTATCAATATTAGAAAGCAGAGTGATTGGTTGATAGTTGGAGTAATCATCGTGTTTGCCCTTTTTGAAAACAGGTCTCACACAGCCTATTTTGAGGTCGTCGGGATATTCTCCAGACGCAAGACTGCAGTTAATTAAATTGGCAATGGGTAAAGATATATGTTTATCAACCATTTTTAGATCAGTTACTCTAATACCGTCAGGTCCAGGAGCCTTATGTGAGTTCAGTCTCTTAATAATTTCGTTAACATTGTTCTGAGAAACTTTTTTGAACAAAATACTTGAATCCACCGGTCTCCGATAAGTTAGTGGATTGGTTAATTTTAAGCTGTATTGAGGAACAATGTCTTTAACTGCCTTTTCAAAGCTGTTTGCGAAGTTGTTAGCTATCGCTTTGGTGGTAAGGCCCTGTCCGTCAAAAGCCTTCAGTATCGCCTCGTCAATGGATAATGTTACTCGTCCTTTTTTTTTTTTTTTTTTTTTTTTTATAGAAGAGGGGGCAAACGAGCATGCGGCTCACCTGATGTTAAGTGACTACCGCCGCCCATGATCAACCGCAACACCAGGAGAATTGCGGGTGCGTTGCCGGCCCTTTAGAAAGGAGTAAGCTCTTTTCTTGAAGGTCCCCAGGTCGTATCGGTCCGGAAAAATCGCCGGTGATAAACTATTCCACAGAGAGGTTGTACGTGGAAGAAAGCTCCTTGTGAAAAGTACAGTGGTGGACCGCCAAGCATCCAGATGGTGTGGATGGTATCGGGACGTTTGCCGTGTCGTGCGTTCACGAAATTTGGCGGCTGGGATTAATCCGAACAATTCCTCAGAGCACTCCCCGTGATAGATGCGATAAAATACGCAAAGAGATGCAACATCTCTTCGCAACGCCAGTGAATCGAGCCGATCGGAAAGCACTCGGTCGTCGACGATTCGAGCCGCTCTGCGCTGGATGCGGTCAAGTGGAAGGAGCTGGTACTGGGGAGCCCCAGCCCAGAGATGGGAACAGTATTCCATGTGCGGTCGAACCTGCGCCTTGTAAAGTTGCAGGCGGTGTGCCGGCATGAAATACTGCCCCGCTCTGCTGAGCACGCCAAGCTTTTTAGAGGCCAATTTGGCCTTCCCTTCCAAGTGACCACGAAACTGCACGTCACTCGATATGTCGACGCCGAGGATTCCGATACTGGCTGAGGCAACAAGGGGAGTGCCTTGAAACTGAGGGGATACGACAAAGGGGTTCTTTTTAGCGGTTAACGCGCAAACTTGTGTCTTCTGGGGGTTAAACTGGACTAGATTTAGTCGTCCCCAATCCGAGACTCTGTTCAGCAAAGACTCGACTTCAGACACAAGTTTGTCCCGGCACTCGGAGACGTTTTCCCGAGAAATATTGGCTCGGCCGGTGTAAAGAGCATCACCAGTGCTGTCATCTGCATAGCAATGAATGTTACGGGTATGCAACATATCATTGATATGCAGAAGAAACAGCGTTGGCGATAGCACGCAGCCCTGTGGAACACCAGCATTAATAGGCTTGCAATCGGAGCTTGCACCGTCTACAACGACCTTGATGCTCCGATCTGCAAGAAAGCTGGTGATCCAATCGCACAATTTCTCGGGAAGCCCATAGGAAGGGAGCTTCGAAAGAAGCGCTTTGTGCCAAACCCGATCGAAGGCCTTCGCAATGTCCAAACTAACGGCCAATGCCTCCCCCTTGAACTCTACTGCCTCCGCCCATCTGTGAGTGAGGTAGACCAGAAGATCACCAGCTGACCGACCACGGCGAAAACCGTATTGGCGGTCACTAATCAGCTGGTGATCCTCAAGGTACCTCATGAGCTGGCAGTTTACAATGGACTCCATTGTTTTGGAGAACAAGGAGGTGATGGCGATTGGCCGGTAGTTGGACGGGTCTGAGCGGTCGCCTTTTTTAGGGATCGGGTGGACGAAAGCAGTCTTCCATGATTTTGGGACTACGCCTAGGGAGTAGGAGTACCGGAAAAGACGCGTTAAAACCGGTGCCAACTCTGGAGCACACGTCCTCAGCACAATTGGGGGGATTCCGTCAGGCCCACTCGACTTGTGGATGTCCAGGGAGAGGAGTGCTTTGCGAACCGAGCGCTGTGTGAACTGCACTTCCGGCATGGAGCACTCACACCGCGGGATGGTCGGCGGCGTACTCCCCCCGTCATCGAGAGTCGAGTTAGACGCAAAGAAGGAGCCTAGAAGATCGGCTTTCTCCTTTGCAGTATGGGCCAGTGAGTCGTCCTCCCTGTGCAGAGATGGAAGAGATGGCTGACAGAAATTCCCCTGGACAGCCTTGGCGAGAGACCAGAATGCACGGGTTCCAGAAGGAAGGCGAACTAGTCTCTCGCCAATTCTGCCTATGTGCTCTGACTTTGCCTTGGCAATGACTCTTTTGAAGGACCTAGAGGCGGAATTATACTTCTTTTTTAGAGCGCTGGTGTTTACATCCCGGGACGCTGATGCATCAACCCAGGCTTGGTAGCACTCCTGCTTATAGCATGATGCTATTTTACAGGAGCGACCAAACCATGGCTGAGATTTGCCTCCAATGGGCACCACAGAGGAAGGAATAAAAAGTTCCATACCCTGAAGTACCACATCAGTAACAGAATCCGCAACAACGTTGGGATCATCCGGCGAGAAGCAAACCCGCCCCCAAGGGTAGGATGCAAAGAAAGACCGCATCCCATCCCAATCGGCTGACCTATAGTGCCAAACACGGCGGCAGCCTGCAGAATGCAACCGCGATTTCAGCGTGAGTGGCACAACACTCCGGACCAGACAATGGTCCGAGGAGCCTAAAGGGGCGTCGACGGAAATCTGATATCCGTCCGGGTGAGAGGTCAGCAGAAGGTCCAACAGGGAAGGTGCATGATCCTCCACATCTGGAATCCGCGTAGGCGAAGTAACCAGTTGTGTCAGACCATATGCCAAGGCAAAATCATGAACAGATCTCCCCGCATGATCGGTTAAACGTGAACCGAGCCATTCGGCGTGATGGGCGTTAAAGTCGCCGAGGATCACGATCTCTGCAGAGGGGATCTGCTGTAGCAACGAATCTGCAGCCATTTGGACGTGGTCGAAGAGTCGGTCTGTTTCGGCATTACCGCTGTGGGACCTATAGAGGCACCCGTAGACGCGCGGATGGTCGTCGCTGTCTACGCGTAGCCAAAGGATGGACAGGTCCGAACCTTCAAGTCTGCCGAGGCGTCGAGAACAGATGTCCTCTCTGACGTAAACGCAAACTCCAGCCCGAGGCACAAAGGAGTGTTCCAGTTTGTACCCCGGGTAGGAGAGATACGAAACATCAGCCGGAGAGGACACCTGCGTCTCGGTCAGAAAGAGCAGAGCCGGCCTCGCCGTCTCGAGATGGTAGTGGACGGCGTTTAGGTTAGAGTGAAGTCCCCTGATATTGCAGAAATTCACGGACAGCGTGGCAGGGGTCGCCTTGGTCTTGTTGCTCCGTTTGCCCCGAGCAGTTGTAGTCTTGAGCGGAATTTCGCCCCCCCCAGAATACGCGGGGCAGCCTGAGCACCCACGCTCAGAAGTGGAGAAACATGGTCGTGGATGCTCAGCGAGGGATTCTCCAGGGGTGCTGGTACCCTCCTGGGGTAGTCTATCTTTATTTAATTCCGCTACCATGTTGATGGGGGGGGGGGGGATTTGGGCCTCCGGCCACCTGCACTCACCGACGAAACGCGGAAGCAGAACTTCCACTTCACGCCGGTATTCTGTGAGGTCGTGGTACCACCCCGGTTTGAGCCGGCCCATACGTTAACATCCTAACATCTGGTTAATGATTTTATAAACTTTTTTTGTATCTTTAAAGTTATTATGTATTTTATTAAGATAGTATGTATTTCGTTTTGATTCTATTAGTTTATTGAGTTTATTTCTATTTTTATTATATTCTAGTCTTATTTTAGGATCAAAAGAGCTATTTTTCCAAAGCTTAAATAAGTAGTCCCTTTTTTCACATAGTCGGGTAACATTACCATTGATCCAAGGGGCTATAGGCAGAATCCTACGATTTTTAGAATACCTAACAGACCTACTAATAGTCGCAGTTTTTATAGCTGTTAGGAACGATTTTTTTATAAATGAAAGTATATCATTTGACGGACTCATGTTATTTGTCTGTTTCCAATCTGTAATACTCACCGCATTACTAAAAATGGTATGATCAAAAGTAGTTTTCTGTGTTACTTTCTGCACGCGTCTTGTAGGTGGCGAGTCGTCAAGACACGTAAACACTATGCCCCGATGGTCAGCCAATGTAACGTCTAACACAGCTGAGTACGGATCTGATGTGGGGAAACTCGCAAATATGTGATCAATGCAACATTTAGTAACTTTATTTTTTCTTGTTTCAATTCTAGTATAGTTTGAAATTCCGCACATTAATCCGCGCTCGCTGAGTGTTTGTAAATAAGGGTCCCTGTAAGATGAAATAGTTTTTAGGTCAATGTTGGAATCGCCGATTAATAAGAGGTTTTTATTAGTGTCGTAGTTTGAGATATACCTGCGAAGCTCTTTACAAACAAATCTTTGTTTCTTTTTGGAGGTTTATAAATTGCACATACAACTACATCTACGGTCGGGGTCAGTTTTAAGATACCCGTTATGTTTTCGAACATGATACTTTTATGTGGTGTTAGTGTAAACTTGAGATGGTTTTTGACATAAGCAATAATACCGCCTCCCCGTTCCGCCGATCGCAATCGGTAGTACATATTATAACCCGGTAAATTAAAAAGGTTAACAATCATATCTGTTACACCAACTTCGGTTAGAATAATCAAGTCTATGGGGTATTTAGAACTATGGATAACTTGTTGAAGCTTCGCAAAATTCTTTATGAGTGATCGTATATTAAAATGTAAACTTGTAAGTAATGCATGGCGTTTTTTCGGTAATTGTTGAAAATAGTTATTTATATCGTTACAGTTACCAAATTCTTTAATCTTTATGGTCATAATAAAGTTTGAAGAGTAAACAAAGAAAATAATATATTATTAAGAGGTTTTAGAGCTACCTAATTGTTTTAGGAGTAATTCAATATCATTATTTGATCGAATATAGTAAATTTTAGTATTAGGACCTTTCTTAACAAGTACTTTACCGTCCTTACACCAAATATACTGGAAAATCTTACTAAGTTTCGCTTTGGTGTTATATAATAGAGTTTTTAAGTGCTTGGTAAGGGCCTCCCTGATGTACACTCGTTGTTCAGCTACTTCCTTCAGCGAGTTTGGTAGGACAGTTCCCACGGAGAGACATTTCTCTTTACCAGCTTCAATCCATTGTTTTTGAGCTGTCTTTGTTTTCATCTCAACAAGGATTGGACCAGGGCGGTCCTTAGAGCTGGGCAAGCGTTGTGAAGATTGAATGTCGCTTACCTTAGTATTCAGTTCTGAAGCTAGCGTTTCTAGGATTTTATCGACCTCTTTGATTGAAGCCTCCGGTAGGCCTGCAATTTCTACCATATTTGATAAAGATTTCTGTTGAAACGTTTTTATTTCTTGTTCTAGTATGATCACTCTAAGTTCGAGGATTTTGTTCTTATTTTGTAGGTCTTGATTTTTATTTTCTAGTTCTTTCATTTTGCTATCGTGTTTTTTTAGGGTTTGGTCAATAGTACTCAGCTGCTCACCCAGGAAATCAATTGAAGTTTCGAGATTTCCAAACAAAAATCAATTGAAGTTAGTTGTTGTAGCTACATATCTATCATCTACGTCCAAAATTTATGTATTTATACCACTCAATAGCTTAAGGATCAGAAAATTTGATATGTCGAGTGAGGATTGTGATGCATCGCGCGCGGCGGAGTGGGGTAGCACGGCCATTTTGAGGTTATTTCGCTACACGTTTCTACTTAAAATACACGGTCGTGTCCAAGACACAGTCACATAGTGATTTTTCTAATTCAAATATTAAATTTCATTCGTGTGAGTACGTTTTCGTGTCGTCATCTCACTATTTTGAGAAAGAAACTAGACTCTGACAATTGTAACCAATACAAAATATTCGAAAAACCAGATTTCACAGATTAGTAAGGTCATGTAGTCTTGCCTTTAAAACCCACCATGTTCAACTATATCAGTATGTCAATAGTACCACGAAATTACACATACAGCAGCGGTCTCCACTTGCGTCAGCTCCTACTTGAAGAAATCACATCTCCTCTCCCTAGTACTTAGGTTCTTTCCTTCATTCCCACAAATGTAAACCAATAAACGTTGGAAGGCGGGTATTCCTTTCGGCCCACCCAAGAATACTCGTTTAAGGTAACCGTCAAAATACTAGTATAGTTTAATCGTCCATTTAACACTGAAATATGAACGTACTCGATTACAATATTTTTCAAAAAAGTTATCTAATGAAAATAAAATTACTCAACTCGTGCTCCTTGTCCTTCATGATATGTAATCTGTGTATGTAGTGGAGATTCTACAAAATTCCATATCATGAAAAATTCATATAATTATTGGGAAGTGTCTGTTCATACGATAATTGGACGATTATTTTTTCTTATTTATATGATTTTCGTATGATTTATTTAGTTTCATACGTTCGATATATTTTAGTGAGTGTCACCAGTCCTTTTCTCTGACCAGACGGCGTGGTGAAAACTAATGAAAGCAAAAGCGGGGGATATAGTTTGTTGTTGCAACTAAATATCTATGATCTACGTCCAACATTTATGTACTTATACCACTCGATAGCTTAAGGATTAGAGAATTCGATATGTGATGGATTGCGAGCGGCAGTTCGGGGTAGCACCGCCATTAAGAGGTCGTTTCGCTACACGTTTTCACATACTGAATTTTCAAATTCACATATTAGTCTCATTTGTGTGTGTTCATGCTCACACTTTGTTCAAATTTCTTTATTAAAACTACAAATATTGTCTCCCTGAAGAAATATTTCGGAACCATAAATATTTATATTAACAATGAAGATAAGGTCTGGTTTCATATTAACGTAACGCATGAATAGGTAGCTTTCTTGGATATGAAAAATATTAGGACTTTTTTTAGCATACGAAATTAAAAAATGAATTTCAGAAAACAATAAAACGGAAAAGACAGAACAATTTCTTACAATTTAATATATAAAGACAGCATCAGAATCTAGGGATATTTTATATCTAAAAATCTATGAAGAATTTTCTGATATAGTAAACGGAAGAATGATAGGATATTTTAAGGTAACGATAAAAACTATTAAGTTTAAATTAAAATTGGAAATATCTTATAAAATCGAATTATTAATAATCAGTGTCGCCACCTCTTACATTAATCACACATCGACATCTTGTCATACTTAAAATTAAATCGGCAATGTCTTGCTGGGTATGAGGTCAAATGTTCTTTACCCTTCTTCAAACTTAGGTAACCGTAAGGTAAGTTCCGTCATCAAATTTGGCGGCAAATCTCTAAAAACTTTTCATTGTACACGTCCCTGGCGTGTTCGATAGGGTTTAAGTCGGGTGTCATTTCAAGTCAAAACTTGAAAATCCTGGTCTCGGAGAACGGCCGACACCAGCCATGCCGTATGGGAAAGAACATTATCGTGCATGAGTAAAAATTCCTAGCCCATTTTTTTTTTAGGAAAAGGGCGACAAACGAGCACACAGTCCACTTGATGAAAAGTTGTTGCTGTGTCCCATAGACATCTTCATCTATCCTCAATTGCGAATCAAATGCGTTGTCAGCCTTGAAGACTAATATAGAATGATAAATCTTTTACAGTAAATAAGGTCTCCGGTTCTTTACACTCAACACACGAAACACAGCAGCATTAAGCTGCTGTTTGACGCTGGTATTCTGTGAGAGCACGGTCGAACCGACGCATTTGTGCTACAAGTATACAACATAACCTACCACCAGCATGGCTCTACCACGTAAAAAAATTGGATTATATGTGGGACAATAACCGGCTCCACTACCTCCTCGTGCTATTTTTTGCAGTCATGGTGCCTTGGATCCAAACAAGCTGAGTTCGTCCATCAAGACGAATTCCTGCTAACACCATGTATGTAACGCCTTGGTATGAGTGGGCTTTGTAAAGGTATCGTAGACGGCTAACTTTCCCTGGTGTTCTGTAAACTCGTGTTTTTCGAAATACAGATCAAACCCAAACAAAATATAAACAAAATAAAGAAAAATATTGGCACATACATAAAACGTGCTGGTTTTGGTAGGAACTTGACCGTCGACGGATTGTTTCTCCTGTTTTATCGTTTAAATAATGGCTTGAAATTGATTTTGATAAAAGTGGTGCTATTTTGTGTATAAGGTATCTGCGCGCGTGAACTGTTAGAGAAAAAGACGAAACAGTAGTTTTGGTGTAGATATAAAGCTCAAGTTATTTTGTTCATAAGATCTTAGGCATCTTATGAACTTGGGTGGCTGTCGTCATCGACTGTTTGTTCGTTGAGAAATCTCCCAAAAACTTGTCGCACGCATGGTGTCGCATTAGTATATCGTGAAGAAAAAATCCATAAAACGAAGATCCTGATTGAAATGAACATGGCATAAATTACAAGCGTCCAAGCCAAAATTCTTAATTTAAAACGTTAAAAACGTTTTGTTCTTGCTATAGTAAAACCATTAGCTTTCGTTTTTCAGTTTAAAAAAATGTTTTTATGATTGCCCCAAGGACTACAGAAATAAAAACCATTTAAGTATGCTTATATTTTATCGTTTATTACCTACATATTTGTGTATCACTGTTCGTAACGATGTCAAGCACCCAATTTCGTTCATCTCCTTTTGAGATTAATTTTGAAGTTTCTTTTCAGTAATTGGAACTTGTGGTCAATTTTTTAGGGCATGAAATGCAAAAGTGTTTATTTATTGTGAAAAGTATGCTCTCTCACATAAGGAAACTGATTATTATGTTGACATAAATATAATTCGTCATATACTTTTACAAAAGCTTTAGACGTCTACTATGTCCATTATAACGGTTTTAGAAATACTGATAGATAATTATTTTACAGCTTTAAGATTTGCAATCACCGAACTCTAGGGTACTTTTAATAGTTTTGTGTTACAAAAATACTTTAAGAACCTTTTGATTACCGAAAAATGTTGGGGGGGGGGGTAATTTGAACTAATTTTATTAACACACGCGAAACAAAATAATTAATAATTCTTGATACTATAGTAATGGTAGTACAGGATATATTAAAAACTTCTATAACTGTATAAAGTATCTTTAGCACACATAATGCAGGCAGTGGGTTTACTTACACGTTATATTTCACAGATATAATATACCACTTCTGGTGCTTATGTCGAGCTATAATCCGCCAATACGGTAAAAGTGGTTTTAAAAACTCTCATAGATCTATTGTAAAGTTGTAAACTGCATGTAATACTTAGTATTATCGTGATTGCTATAAGAAATATTTATAACCCAATTGAAGCACATCTTTGTTATTCCTCTTTTAGGTCTCATAGTGCTAAGTTAATTCTGCAAATTTTTTGACGAGAAGTTCTCGCAGTTTGGACTTGAACAAAATGCGGTTTTCGGTACTCCTAATTTCGGAAGGACAAGTGTTCCAAAGAAGAACAGATTGAACAAATAACTATGATTGGACAAAGTTAGTACTAAAAGGGGGGCACTGAAGCAAAAGGTTATTAATAACGGAGAACTTTATCATGGCTGGCACTAAGATATTGCAAATAAGGAGTTAAATAAGATGGAGGATTAGGAGACATCAAGATAGAGTAATAGTTAGTGATTGCACGTAGACTACGGCGCTAACTAATGGGTAATCAGTTAAGTTGAAAGCGATAAGGGGACACATGATCATACTTTCGAAGATTAAAAATGAAATCGAAAGCATTTTGATTCCCAATCGAGGATAAGTGTAGATATCTATGGGCCACAGCATCTAGTCAACATCAAGTGGATTGAGTGCTCGTTTGTCACCCTTATTCTAGAAAAAAAATTAAGACGAAAAACTTAATAATCTTATAGCATTAATAGCTTTTATACAAGATCTGGATGGCATTTGGAACTAAGACGTGGTTTTTCACTTTTGGTTGTATACTCGTACGTAACATTTATCACACCCATGGGGCGCAATACGGTAGGAAGTATAATAAAAATGTAAGATGTATACAAAAGGCTGCGATATTTCGAACAAAACATTATAACCTATCCTACAACACGTAAAATGTGCTTAATGTTCCGTAAACAGTGTGCAAAAGGTCACAGACGCACGCACTATATAACTAGAGTATATATACATATAGTCGAAATACGACAGGTCTATCAAAATCAATCAGAAATTTCATACTAAACCATTTTTTTCTGCGCAACGCAGAAAAAATGTTTTGTATAACACACTAGGCAGGTATAATTTATTTTGATAATAAGATTATTTATGGGAGTTTTGGCGAGAACTTACCGACGGCGGATTGTTGCTCCTATTCTATCATTTAGATGAATGAATATATAAATTTGTTTATTGTTTCTTCACAATCTTAGATTTAGATTTCAGATTATGCGAGACGGGTACCTGATGTAGGTATAAAAACCTTTATTACAACAGGTTATTATAGCTCCCCCGTGGATAGAGCAACGATCTTAATAATGGTTTGAACTGTTTAAAGTAGATTTGATACGTAAGGTGATGCGATTTAGTATATTATGTGTCTGCGCAAGTAAACTATTAGTGGTAAAACGTAAACAAGTACTCTCCAGTGTTGATATTAAGCTATAGTTATTTTGCTCGCTTAGACGCCCTAACAACTTGATATACTGTTGTCATTGATTATACGCTAGGTTAAGCTGTCGTCAAAATCTCCCATAAACTTTGCGATGTTACAAATCAACATGTTGTAAAGAAGATTTACAAAATACAATAAATGGTTATTCCTTGTTACTTGGCATACTATTAACGTATGATTAACACCAGCCGTAGGTATATTATCTATTCATATTGTTACGCGCTCCATTCGACGATATACTAGCGCCATCTAGTGTCAGGAACGAGAGCGAGTAGAGCGTTGCAGAAAATGACATCACAAATCTCTCAAGCGACAGCGCCATCCGAAGAACTAAGTTTCTAGAAAATCTATACTCGCACACTCGCCCCTTTGCGCGCATTTACTTGAATATTCGGGACGCTTCTTTGCTAATTTAAATAAATAGGCGCTGCAAGATGCGATCGAGGCAGAGTTGAACTCGGCGACACAAGCGAAGCTTCGGAGCGGAATTAAGTGAATTAGTGTGTTTAATTATTAGTGTTTTTAACTTTAATTTGTGTAAAGTAAATTAAAGTGTTAATTTAGGTAATTCTATCGGCAATTTTTATTGTCACGAACCTCAAGCTCGTAACAATTGATGTCAGAAGTGGGATAAAATAATGCCGATTTTACCTAAGGAGGAAACGGAGGGTGTCCGTACCCGAAGTCAACGCCAGCAGGAGACGGACCAGAGGAGATTTGGTGGTGCAACGCCGCAGATGTCTGAGGGCCAGCCGCCGGCTACGGCCGGCCGGTCCGTCAGCAGCTTCTACGTCTGTGGCACCTGACTTAGGTGCTCTGATGGTGATGCTGCAGCAGCTGCGGGGCGGACAAGAGGAGCAGGCCCGCCGACAGGAAGAGCAGATGCTCCTCATTAAGGACCTTCATGCTACCTTTGGGAAAGAGATAAAGGAGGTGAAGGATAGGGTTGCTCAACATGACAACCGCCTGTCGGAAGCTGAAACCCAAATCAAGGAAGCTAAAACCCAAATCGACCAAGTGAACAATCGGGTTGACAACGTAATGGCTGACATGAAGAAATCACTGGACGACCTCAAACTGGGTGATGGAACAACAGCTCAGCGTAGTAGTTACAACACCTTCACTACGTGGATTCAAAGTGCCGCCGTTCGACGGTACCTCTTCCTGGTCAGCCTACAAGATCCAGTTCGAGGCTGTTATGAAGGCGAACGGCTGGAATAAAAGCCAGGCCATGACTGCTCTCACACTAGGCCTGCGCGACCAGGCCTTAACAGTTCTGGAAGCTCTCGGTGAGGAAGTGACTTATGAGCAACTCCTTGAGGCATTGGAGGCGAGATATGGCGACGTTCACCTGGAACACGTCTTTCGTGCGCAGCTTAAAGATCGCGTGCAGCGCATCAACGAAAACCTGCAGCAGTGGGCTCTAGAGGTGGAGAAGCTGGTGCGAAAAACATACCGGTCTGTACCTGCGCTCATTGAAGGGAACCTGGTGCAGACATTCATCGACGGCATCCGCGACCTGGAAGTCAGAGCTGCTGTGAGGCTCGGGCACCACGAGACGCTTAAGGACGCCTTGGCCCATGCACTGGAGGTAGAAGCCGTGCGGCAGGATCATCGTTCCCATCGCGTCAGAGAGGTTGCAGCAGCTACAGTTCGCGACCGCAACAAAGGATACAGCCCTAGGTGCTATGGCTGTGGGGAAAGGGCCATCTACGATCCGGTTGCCCTAAGCGAACCATGGAAAGGAGAGTTGATCTATCTCGAGAAGGTAATGCAGCTAATGGCACTGCCTGGCGGCGACGGGATCATCGTTCACCTCACGCTAGGGAGGTTACAGCAGTTACGGTTCGCGACAACAATAAAAAATACAGCCCGAGGTGCTATGATTGTGGGGAAAGGGGCCACCTTCGGTCCAGCTGCCCTAAGCACACCCTAGAAAGGGAAGGCGAACGGTCTCAGAAAGGAAGTGCGGCTAACAGCACCGCCCAGCAGCAGCAGGAATACGACTTTCCTATCAGACACTGCAGCGGGAAATCTCACGGCAACGCAGATGCATTGTCAAGAAGACCTTGTCCGGAAGATTGCAACCATTGTAGTAGGCAAGAGAGTAAGGAAGTGGTATCCGTGAGGATGCTCAGGACAGACCACCTCAGCAACGGGTGGAAGGACAGCCTACGTCGTGCACAGCAGGAAGATCCAGACATCAAACCGATTCTGGGATGGATGAAGGCCCGTGCTACCAAGCCTAAGTGGAGGGACGTCTCAGCGATGAGTTCAACCACGAAAAGCTATTGGGCCCAATGGGACAGCTTGCTGCTTCAGGATGGAGTCCTGTGCCGTAAATGGGACAATTGTCGAAGAGACAGCTGTCGTTTGCAAATGGTTGTCCCTAAAGCTAAAGTGCCGAATGTTCTACAGCTGTGCCATAATGGTCGTTCAAGAGTCCATCTGGGAGTTAAACGAACTCTACTGAAGGTCCGAGAACAGTTTTACTGGGTCCATTATCGTGACGATGTCGAGGATTGGTGTCGTACATGTACAAGTTGTGCGGCCGTGCGGGGACCTCAGACACGTAGTAGAGGAGCACCGAAATTGTACAATGTTGGTGCACCACGGGATAGGACAGCCCTTGACATTGCGGAGCCGTTACAGAAAGGCGCAAGAGGAACTCCTAAAATCGTCCATGTGGATCGCTTGGCGCGTTATCATGGGACCGATAATGCTCGGGACGAGCATGTCTTAGGAGGGGGCAGTGTTACGCGCTCCAGTCGACGATATACTAGCGCCATCTAGTGTCAGGAACGAGAGCGACTAGAGCGTTGCAGAAAATGACATCACAAATCTCTCAAGCGACAGCGCCATCCGAAGAACTAAGTTTCTAGAAAATCTATACTCGCACACTCGCCCCTTTGCGCGCATTTACTTGAATATTCGGGACGCTTCTTTGCTAATTTAAATAAATAGGCGCTGCAAGATGCGATCGAGGCAGAGTTGAACTCGGCGACACAAGGGAAGCTTCGGAGCGGAATTAAGTGAATTAGTGTGTTTAATTATTAGTGTTTTTAACTTTAATTTGTGTAAAGTAAATTAAAGTGTTAATTTAGGTAATTCATTCATTTCATTCATTCATTATGCTATCAATATATATATATATATATATATATATATATATATATATATATATATATATATATATATATATATATATATATATATATATATATATATATATATATATATATATATATATATATATAACTAACTTTAAACAAAGATGTCAACCTAAATATAGCCCGTAAGTAGACTGGTTCCCTATACATTTCAGGTTAGAATACTATAGTAAATACAATGTTGACTTCAAACTGCTCAGCCGAATTTTAAAGCAGATATATTAGTTTTTTGGCTTTCTTAACTCGAGTATAAAATGTGCTACAATTATATAGCTTTAGCACAAGTACCTTTATACGTGGTGGAGCCATTGCTCTATCTTTTACCATTGCACTATAATAGTGCATGCGACTGTGCTCAGGAATTACATAACATAATTCCTACCTCTCCCTTCCACTATTGGACAAACAGAGACTCGGCCAGTCTCAACCTTACTGTCACATTCTAAGAAGAACATACAGTCATCGCGTTTGATGTTGTCAAAAAGCGACATAAACAATAAAATTTCGAGGGTTGTCATAACGGAAAGTAACGAAAAACAAATTAAATAACTTAATCAGATAATTGGTTTTTAGAAATATCAAAATAGGGTAAAAAAATTGATAGGGGCGTACTCCAATGGTTTGGGCACGTTGAACGAATGAGTGAAGACCGAATGGTGAAGAAAATATATAGAGCGAAAGTAAATATTAAAAGGTGTCGAGGTAGACCGAGACTAACTTTCGAAGACCATGTGAGCAAATTGCTCGAAGAGGGGAGGGTCAAGAGTACTCGGATACCTAGACGTGCATGTATGAAGAAGTTAATGAACCTGAAAGAAGCGAAAGAGGTATGTAAGGATCGTGACACTTGGCGATCTGTTCTCTCTGGCTACCCCGTTAGGGATTGTGCATGACGATAAGTAAGTAAGTAAGTAAGTAAAAATAGGGTATAATAAGCAAAGTTACAAAAGAATAATTATAAAAAAATAGTTAAATGTCGGATACGATACAAGCAGCTTATATACAGATTCGTAAAATAGAGAAATTAAGATACCGTATATTCGTATTTTACGAAAAGAAGACGGCAAATTTTTTTTAAAGAGTATAGATATGTGTAAGTTCTTTATATCGGCTATAGCTTAGCGTTTGTCAGCTATCGTACTATTTTTAAGCCTTTTTTAAGTTATATTAAATATTAATTTGTTTTTAACCTAACTCAACTACCCTTCTAGGATTACATCAAAACATATTTACAAATTTACAACTGACAGATATTTTCGATTTTTTGAACAATATAAATTTTACATTATAAATCCTGTTATACCGCCGCACAAGTAGTGTGAACGATTTCAGTTTATTTGCAACGTGATAAGATGACAAGGCAGCCCTGCCGGACAGCTCCCGAACGACTACTAACTGTTCGGGAGCGATCCGCCCACGACTCGCCCCGCACTTCACCTTTGGTTGTGGCTTCAGACCACCAAAGACATTAAGGAATCTCAGTCAAATGTAAGTTTCAAAATATTACTAAAATATCATATTATAAAATCTATAAAATAAAGGTCTTACTATTAAGTTGAAAATATTAATAATAATCAATAAGTATTTTAAATATATTTAAAAAGGTGCAACTCGTAAGAAATACCAGGGGACTTTCAAAACAGCCTAGATTGAATGCGATACGAGACGAGAATGGCTGTATCCTGAATGATGAAGTGTTGAGTCTAAAGAGATGGAAGGAATATTTTGAAAGCGAATTTATGAGTGAGGAGAAGTGTGAACTAAATGAAATAGAAATTCCGAAAGAAGATGAAAGAGATAGGGAGATAAGTATGGATGAAATAATGAAAGCAATGAAAAGCATGAAAGTAGGTAAGGCAGCCGGATATGATAGAGTTTCACTCGAAATGCTAAGGGCTGGAGAGGACGTGGTGGCAGGCCTGCTGTACACCTTGTTTAATTTATGTTGGGAACTAAAGCGGGTACCGGGAGACTGGTGCAAAGCCGTGATAGTCCCAATATATAAGGGAAAAGGGTCACAGCAGGACTGTAAAAACTACCGTGGTATCAGCCTTCTTAGCATTGTGGGAAAACTGTATGCTAAGGTACTAATTGAAAGAGTTATGAAAGAAACTGATGAAAAAATTTGGGATGTGCAAGCGGGATTTAGAAAGGGAATGGGGTGTACAGATCAAGTCTTTTCCATGCGTATGATCGCGGAGAAGTTTTTGGCGAAAAACCAAAGAATTTTTTGTGCGTTCATGGACTTGGAAAAGGCTTATGACAGAGTGGACAGGGATGTGTTATGGCAAACGCTGAACGCATTTAGGTTGAGCGCTGGTTTGATACAGGCATTAAAGTCTCTGTATAGGGACTCGAGTGCTTGTGTTAGAATCAACGGGGTCTACTCGGACTGGTTTGGCATCCATAAAGGTGTCAGACAGGGCTGTGTAGCTTCCCCGTGGCTGTTCAACCTATTTATGGACAGCTGTTTGGAAAATTTGAAAGTTGAAGAATGCGGGGTAAGAATGGGTGAGTTAACCATCAAATGCCTTTTGTACGCCGATGATCAAGTCATACTTGCGTCGTCGGCGGCCGAGTTGCAAATGATGGTTACATTAATGAACAGGTCATTAAAAGAAAGGGGAATGAAAGTGAACGCAAGTAAGACGAAAGTGATGGTTTTTGAAAGAGATGAAAGCAAAACGGTATGTGAAATAAGAATAGAAGGAGAGTTAATTGAGCAAGTGGATGAGTTCGTATATTTGGGATGTGTATTCAGCAGGGATGGGAGATATGATAAGGACATTGAACGACGAGTGAATGCAGGAAATAGAGTAAATGGGGCTCTACACTCTATTGTGAAAAGTCAGAATGTGTCAAAAAAGGCACGTATGGCAATTCACAGTGCTGTATTAGTCCCTACTTTAACGTATGGTAGTGAAAGTTGGGTGTGGCAGAAGAAGCACGAGAGTAGAATAAATGCGGTAGAAATGCGGTTGCTAAGGAGTATGTTAGGGCTGAATCTGAGTGACAGGGTGAGAAACTGTGTGATAAAAGAAGAGTGTGGTTTGCAAGATGATGCGGTGACCAGGATTAAGAAAGGAATGCTTCGGTGGTTTGGTCATGTAGAAAGAATGAATGCGGAAAGACTGACAAAGCAAATATATGTTGCAGAAGTGAATGGAAGAGTCGGAAAGGGACGTCCTAGGCGGAAGTTTGTCGACCAAATTGGCGATATACTAAAAATGGGACAAATTAAGAGTACCCTTAACCGACGAGCATGTATGCGTAGGTATATGAATGTGGAAGAGGCGAGAAAGGTATGTCAGGATCGTGCTAAATGGAAGTCTGTAGTCTCTGCCTACCCCTCTGGGTGACAGGCGTGAGTGTTTATGTATGTATATATGTAAAAAGGTGCAAATAAGGTATAAAGTTTTTTTTATTGTACATTACAAATTCGAATGAGAATAAAATATTATCTAAATAATTCTAATTCGAATAATAAATATGTAATAATAAATATGTATCTCAAGACGCTTCTTGTAAGTTGTTGAGCGTAGTTCAACTATGTATATATATATGATTGTATCTCTCTCTGACGCTGTGACTGTTTTAATACTGTATTTGTAATGTACCCCCAGTTTCTGCGTTTCTTCAGATATTGTTATAACTTATAAATTTTTATGTTCTCATAATAAGTGAATTTTCGTATTCTTAATGAGAATAAAGTTCTTAAACCATAAGTTAATTTGTGTCATCGAAATGTGTAGAAATTGGAAAAACTAATGTATCAAATTAAGGTAATCCGGTCATGAAATCACGATAAGATCCAAATTAAAGGCGTAGAAATCTTAATGAATATCTAGCACAGAACACTATTAGTCTTAGCGGAGATGACTTGTAGTCTAAGGACAGTAATTAAGGGCTATATTCACGGAGTGTTATTTGGTTAATTGACCGAGTGTTCGAATTAATTGCCTACGATCAAAGAGTACGGTACATGTTCGGATGAATTGCTGTTATTTAGTCATAGTGGGTAATATATCCGGCATAATATTGGCGAAGAAAATACAGTATATGACGGAACTTTAATGTTCATTACATAAGTGTGAGCAATTATTTACGTGCATTAAAATGTTTAAACTTTTTAAAGCGTTTTGTACAAGACAGCTGTGTAATGTAGAAGTTACAAATACTGTGTGTGTAGAAGTTCCTTTATCGGGTAGTGGCAGTCCAAGTATATCCACTACCCATACCGCCTCTTGGGTGTAGGAGACAGAGGGAAAAAACACCAGGATAAATATAGACAACAGTGTCCTCCTATTAACAACTAAAAATAAAAAATCTGCGTTTGCAAACCCACCTGTCTAGCGTCGCAAATATGGCAAATATCCACCCTAAATGACAATCTAATGGAGAGGCCTATGGGGGAGGCCTATGTTCATCAGTGCACTTTGAATAGGCTGTAACGGTATCGGTATAAGTTCCCAACCAGATTGACGGCTTAGTGGTGCAGTGGCTTAGCATTGAGCTGCGGTACTAAGAGAGCTGCGGGTTCGGATTCCGCACGGAGCAAGTATGTCATCATCATCATTCATAATTACTGCCCTTCACATGTCCACTGCTGAACATAAGACTCCCCCAAGGAATGCCACAAAGCACGGTCCTGAGCCACCTGCATCCATCGACTTCCTGCATGTCTTACCAGGTCGTGACTCCATCTAGTAATGGGTTGTCCTACATTCCGCCAGCCAGACAAGGCTGCCACTCGAGAAACTTTTTCCCCATCGGTTTTCGGTTTTTCGAGATATATGGCCAGCCTATTGCCACTTCAGCTTACTAGTTCGTTGGGCTTTGTCGGTCACTCTAGTTCTACAGCAGATATTCTCATTTCTAAGTTTATCACGCAAAGAATCCCCGAGCATAGCCCACTCCATAGATTGCTGAGCGACCTTTAGCGTCACGACCACGTCTCAGATCCGTAAGTCACCACTGGTAACACGCACTGGTTGTACAGTCTAGTTTTCAGGTTTTGAGGTATACCTAACAAAAAGATGTGTCGTAATTTTCCGAACGCTGCCCAGCCGAGTTGAATCCGTCGATTGACCTCTTAGTCAAATTTAGACTTACCTAGTCGGACTATTTGTCCCAGGTAAATGTACCCGTCAACAACTTCGAGCTTAGTGCTCCCAACAACTACGGGCATAGATGGTGATGGTGGATTACGCGGAAATTAGCAAATTAAGTACTAACTACTTTTATATGATGGATTTCAGTGAAGTAACGCCTGATTCTAATAATTAGAAGTACAAGAAATCCTCGCCCTAAATGTATACTACTTTATGATGTGTAATGATATTTATAAGTGAAAACGTTAAAAATTTGCGAAATCTACAACCAAATACAATGTGCCTACGTGGAAGTTGAAAAAGACGGAGACCAAACAAATACAAACAACAAAAAACAAACACTTTATTAACAAAAACAACTAAACAATTTATACGCTCAAATGTATAGTATAATATATAGTTACAACTACAGGTTAAAATGTGCAAATTACCACTATGTCTTAAATTGCGATACGAAAGTAACTGTGTGTATATTCTTTACACATCATCGATTATAGTTATAAATCATTTTATATTTAGGAATGTTCTTTTAAATTTTATTTCATTTAGTTCATTATAAGCCAGTGGTTGATTATAACCCCACTTAGTGGTAAGCGATGATGAACCCCTAGATGTTACATCACACTGTCTTAGCGAAAAAAAATTAAGATGCGCAGATTGTAATCGGAGGGAAGACAGACGCCCGTGGATTAATCCAATCTTTTACTGTACATATTATGAAAGACGAAGCAAACAGTTAGGTTCTAATGTGTGGAACATCAACAAAAATGGGTAAGACCCGACGCTCTCCTTTTTGAAAAAAAACTATAAAATTAAATTATAAATAATTCCTACCGATAACATGATTATAACTATAATAAAAAAAATTTAAGGTTTTGGTCGGCAATTTTAGTATGCATTCAAAAAAATTTATGACTATTTATACCACCTTTATAAATAATCATAAATTTCATATTGTTTATACGTTATACTGTATTTGAAATGATTACTGCAGAGACACATCGGGCTTTGATGGATAGATTGAGATTTGATTTACGATGACGTCATTAAACTGCGCTCTGCAATACATCAAAATCACAAGATAGGATGCACAAGATATTAAATATAATGATTTTAAAATCATGGATTTTTCTTCATGATTTTTATTTCATGATAACAGATCAGCAATCTTGTTTCATGCTGTGAGTAGTGTAGAGACGACTTTAGGAAAAGCTAGAAAATACTTACAACTTTCCATAGACTTTTATATTAAAACACTGTAGTTACAAAAGAAATCACAATTTACTTGTTAGTAAGTGGCTACTGTAGCTCGTAGCCACCGAAGCCAACTCCAAATAAAAAAATGCTACAGAAACCTTATTATAATAGCTTTCTATACCCTTCAGACTGGAACCCAGCGGTACAAACACTTCTATTTGGCAGAAACAGGTTACTTATCAAGAGAAGTAAATAGATGGCGGAATAAACATCCCGTTTACGCCAGATGTACAATACTCAGAACAGTGACGGGCAACACCCTCGGAGGTGCGATACATCAGGTAGTGCGATCGTCAACACGCCTGACAAGTGTGGCAATTAAGACAAATTTTCCGAACAACAAAAGAGGTTTACGTCCAGCAGTGGTCTTCCATGGGCTGATAAAGAATAAAGAGTCACAATACGTGATCAAACCCTTCTCGATCTTCGCTGACACCAATTAATTGTTAATTGCAATTTAAAGTACTGACTTACAACGACTGTGAACACATTCCTTCACCACCATTTGGTGAAGGAATGTGTTTACAGTCGTAAGGAAACCTTCATGTCTTAAGGTTAAAAAATTTTTGGGGACCTCTTAATTTATCACTACGCACTGGATTTGCGCGGCAGACTTATCTCAACTTTCCCAAGAATTACGAGTAGTGAAAGATAACCCTCAGTGGGTTATACTTTATTTTTTACATTACATATGCAAAATCGAAAGGGAATTTTGTTTTTGGCGATTAAATGTTCAATTCAGCTTACTATTCTTATTTTTTGTAGAATAAAGGAGACAAACGAACACACAGTCCACCTGAAGGTATTCGTAAATGGATGCTGTGGCCCATAGACATCTGTGACTACCCTTGATAAATAATCAAAGTGTAGCTGTGTTGCGATGGAATGCTTCGTTTTCAATAAAAATTTCTACGGTTTTCTACACTCACCATAGGACAACAACATTGGGGTGCTATTTCATGCATTTCTACAAGGTTAGTTATAAAAACTGTCGTGTTTTAGTTTAGTTGATCCTTTAACATTAATTCATCGGAAGAGCGTCGTATAGAACGTAAAGTATAGATTTATTTAAACATCATGTTTTAAAGAAATTATTTTGTACTAAAATATATGACAATTTGTTGATTATAATAGTTAGATTAAACTTCATAATGAATTGTTAGAAAAGCATTTGCATTGCACACGGGCGAGGTTAGCATTTAAGGCTGGAATACTCACTTCTACGCTCTGACAGCGCGCGACATGTTACACTCCCGTTCACTCGGGACCTTTTTGGCGGGAAAATTTCTAGGTTAGGAAATTTTTTGCAATATTGCAAATTTTGCTATATTTTCACTTTGAGACAATATTTATGGATAAAACTTACAGGAAGTCTTGTTGAATGTATAAACTATCGAATAAAATTATTTTTGGTTGCTAGAAATTGTAATAAAGTATATAAATTACACTGTATAGCATAATAGTAGTATAAACTTCAATTTTAGTGACAAAATTACTACTAATTTGAATTCTACACCTTTGTTTTTGGAGAAATTTATATGAAATTGTTTGGAAATATGTATATTTTATGTTTTATGTGTTTCCATTCGTTACTCATACCAAAATATTAAAATATTAAAAAATTAAAAAAAAAAAAAAAAATAATATTTTATCTGTGACATTTCGAACAATATTTCTAAAATATGTTCGTGTGAATTTGAAATAAATACAACGTCATGTTATTTCAAAATATGTAGGAAAACTATTTTTACTTACATTTTACACTAAAAATAAATGAGAATTTGAAAAATAACACATTTATAACCCGCCCGCCAAAACAGGCCTTTCGGAATTTGAAGTACTTTTGGCAATTTACTTTTCACTTTTTATACCACAAATTATATATCTACGTGTTGACTATATTACAAGAAATGTAAAAAGTATAATACTTTCGTTTTTAGTCCAGACACAAATATAAAATTCTATAAAAAAGACAGAGCAACTTCATCAAAGTGACACGTGGAACGCCGGAAGTTCAGAGTGATTTCTTTTTTTTTTTTCTAAAAAACATTGCCAGGTTATGGTTTAAAATAAAAGAGCATATCTTTGTCTTTGATAATAATATCTATTGCATAGTGTCTTTGGTTTTGTTTAAAACGAAAAAATAGTTTTTTCATAGGTAGACATGTTTACATAATTCTGATCTAATTCGATCACTACTTGGCGGGCGTAAGGTTGGTATTGCGCGATCGAAAGTGAGCATGGCTTGGCGTACAGGTTAATGTATGCGCAATATTGGAAGACGTCACACACCCGAAATCTGTGTAGCATACGGTGGCATTATAACAGATGAAATATATTACAATAATTGCGGCAACCTAAGTTGTGCCAAATTTAACTTATTATTATAAACTATATTTATATATATATATATATATATATATATATATATATATATATATATATATATATATATATATATATATAATCATAATCGTAATTTATTCTCAGAAAACATGGTACATTACAGGTTGATAAATTATTTAAGTCCATCATGTTTTGTCATAATGTTGATGTGACGGCTCAATATTATTATTAATAATTAAATTCAATATAAAGGGGCGTCAAAAATAGTTTTAAAAGATATATATTAAGCAATAAAGTTAAATTAATAAACATAAAGTTAATATATTTCAGACATTATCCCAATAACATAGCAAATTAAAGGCAAAATTATTGTTTCTCGTAATAAGTAAATTTATTATAAAAACTTGTAAAAATATTTAAAATAAGATAAATAATAGAAATACAAGCCAAAAAATATTATAAAATTAAGTTAAATAATGTTTATAAGATAATTAGAAAATTTGTTAAAATTTGTTTAAGTCATGGGAGGTGTTCGTGTATAAAAGAAAATTTTTTTAAGTTATGGAAGGTGTTCACGTATAGACGTCTTGTATGGATGAGGTGCCGGAGATACATACCTGCAGTTGTACATATATATGGGGTGGTCGGGAGCCCGACTGCCTGAAGTACTGTAGCACAATGACTAGTCCTATATTAGGGACTTATGATATTAAACTCAATGATACAAAAGCAATACTATAGAAGGTCTCCATGATGAATTTGCATTACAATAGTAGGGTCGTGGGTTCGAACCCTATATATGAATGACTTATGAAAGTATGGTCTATGATTCAAAGGCAATACTATAGAAGGTCTCTGTGATTAATATGCATTACAATAGTAGGGTCGTGGGTTCGAACCCTATATATGAATGACTTATGAAAGTAAGGTCTATGATTCAAAAGCAATACTATAGAAGGTCTCTGTGATTAATATGCATTACAATAATAGGGTCGTGGGTTCGAATCCTATATATGAATGACTTATGAAAGTAAGGTCTATGATTCAAAAGCAATACTATAGAAGGTCTCTATGCATTACAATAGTAGGGTCATGGGTTCGAATCCTATATATACATGACTTAAGAAAAAAGCAATATTATAGGAGGTCTCCTTGATGCATAAGCATTGTATGGGGTGGTCGGGTGACTGACTGCTCCTAGTACTGTAGCAAAATGACTAGTCCTTATTAGGGACTTGAAAAGGAATATTATGGTGGCGTGTGTGCTGCTTCACGAGCAATTGGTCCGAGGTAAACTTGGACTCGCTAACCGATGTGTCCTAGACATATCATCTTAGTGTCGGTGGTAAGCGGGTTTGTTGTAGCAATACGGCTTTCCCGTGGACATCGCACACCCATACCGTTTGTTTTGTTTTATGTTGTTATGTTTTATATAACAACATAATATTATATCTCTGTAACTTTCCCACCTTTGAATGAATGAAGGCAACTTGTTGATGGGTGAGACAAACATGATCGAAAATGCATTTGCTCAACGTCAGTGACACAAACCCTTTCTGATGGCGAATTATTACTCTTATCTTATAAATGCCTTTTGGCTATATCTGCCGTTGTATTGGTTGGTGGAGCATATGTGTCGACCTCATGCGGGTGGTAGCTGGCGGGAGGATCTGAGGAGACTCTCAAGGCTGCGGCCGAAAGCCGCACAACGTGGGACCCCATTCCCTTGAGGTGAGCAGTAGTCTCATGACACGCTCTGCGGCTAGTAGCCGTGCTGATCATGCAATTGGTGGTGATGCCATACACTTACATCACGTCTGCAGGAGCGGCGGTCTGGCAGGTGGTGGCGCTCACGGAGGGTTTACGGCCAGTGTGCCTATTTGCCTAAACCGTGTGACGTACATTCACTGTGGCTGGATTCGTTCGTATTCTGTATGGCGTTTACACGCATTGACATGCGCGACTTCGGTCGATGTTTGTGCTTACGCACTAACAAGGGGCCAAGCCTCTTTTACTGGTTCGCCAGTTATTTTGCTGTGGACTACGGTCCAGTTCCCGAATTAGCGTTCCCTTCGGGGGGAGTGCATCAAAATGATTGGCGCTCACCGTGCACGGCGTGTGTGGGGCCGTGTACCTCCCCTACATTTTTTTTAAATAAATGTAGGAGAGCGAAGCCCTTGTATCGGGTATTTTGTATAAATATATTTTGAGCCTTTTCCGAGCGGGAAGGGATAATTAATAATGTAAACCTGATGCAAGTGGAATAAGGACGATTTATGTTCGTAACCTTTTTCGAGCCCTGTCTTCGTGAACGGGGTTCACTTAGCTTATAAGGCACTACCAACAGCTTTCAATTGCTCTAGTGAATATTCATTCTTCCAAAAGACACCTAAAAGAACTAAGTTACTAAGCAAACACAACGTAAATAAGGGTCCTAACTAAGACGATCACGCCAAAATATTAAAACGGCCTATTAATAAACCTTTTGAAAGATCATTTAGAAAGATCAAAACATAATTTAACAATCCTGGTCATATATATATATATATATATATATATATATATATATATATATATATATATATATATATATATATATATATATATATATATATATATATATATATATATAATGTTATTGAAAGGGGATATTTTTTTATATAATAAAATTTTTATTATATAGAGGGGGGGGGATCGTTACATTGACATGCAAATATTAATCTAATATATTAATTACATTTTCACAACTAATATATTAACAACATGTTTTCAAAATCATCGTAATAATTTTATTACATTTAGTTTAATTAAAATAATATGATAGTAATTACTTAATTCATTTTAATATCAATGCCTAATCCTAATCATAAATTTTAAATATTTTTCAACAGAGTAGAAGCATTGCTCCTCAAGCCATTGTTTGATAATCCTGCAAAAACGTACTTTTGGGAGTGATTGAAACTCTGTAGCCAGTGCATTGAAAATTTTTATACACATAGCTGAACAATCTATCCTATAGAGGCTCGTGCTTGGCATTACACTATATGTCAATCTTTCAGTATTCCTCAAGTTTCTCTATGCAGTATTTCTTAACTTTGTGAATAAAAGTATATTATTTTTAACAAAACATACCAAATTTAAGATGTACGCGTACATACATGGCAGCGTCAAAATGTGTAATTTTTTAAAATACGGTTTACACGACGAATCTGGTACCAAACTATTCATAGCTCGAATACATATCTTTTGGGATGTAAAGGCCTTAACAGTATCTGTACTGTTACCCCAAAGCAAAAGACCATAATCGAGTGCAGAATAAATGTATGTATAGTACGCCGTTAGTAAGGTTTCATGAGATGTAATTCTTCTCAGTCTGCTAAGAATAAAAATGTAACTATTTATTTTAGAACAAACTTTTCAATTTGGGCTTTCCTGTTCACAAGTTTGTCCAATAATATTCCCAGAAATTTTGTTTCAGTCATTTCATTAACAGGTTGTCCATTGCAATATACATTAAGATCATTATTCAATATTCCATAATTACTAAATTGAATATAACGTGTCTTTTCTACGTTAATGCATAAATTATTATATTATTATTATATCGTATGTCGCCCACTTTGAAATATTGTCAGTAGTATTATTAATACACAGACTACTAAGAGGATACTACGCATTATTAATATTAGATTTATAGATGTCAATGTCTTTTTTAGATGTCACAATAACTGAAATATCATCAGCAAATAAAATACATTTATATAAAGTTGAGTCAGGTAAGTCATTTATATATAAAAGGAAAAGAATTTACCCTAATACAGAACCTTGTGGAACTCCAAATAAATTTAATCATCAAAATCACTGGATTTGTAAGAAGTTATTGTCTGTGAATTATCAATATTTGTTACTTCTACAAATTGTATCCTATTTCTTAAAAAGGCTAGCAATCCAATCTAGGACAGGGCCTCGAAACCCCAAATTATCAAGTTTTTGTAAGAATATTTTGTGAAATACAAATTCAAAGGCCTTCGATATATCAAAAAAGATTGCTGTAACTCTTAGCTTATTATTTATAGCCTTAATAACTGCGTCAACAAGACCAAATCCAGCGAGGCTTAGATTTATTATTTTGAAAGCCATATTGCTTACTTTTAATTAAATTATATTTCGTCGTTTTTATTTATTATTAAACGTCTCCGAGTGCCGGGACAAACTTGTGTCTGAAGTCGAGTCTTTGCTGAACAGAGTCTCGGATTGGGGACGACTAAATCTAGTCCAGTTTAACCCCCAGAAGACACAAGTTTGCGCGTTAACCGCTAAAAAGAACCCCTTTGTTGTATCTCCTCAGTTTCAAGGCACTCCTCTTGTTGCCTCAGCCAGTATCGGAATCCTCGGCGTCGACATATCGAGTGACGTACAGTTTCGTGGTCACTTGGAAGGGAAGGCCAAATTAGCCTCTAAAAAGCTTGGCATGCACAGCAGAGCGGGACAGTATTTCATGCCAGCACACCGCCTGCAACTTTACAAGGCGCAGGTTCGGCCGCACATGGAATACTGTTTCCCTCTCTGGGCTGGGGCTCCCCAGTACCAGCTCCTTCCACTTGACCGCATCCAGCGCAGAGCGGCTCGAATCGTCGACAACCGAGTGCTTTCCGATCGGCTCGATTCACTGGCGCTGCGAAGAGATGTTGCATCTCTTTGCGTATTTTATCGCATCTATCACGGGAAGTGCTCTGGGGAATTGTTCGGATTAATCCCAGCCGCCAAATTTCGTGAACGCACTACACGGCAAGCGTCTCGTTACCATCCATACCATCTGGATGCTTGGCGGTCCACCACGGTACGTTTCACAAGGAGTTTTCTTCCACGTACAACCTCTCTGTGGAATAGTTTACCACCAGCGATTTTTCCGGACCGATACGACCTGGGGACCTTCAAAAAAAGAGCTTACTCCTTTCTAAAGGGCAGGCAACGCACCCGCAATTCTCCTGGTGTTGCGGTTGATCATGGGCGGCGGTAGTCACTTAACATCAGGTGAGCCGCATGCTCGTTTGCCCCTTCTTCTATAAAAAAAAATTTCGTCGTAAAGTCTACAATACGTTTAGCCATTGCCTTTTCAAATATTTTAGATAAAACTGAGACTATACTAATCGGTCTATAATTATTAAAATTTTTGGATTCACCCTTTTTGTGTATCGGCTTAACAAATGACTTTTTTAAGATACTAGGAAAGGTAACTTTTTTAAATGAGAGGTTTATTAAGTCTCTACCTAAAACCGTACAACAACTTTTAATAACATCCGTAGAAATGCCATCAAAACCTTTCGACTTCGTATTATTTAATGTTTGTATTAATTTCAATACTTCATCAACAGTATTAATTTCTAAATACATGCTATTACATACTCTTAGACTATTAGTGTTTTGACACTGATTACTGTTATTATTGATATTTGTTGATTTAATAAAGTGGTTCTTGAAGGCTTCAGCAATTTGTT
The DNA here is from genome assembly GCA_036936625.1 of Parnassius smintheus behrii. NCBI lineage: Eukaryota > Metazoa > Arthropoda > Insecta > Lepidoptera > Papilionidae > Parnassius > Parnassius smintheus. Next base: position 53,037,828 of record JAUPFT010000011.1, read on the forward strand.
GATATTGCTGATTTTTTATTATATTCCAGGAAGCACGACATCTATTTTGATATTTATCATTATTAAGTTTTTTCGCTTGATTTATACGTCTTAGTAAAACGGAATAGATCCTATACCTTATTTTATTCTGGTTCGATTTTATTTTATAGTAGTTAAACCTAAGCTTCCTCTTCATTTTACAGCTTTTCCTCAGTCCTTTTGATACCCACTTAGGTCGACGAACTCTATTATTGATACATATCCTAATTTTAGGAAAGCGTAGCTCATAAAATAATATAAGAAGTTTTGGAAAGCTATATCCAAATTTGATTCATTAAAACATCATAAAACGTTAATCTCGATATACAGTATTTAAATTTATTAACATTTTCTTTACAATAGTTTCGTTTTATAATATAGTACTTTAAGAGTAGTATTTCTTTGTTTGATACAGTAACATTTGAGCCATGTCATGATCCGATAGAGCAGGTGGTAATAACTCTGCAGTAGCATTATTCACATTACTAAAGATAAGGTAAGACTGGAGTTCAACCTACTAGGTCGATTGATATGTGACGTTAGATTAAATTTTTTTAAGATTATGCAATTTTTCAGTGATTTTATTATTTTCCACGATATTAATATTAAAATCACCAACAATAACGAAATTAGTATTAGTAATTTTATTTATGGTTTTGAAAAAGAGGTATTCTAGATTTTCAAAGAACAAGTCTTGATCATGTATGTTCCTTCTTGGAACTCTATATATACAAATAACATTAATATTGCATTTAACAATCTGAATACCACAACATTCAAGGTAATGGTCCTGACCTATACTATTAACTTCCTCAAGCACCTTAACGCATGAACTCTTATTGGCCAATATGCACACACCACCCCTATTTGGGTTGTTTTTTTTTTCTACAATACGAGGCAGCAAGATCAAAAACCTTGTAATCGAAGATTTTTTTCGCTACCTGCTTCTATAAAAGTTTCACTCAGGCATCTATCAGGACCCACATTTTTACTATGCAGCTCAGTCAATGCAATTTCAAGTATCTCCTTTTTTTCTTGAAAAACTTTGAATGTTTTGGTGGAATATTCTAAGATGAGTGTTCAATGCTCGCTCATAAAGCGATATGTGTTAGTAATAATGGTGTGAGTTAATAGATGGCGCTGTACTAATTATGTATATTTAGCAGTAATTGTAGTGTGGCTAGTTATTCATAGATGGCGTTGAATTTTTGACACGAGTTTTGCAAGTCGCGATGTTAAGATCTATTCAAATTCTATAAAGGTGTTTGTGAAAATAAATGTTGTTGACTTTGCCTTGGTGAATCTGAAGTTTTATTTATATTCGCAAGGAGCATTTTTTTGGGAATTCAACATTGGTCCTTCACGCCGGTTGTATACGGCTTTAGTGACTGGTGTTTGGTCCAAACGGCGCTGACACGGTAGCGGATTGTTGCCGATAGTGCTGCTAACTGCGGGGAGCAGCATCGTCTGTCAAAGTGGAAGACATCAAGCGGAAGTTGGCAACGAAGTTCCCGACGTGTGGAGGAGCCATTTCGCCGTGTGGCTGCATCATCGATACCGGCGCTGGCAAAAGGACTGCAACTGCAAGCAAGTATAAGTGTTGTGAATAGTGATCCGGACAAAACTGTGAGTACTTTCATAATATTAATTCGACAGTAAAATAAATTTAAAGTGTCATTTTACAATTGCGTAGAACTTTGAAAAACTTAGTTTACTAATATTAGACTTAGAATAATTGTTTAAAAAGTGTTTATACGAGGAATCTATGCCCGATTTTATATCAACATAACAAGTTTGTAAACACTTTGAAAATTTCGTAATTTTGCTGGACTTGTAAAATTTTCGATCAAGATACATAGAAGGAATTACACTTGGAATTTTATAATTTATGTGTGATTAATTTTGAAATTCTAAACACTTATATTATTTGAAATTTGAATGTACTGAATCTGTAAATTAGTTCTTAAGTAATTTTTCCTAACAGAAATAAGATGGCAAACTTTAATATACAAAGGGACATATACAAAAGAATTTCAAAGGCTCATCTTAACTTTAAGAAATCTCCAAAGGAGCGAATTGCGGAGCAGTACATTAAAACTAGACTCGAGAATTTAGAACAGTTATGGAATGATTTTAAAATTACACATCAAAAAATTATCCAGGATTGGGATAAATTAGAGGCATCCGATTACATAAAAGAAGAACTCTATGACAAAGTCGAAGATTTATATATAGATTATAAATGTGATTTAAAAAATAAATTATCCATGCTAAATGAATCAGAGTTGCAAGCGAGTGGTAGTAGTTCGTTCACGTCCACATCAGTTAAATTACCAAAAATTACTATTCCCACCTTTTCGGGCAAATATAACGAATGGACAACTTTTAGGGACCTGTTTGTTTCGTTAATACACTCAAATGAGACCTTAGACGACGTTCAAAAATTACACTACTTAAAGGGTTATTTGACTGGTGAGGCGGAGCAATTGATTCGTCAGGTACCCACTACTGCAGCTAATTATAAGCAATGTTGGGAACAAATAGAAAAAAGATTTAATAATAAAAGATACTTGTGTAATTGTATTTTAAAGCGTTTATTTAATCAATATATGTGTAAAAACGAATCAGCTTTGGCATTAAAGGATCTTTTAGACAACACTAATGGGTGTTTACACGCTTTAACTAATTTAGGTGTGGATATTAGTACATGGGACATTATCATAATTTATATAGTAAGCTTAAAATTAGATACAGAGTCGCGGAAGTTGTGGGAAGTTAAAGTTAGCGAGTTTTCAAATGAACTGCCCAAATTGTCCGATTTAAAAAATTTCTTGGAACATCGGTTTAAGTCCTTGGAATTTTTGGACACTAAGATACAGAAACAAAATGGCAACCGTAATGTCAAGGTGCTTCATATTGCCACAGTATCTTGCACATTTTGTTCGGAGCCACATAAATTATGTAATTGTAAAAAATTTGCAACCAAGGACGTTGATGAGCGCCGAAGTTATGTTCAGGCCAATAAATTATGTTTCAATTGTTTAGGCGAAAATCACGCCGCATATTCATGCCGCCGGTCGACTAGATGTCGTATATGCCAGAAAATACATCATTCTCTATTACATCCTAAATCTGTTCCTAAACCGATTGACAACGATAATAACGTTGTTGCTGCAGCAGCAACAACTTCCAATTCGCCAAGTGAGTCCACCAATACTATTGTTTCATGTTTTTCGGATGTTCATAGCCAATCACTATTGGCCACGGCCTTGGTCGAGGTCGAAACCAAAACTGGGGCATTTGTTTTATTAAGAGCGCTAATTGATCAGGGCTCTCAGGCTTCGTTCATCACGGAGTCAGCTGTCCAGTTACTGGGTTTAAGGAAAATTCCGACGAAAGCTGATATTTCCAGGTTAGGCGATGAGGAGAGTGGTACTTTACCCTCTAAAGCAATGGTCGTAATAAAACTTCACTCACGCCTTGACCATTCATTTATCGTAAATACCAAGGCGTATGTTTTAAATAAATTAACGTCTCTGCTTCCCGAAAGGAAGATAGTTCATGTTTCATCAACACTTTCTAAAATGGATTTGGCAGATCCAACATACGGAATGCCAAATAAAATTGACTTAATACTGGGAACATGTGTGTACAGCGAGATTTTGCTGGAAGGATTAATGAAAGGCCCACCCGGGGCTCCTCTTGCGCAAAAGACAGCACTAGGGTGGATTTTATCTGGCAATGTTCATAATCATGAATCCAATCACCATAGTTCTAAGATGTGTCACAACATCATCATTGGCCTACACGTTCAAATGAACGACAATGAGCAGCTCAAAAGATTTTGGGAATTAGAATTAGATGATTCTTTGTTACGTAAAAAATATCTAACTGACGAAGAAAATAAATGCGAACAAATATTTTCTGAAACCACACGAAGGGATGAGTCAGGACGATACATCGTCAAACTCCCTTTCAAATCTGGAGATCCAGCATGCAAATATGGTGGTTCGGAAAATATAGCGCGCAAACGTTTTTATGCTTTAGAAAGAAGGTTTCAACGTGACACAAATTTTCAAAGCCAATATGCGAGCGTCATAAGAGAGTATGTAGACTTAGGCCATATGGAACATGTTTCGGAAAAAGAAATTAAAAAACCAGGCGCTGTCTACTTGCCCCACCATGCCGTTCTGAGGAACGACAAAAGTACGACCAAGGTAAGGGTCGTGTTTGATGGATCTTGCCCTGGTGAGAATGGCGTATCATTGAACAATGATTTGATGGTCGGCCCAACACTTCAACCTGATCTGCGACATATCATCATGCGATGGCGTCGTCATCGTATTTCTTTAGTCGCTGACATTGTGAAAATGTACAGACAGGTTAAAGTGTTTCAAGATGATACCGACTATCAAAGAATTCTGTGGCGGGAAAACCCAAATAAGGATTTGCAACACCTACGTTTATTACGCGTCACCTTCGGTACATCTTCAGCACCGTATCTAGCTGTAAGATCATTGCAACAGCTTGTGTACGATGAGGGAAAGACCTTTTCTTCAGTTACTGACCGCGTGCTGACGGATTTTTATGTCGACGACCTTATGACAGGTTGCAACTCTGTAGCCGAAGGTGTGGAATTGCACAGGAATATGAACCAATTGCTGAGTCGTGGAGGCTTCCAACTTCAGAAGTGGTCCAGCAATAGTAATGAGCTATTGAACGAAATAAGTGAAGGAAGAACCGACATAAAAGACAGCTTGGAATTGAAAACAGATGAGGTGTTAAAAATTTTAGGATTAACGTGGAATAGATCAACTGATAAATTTCAGTACACTGTTCAACTTCCTCAGTTGGAGGTCCCCGTGACCAAGCGAAAGGTCATATCTGACATCGCCAGGCTATATGACCCATTAGGATGGATCTCTCCTGTCATAATAACAGCAAAAATACTCATTCAGAAAATTTGGTTGTCAGGCATCGGATGGGACGATGAGCTTCCATCCCATTTACTGCACGAGTGGATAGCCTATCGTAGTAGCCTTAGTCAGCTCACCGAGTTTTGTATTCCCAGATGGTTAGGTCTTCATAGTGGAGCATGTCTAGAGCTCCAAGGATTTTGTGACGCATCCAATAATGCGTTTGCAGCTGTTGTATATGCCAGAATTATTGGTCAAGATGGAGCGATTCATGTCAATTTAGTTTCTTCAAAGACAAAGGTGGCTCCTGTCAAACAGGTGAGCATTCCTAGACTAGAGCTCTGCGGTGCAGTGTTGCTTGCCAAGCTTATGCGGGACGTTTCGGATACCTTAGAAGTTTCAAGGGAAAATATCCACGCCTGGACTGACTCATCCGTGGTACTGTCGTGGCTGAGAAGTCATCCAAGCAAATGGAAAACCTTTGTGGCTAACAGGGTATCCGAAATACTCACTCTCTTGGATGTTCACCAATGGTCACACGTCCAATCGAGTGACAATCCCGCGGATGGTGCTTCCCGCGGTGTGCTACCGTCTGAATTGGCAAGATTTAAGATCTGGATATGCGGTCCTAAATGGCTCAAAAATAAAGAAATACAATATAATACAGGGAAATTACAGGATACATGTTTAGAAGAGAAAAAGAAAAGATTTATGGTTCATTCACTTACCTGCAGTTCTGAAGATGTGCTTTCAAAATTTTCATCACTAAATAAACTTACCAGAGTCATTGCATATTGTAGAAGGTTTTTGTATTTAAAATCTAAGGGCAAAATTAAAACTAGTTGGTTAAGTTCATCGGAAATAAATGAAGCATTACTTACCTGCATAAAAATGTGCCAAACCCAGTACTTCAAGGAAGACATGGATTCGTTAAAAGGAAGGGGAAGAATAAAAGGAAAGAGCACACTTACCTCGTTAAATCCTTACCTCGATGAAAATGAGATCTTAAGAGTAGGTGGTCGTTTACGTCATGCCAAGATCCCAGAGGACATGAAGAATCCTGTGCTCATTCCTCATAAGTCTGCATTCACAGATCTTTTGATAGCTCATGCCCACGATCGCACAATGCATGGTGGGCCGCAATTAATGCTCAATTATCTAAGATCAAAGTATTGGGTAATAAACGCAAAGGGTCTTGTCAGGCAATTTGTTAAAAAATGCGTGACTTGCGTACGTCATTCTGCTCAGACTAACCAGCAGCTGATGGGTAACTTGCCTGAGGCAAGAGCGACAGCTTGCCGACCTTTTCTAAGAAGTGGTGTGGATTACGCCGGCCCAATCGCCGTCAGACCCATGAAGGGTCGCGGTTATCATTCCACTAAGGGGTACATCTGTGTCTTTGTCTGCATGTCCACTCGGGCTATCCACCTCGAAGTTGTCAGCGATCTGACTTCACAGGCTTTTCTGGCAGCTTTTAGGCGATTTACATCCAGACGAGGACATTGTGCTGAGCTGTGGAGCGATAACGGCACCACCTTTGTTGGAGCTGATAGGGAGTTACAAAACTTATTAAATCACGAAAGGTCTAGCGTAGCTGCGGAGATTGCCGAGTGGTTAGGCAATAATGGAACGAAGTGGCATTACATTCCACCTCACTCTCCAAATTTTGGAGGGCTTTGGGAGGCAGGGGTAAAATCCACTAAGTATCATCTGAAAAGAGTTGTTGGTAACCACACCTTGACTTTTGAGGAGTTGACCACAGTTTTGGCACAAATAGAGGCATGCTTGAACTCCCGACCTCTTTCCCAAATTACCAATAATCTTGATGAACCCTTCCCACTAACACCAGGACATTTTTTAGTCGGCGAGTCTCTGATACTCGTGCCTGATCATAAATTTGAAAGTTCTAATATTAGTAGTTTAAAAAGGTGGCACCTCACCCAACGATTAGTGCAAGATTTCTGGCATAGATGGGCACACGAATATCTGACACAATTTCACCATCGCTATAAATGGTCTCGCCGAACTCCCGAACCTAACATAGGAGATATAGTTCTAGTGAAAGAAACTGACCTTCCACCAGCTAAGTGGCTTTACGGCATCATTACCCACAAACATCCCGGCGCTGACAATCTAACGCGTGTTGTATCCTTGCGATGCAAGAATTCGATTATAAAGCGTCCCGTATCCAAGTTGATTATTCTCCCTGTCACTAAATGATAAATGCGTTCCAATCTGCTTCTTTGCCTTGCTGCTTTACAAAGTATGTTACCTAAGTTTGTCAATATTAATTGTATGTCTTAAATTTAAGTTCCTTTTATCATGTCGGTATAATATATATTGTAATGTAACATACAATGTCATGTTGTATTTATTTTAGTTTGGTTCTACACCGCCTAATGCAATGGTGGGCGGATTCTATAGATGTGAATTAGTCTTAATTTTTCCTTATTGTTATTTATAATTGTAAGTCGAATTCTTTTAGTAATTGTTGAATATGGACATTTCGTCCATGGTGGGCGGAATGTTCAATGCTCGCTCATAAAGCGATATGTGTTAGTAATAATGGTGTGAGTTAATAGATGGCGCTGTACTAATTATGTATATTTAGCAGTAATTGTAGTGTGGCTAGTTATTCATAGATGGCGTTGAATTTTTGACACGAGTTTTGCAAGTCGCGATGTTAAGATCTATTCAAATTCTATAAAGGTGTTTGTGAAAATAAATGTTGTTGACTTTGCCTTGGTGAATCTGAAGTTTTATTTATATTCGCAAGGAGCATTTTTTTGGGAATTCAACAATGAGAATCATTATTTTTTGTCTCGAAATAACTTATCAGTGGATTTTTTAATAATTGAACTTTCAAAGTTTGTTCCATTTTATTTTCAAAGTTGTTAATTTTTTTCTCTATTTTTTTAAAATAGAATGGTATATTGCCTTTTTTGGGAGCTGTTGAACCTTTTTGTTAGGGACTAGAACCGAACTTTTTATATACAATCTAATGTTTTCATAACAAAAAAATCGCTTCTTATAGTCATTATAATCAATTAATAAATTAATTTCGTCACATAAATTTGTCAAATAGCTATTTTTGTAATAATTAAAATAATTAAAATTCTTAAAAATGTCAATATTAAATATAATAAAAAATAAAATGTTAGATACATTTTCAAAATGCTTTGTCCATAATCGTAAATTGTGGTTTAATATGGTTTCATTCATATATGGATTATACAAAACAGGTAATAAAAGTACAGTCGCCTTAGATAATTTGTTGATTAAAATCCATAAGTCAGAATGGAGCCTATGTAAATCTTTATCATTACTATCGAAACCAACTATTACAAAGTCGTTTCCCGTTGGTTCATTTAACAAAGAATGATCACAGTTTAGTAATATTTCTTCACTAGTAGCTCCAGGAATAATATGACCATGGACTTTATAGGTGTCATTCCAATTTCCACATCTTGACCTTGTTACAGCTGATGACAATCCACGTAGTTTGCGATTTTTTTCGATTTAAGTTGTCCACTTCTTGTTTTTTTTTTTTTGGTGTTGCACCTTCTTGTGAGGTCCCAACAGTGATGGGGTAGATTTACATATGTGTTTCAACTGATTGACCTTTAGATAATATTCCACAACTTTTTTTTAAGTTATGGTTTTCTGAAGATAAATTCGTTATTTCATTTTCTGCTATCTCAAGATTTTCCTGCAGCTTCAGAAAATTTTGTTTCAGTTCACTAATTTCGTCACAGCATTGCATATGCAGAGATAGTTTTCGGTTTTCAGTTTCTTCTCCATCAGAGAGATTGTCAGATAAGCTTTGTAAGGAAATATTTTTGTTTTCTTTCGTTTTGTTATATTTACATTTTCAATCCTGACTTTATCAGGTATTTGCTGTAATTTACTGGTAGATGCTTTGAGACATATATCGCATTTGAATGATTTTTTGGAAGATGTTGACATTATTCTAAATCTTTGAAATTGTTATGTATGTATATACATTTGTATACCTATGTATTACAATGCGTGTCTGTGCCCACGCGCCCTCTGTTAATAAACCAGTGCATAGCAAGTTACCGGCCGTTTAACTCGCTCCCAGACCGCATACATAACATTGGCGACGAGTACCCGCGTAAAAAGTAATTACAAATGGCTAATTCACATTTTGGAATATTATCCAGTTTTAACCACGATATACAGGAGTGGAAAACTTATAAAAGCCGAATAAATCAGTAGTTCTTGGCAAATGAAATTAATAATACGACGGATCCGAGTGGGAAAAAGAGAAGAGCAATTTTGCTAAGTGCACTCTCGGAGGGTACCTATAGGCTCGCTGAGAATTTAGCCTTACCCAAGGGTGTGCAGGAGGTGCCCTAAGAAGACATCCTACGAATCCTCGACATCCATTTTAACCCGAAGATTGTCGGTTTCACGGAATGACACAACTTCTATGCAGCATCGCAGCAACCCGGTGAAACACATTCACAGAGGGCCGCGAGACTGCGCGGTCTTACGTCACGCTGCGCTTTCCATGATATCGAAGAGGCCCTACGAGACCGGTTCATTATGGGAATGATGCCTAGTCTTGAGAAAGAGAAACTTTACGCCCAAGATATTACCAATCTAACTCTCACGAAAGCTGTAGAATTTGCTGAAAACGTCCGTTGTGCGAAATCAGCTGCAATCGCTAGTGCTAGTACGTCCGCAGCTTCTACTGGCGCTTTGTACAAGATTAGACCAAGAGATAAAGGTGCAAGAAGTGTAAAAAGTGATCTTTCGGTAAAACAAAAGTGTAAAGTGTGTGGTTATACGAACCACAAGGCTTCGGAGTGCCGGTATGCGGATTTCGTATGTAGGAAGTGTAACGTCGTAGGCCATCTACGTAGAATGTGTACGTCAAATAAAGTTAACAACGTAGATAATGGAGCCGGAGACGAAGACATCGGTGATGATGGTAAGGTATTTAAAATTCATTCCTTGCGGGGTGAACCGATAGTCGAGACCGTGTTTATTCGTAGAACGGCGTTTAAGTTTGAAATAGATAGCGGTTCCGCCGTAACTGTGATACCGGAAAAATTATATAAATCTCATTTTAAAGATATTCCATTGATCGTTCCGCATAAAAGGTTGATGAGCTACACGGGTGATAGCATAACATGTGTAGGCACAATTCGGTTGCCCGTGAACTATACTAACCGCTCACACACGCTCGACGTGTACGTCGTCCGGGACGGCGGGCCGCCGCTCCTCGGTAGGGACTTTATATCTACATTCCAATTAGAGTTATCATCAGTTTTATCAACGGTGAATTACTGTCAGGGTACCCTTCCCTCCGTGGAAGAACTGCAATTTCAATTTCCAGTTCTTTTTTCGGATAAATTAGGTCGTTTTACTAAACATAAGGTGCACTTACAGTTAAAAGATAATGCAAAACCAGTTTTCTTTAAAGCGAGACCGATTGCATTTGCCCTAAGGAATAAGATAAACAGTGAACTAGATAGAATGGTTGAGTTAGGGGTATTAAAACCGGTTGACCACGCAGACTACGCGTCCCCTATAGTCCCTGTTTTAAAAAGAAATGGCACTATTCGCTTGTGTGCGGATTACTCGGTTAGTATTAATAGGCAATTAATTATCGACCAGTATCCTCTGCCAACTGCCAAGGAATTGTTTGCAAAGCTTTATGGTGGAAAAAATTCACCAAATTAGACTTATCTATGGCTTATAACCAATTTGAGCTGGATGACGAGTCACAAAGGTACACTGTAATTAATACTCATCGTGGATTATACAAGTATACTAGGCTAGTCTTTGGGCTTGCTCCAGCGCCAGCAATTTTTCAGCGCGCGATGGAGGGCCTAGTTGGTGGACAGGAGGGCATGCTATGTTTGTTGGATGACGTGCTCATTACGGGGCGTGACGACTCCGAATACGCTGCATGCCTTTCGGGTGGTGTTGCAGACATTACAAGAAGCAGGATTGACCTTGCAAAGGGAGAAGTGCGAGTTCTATAAAGATGAGGTTAACTACTTGGGTTATGTTATCAATAAAAATGGGTTGAAAAAGTCTCCAGATAAAATTAAAGCAATAGTAGACTCCCCTGCACCATCAAATATAAGCCAACTGCAATCGTTTTTGGGCCTAGTAAATTATTATAGAAACTTTGTACCAAGTGCAGCGTCTGTTTTAAGTCCACTTTATAATCTGCTAAAAAAGGGGGTAAAATGGTCGTGGGATCTAGATCATCAAGAGGCATTCACTAAATTAAAACTGGTATTAGCTTCAGACCAGGTACTCGCCCACTTCAACCCCGAAGCAAGGCTAATCCTAACTGTAGACGCGTCTCCGGTTGGCTTGGGTGCGATACTGTCGCAAGTAAGTTCCGACGGGCAAGAAAGACCGATTTCGTTTGCATCGCGAACCCTAAATACCGCAGAGAAACGATATTCACAAATACAGAAAGAAGCGACCGCAATTATATTTGGAGTTCGGCGCTTCCATCAGTATTTGTACGGTAGAACAAACCCGTTCGTATTAAGAACAGATCATAAGCCACTAATTTCGATATTCGGACCGTACAAAGGCATTCCGGAAGTATCGGCGAATCGACTACAGAGGTACGCAATGTTTCTAAGCGCGTATAACTATACGATCGAGTATATACGAAGCGCTGATAACAGCGCCGACTATTTGTCTCGCTCAAGTATTTCGGAAGCGAGGCGCGTGCCCAACACGGGTGCAGGCGCACTCGATAAGTGCACTGCGGACGACTTCACTTCGAGCGACCGCGCGGCTTACGTGTGTTTTGTGGTCGACACGAGTTTGCCGATTACGGTTTCGGAACTACGAGATGAAACAAAAAGGGACAAAATTTTATCTAAAGTAACCGAATATGTTAAACACGGTTGGCCTAAGGAAATAACTGATTTGTACCTTAAGCCTTATTTTTCATGTAGAACGCAATTCTCGGTTGAAAATGGATGCTTAATGAGAGATCATAAGGTCGTGATTCCCGAGACATTGCGTAAAAGGGTGTTAGCTGAGTTACACAAAACACATCTGGGTATCGTAAAAACCAAGGCCGAAGTTCGATCCAGATTTTGGTTTCCGGGTGTGGATGAGGCCGTAGAATATATGATAGGGACATGTGAGGTATGCATCAACCTGCGGCCATCCCCTTAGCGCGCGCCGCCGGTCCCCTGGCTTCGGGCACACCGCCCTTTCACCCGCGTACATATGGATTTCCTGGGTCCCATAGCCGGTCGAATGTATCTAGTGGTCATTGATTCGTACTCTAAATGGCCGGAGATATACGATACAGCTAGTTCTACTTCCTCCGATACAGTCATTGAAAAGATGTACGAATTCATGTCTAGGTTCGGCATACCGCAAACGATTGTAAGTGACAATGGAACAGCGTTTACTTCACAAGAATTTAAACGTTTATGTGAAATAAACGGGATATCACACGTTACGTCCCCACCGTATCACCCGGCAAGTAACGGTCAAGCCGAAAGTTATGTAAAAATAGTCAAAAAGGGTATAAAATCAAGTATTATGTCTAGCAGCAACACAAAACAATCAAAAAATAATTTATTAAAGTTTTTGTTTGATTACCGGAATTCAAAGCACTCGACCACCGGCATGTCACCCGCCGAGTTGATTTTCGGGCGAAAGCTAAACTCGCGCTTAGACAGATTGGTACCTACGTCATCGCTGTCTACGTCTGCGGCTTCATCCGATTTAATAAATGCGCAAAAATGTTCACAGAAGGAAGAACCAGTACGTATTAAACAAATGCTACCTGGAACTTTCGTTTTATATAAAAAATATGTAAATAACAAGTTTAACTGGTGTAAGGGAACGATAACAAAAAGAATTGGCAAAGTTATCTACTTAGTAAAAGATTGGGACACGCAAATATGTTATCGAAAGCATAAAAATCAATTAATTTTATATAAAGCTCAAAGTAATGACTGTAACGCATGGGACGTAGACGCTTACGAGAAAGGGAACAATTGCGACACCGGAAACACTTTTACACCACCACCATCGCTGCCGACATCACCATCACCATCACCATCATCATCGTCACCACTTAATCCGGCGTCTACCAAAGACCCCGGCCTAGTTACCACGGCAGAACGAGAAGGTTCGCCACGTCGTGGGAAAAGTGATGAAGTAGAGAACCCTCCGCCTCGGTCGGAGGAGGACGACGAGTTCCACGAAGCAGAAGCAGATTTTAATGATGGTCGAATCGAAGCCACTGGAAATAGACTGCGCTCCCGTCCCAAGGTTGATTATAAGCGTTTCTTTTAGGTTATAGTTGTCGTCTTTTATTATAATTTATTTTATTCTTGTATTCAAAAATAGGGTGGGGAATTGTTATGTATGTATATACATTTGTATACCTATGTATTACAATGCGTGTCTGTGCCCACGCGCCCTCTGTTAATAAACCAGTGCATAGCAAGCTACCGGCCGTTTAACTCGCTCCCAGACCGTATACATAACAGAAATGATATGCTTGTACAATCTAAGTGAAATGATTTCTCACATGAAATGCACACCAGAATTTGCTTATTAATAATTTCTTTAGTGCATTTTATACAGGTCAGAGACATCTTGTATAATAGACAAGTATCATTAGTCACATCGACTTATGTTCTTGTTACCTCTAAGCAAAAGTCGTTGCGTGGTTTTAATCTTTTTTACTATATGTCACTTTTACTGTAGATTTTTTCAATATAAAGTTATGACATCTAGTGACGAGTTACGGAATTTATCATTAGCTGATTAGTGTTTATATTATTAATGTCAAACTTGAAATGATAAATGTTCACATTAGATTAATTACACAATATTTTAGTTCTTTTCCACTAACTAGAACCAGTAAGGTGTTTGTAATACATTATTTTAATGAGAACGGTATGTTATAAAGTAACAATTGAGAAAAACAATTCCTATTAGTTATTGTTTTATACACTATTCACTGAAATCACTTTAGTATTGATAGCACAAGAAATGTTCAATATTTCTTTTAGATTACACTTTTGTCCATTAATTATCAACAGTTCTTCACATAACACAACACATTACCAAATTTCAACAAGTTGGGCTATTTTTAAATTTTATAAATAACAGAGATCGATTTTTGTATGACAGCAGCTACCCGCACACTCTCACTCACACTCACAACCACTATATATATACTAGCTTGACAGGCATACGTTGTTCTGCCCTTTTCGACAACCCTTTGTCATTACTATTTAAAAATCCTTAAATTAGCAAAATAAAATTGTGGGTCACTCATTGGCAAAAAAACTATCCTATCTCTCAAGTTGGACCAAACTGCACACGGTGTGCAAATTTGATTAAAATCGGTTAAGTAGTTTAGGAGTCCATCGCGGACAAACAACGTGACACGTAATTTATATATATTAAGATAGTCCTGTTATTTGTATAATTATATTAAAAAGAATTTAATATCTATCCTCAAACTAATAATGTATGTAAATACTTCTCGTTGAATGGCTCCTTTCAAATGGCCCTAAAATCCTAAATGTTATAAAATAGCACGGCCCACGCACACACACCATCATAGAACGCATACACACACACACACACACACACACACACACACACACACACACACACACACACACACACACTTTTTTAAAAACTTTATTAAAAAGAAAGAAAACTTATTCTTGTATTTAAAGTGTTTTATAAAGTATTTGCAAAATAAATATTTTTGATGGTTGATTTTTTTGAACTGTTGAATTTTTTTGTGAATTTAGGTGTCTAAGTATCCACCTACCATTAGTTTAACTATGGGATTGCTTGCTATCCATACTTCTACAAAAACTGTATATATGGAGGCACTGTTGAAATATTCGGAATAGCTTCACACTACATATATGTATAGAATAGCTTCACACTACAACACGTATCAATTAGTGTCCTCCCTTATAGAAAAAGTTATCAAAAGAAATTGTTTGACGTGACGATACGAGACGTGAGTGTGGAGAACATCTGTAAAACGCATTAACCTAATGACTTTGTCCGAACAACATTTTATGATGAATTGGATTTAAATCCCTAGAATTCTTTTAATATTCTCTCCTTTCGTTGGCTTCTGCCATATTCCACTAAGAAATCGCAAATAATTGAAGTTTCAAATAAAACAATTACCAAGGAATTCTTACAAACAAATTCAACTTGCCAAAGTTAAGACCGATTAAAGTTTTATAACCTACTAATTCAAATGTTTTGTTTATTATTTTGTTCGGTATTGTGTAATTTATTTTTATTCAATAAAGGTTTTTTTAATTAAACAAAAATGAGAAACCAACTTACAATCAACGTAATCTCAAGTGGCTACTGCTGGATATGGACGGAGTATGGTTGGTCTGAGGACTAAGCATGTTGCTGTACTGGCTGGTCTGAGGACTAAGCATGTAACTGTACTGGCTGGTCTGAGGACTAAGCATGTAACTGTACTGGCTGCCTATCTTCAAACAAGTACAAAACAGCGTGGGTCTAGCCAAACTAGGCTGAAAAGAGTTTTTTTTAATAATTTAGTACTAGTTAAGCAAGGTATGTTGCAGAGAGGTTGCTTTTTGATAGATAATTTTGGCTTGTTTCCTTCATCGATTTTGATGTTATCTTGTAGTTATTTTTTACTTCCTATTGTGTTTCATTGACGTTTTATGAAGCAAAGTCATTATCATGAATTTATTTTTCTCCTTTTATTTATAAATAACTTTAAGTCATATATAATGATATAATGCACTGAGGCTACTCGGAAGAGGCTTCCTCTCATTTCAAAAGGGGCAATGGAGAATAAAAGGAAATAGGTACATAGTACATAAGCTGCTTCATATCCGCTAATTAGAATGGCTGTCGTAACCTATAAATTGGAACGGTAGTGGGAGGTCTGCTGTTTAGCGGTACAAATAGGTAAGAGTGTGCTATCAGCCCAAATGGGTGTTCAGAGAAAGGAGTCCCAGCATCTAATCTATAAACTTTAATCTCTAATGGTTGCGACAGAAAAGGGTTGCTTGTCCAAGAAGGACCACGCTCTCTCAGAATACCAGCATCAAATAGCAGCTTATAGCTATGTTTCGTATTGTGACTGTAGGGAAACCGATATATATTTTTACTGATAACGAGGTAGTTTTAGTGATCCGGGGTGATAACGCCTCTACATTTATATTGACTCCTAATTGAGGATAGATGTAGGTGTCAATGGAGCACAGCATTCACCAACATTTAGGTTTGATTACGGCGGCTCTGTGGCTCAGTGGCTAAGCAACAACTTGCAGCGCTTAGCGCTTAGCGCAGGTTCGAACCGCATGAAACAACTATTTGTATGGCCTACAAATGATTGCTTCGGGTCTGGATGCCTGTCTTTTTGAAATTTATATTTGTAAACCTACGATACCTGGGATAATCCTAGTAAAGAGATAAAGTTCAAAAACCTTACTCAAAATAGTATACGGATGAATTTTTCTGAGATTCTGTTTTTGGGTTTGGGTGACTATACTTACTTCAATAACCTTCAAGTTTCTAAAAAATTTATTCACAAATCTAAATCGGTGAATGTTCGTTTTTAATAAAAGATACAAGGCCGATTACTATATAAGATTACTGAAACTAAATCATTGTTTATTTTTCTCTATAAATTTACCTTTAATGTAACCTGTCGAGTGTATTATTCGACCAATTTTCATTAAACCCTCCCTAAAACACGAGAAGCCCATGTCCATTACCTAACTTTTACGTTATCTTTTACGGGATAATGAAGATTAAGTATTGAAAAGGAACCAGGTTGCGTAAACGTTAAACTAAGAAACAGAAGGGAGGAATCGAGGCTTCTCTCGATCCGGCCTCCTATAACGCCTACGTTGGGTTCGGGAACAACGTATGTGATCTCCGCAACGGAGTAACACACAAGGGCGATAACCTCTTCCTTTTCAGAAAATAGGTTCAGGCGGGGATTACGGGTCTTCCGAAGTCGTCCCGGTCCCAACGCCTTATTTCTTCGATGTGGACTGTATTATTTCGAGGGACGAATTCCTTGGGAATAAAACAGCAATTATCTTCAAACCGTTCCGTGAGAGAGTAATTACTTTTCCATATCACTTCCCTACACTTTTTATTTCTTCTTCTTATTGACTGCTGGTCTGATTCCCAAACGAATAGCAAGAAAACTCGTTTACTGAGCTACCCCAGAGCTATACGCGAAAGTGAGCCGCGCCATTTGTGCGTTTGCGCAACTCAATTACATCAATTTGTTCTATCACTCTCTCACGGTTTTCTCAATAACCTTATTTGTATAAGACATACATTTATACAATTTACTTATAAAGATAGCACAAAAAATATCCATACTACGATATACATTTTCATATCCAAAAAACCTTTTATTTATTTAACAAAATATGCCTATTTTACTCACATGTTCAAAGTTGGAATTTCTTAAATATTTAACATAGAAAGCTAAAACAATGTTTTCCACTTGAAATTATACATATCTTAACTAATACAATAGTTTAATTTACATTTTCTCTATTCATTTCACTATTGGAACACTTTTAAATTTCTTATACAAAACTATCATTATTTCACTTATTCACAGGAATTTTCACATAAAAATAACACAGAATTCACCTCTTTTACACGAACAATCAATCTGAAATGTTTTACAAGTCATTTTTACATAAATCGCTGAAATTGCAAATATTTAAATTTCTACATATTTGGCCTCCTAAGTACGTGGCTTGCGTGCGTCTATGATCTCACTCGATTAGAACAACTAACTTTTGCACGGCTATTGACTATCAGTAAAAATGGAAAGTCTAATATCAACAATACTAGGTGAATAAATGCTTCTACACAATTCTCAAACGTTGAAAACTAGTTCTAATCAGATTCTTATCAGTTATCATGTTTCTTATCAAACAATATAAATGAATGTTTTCATAAATCAATCATAGAAAATAGGCATTTGTTTTCATACAAAACATATCAAACTCGTATAAGACAATACTTATGCAATTAATTTCCATTAATTCTACTTATGCACAGCGATCATCTCGACCGGGGAACAAATCCCGTAACATAATTTATATCTTAAAAATTCCCTATATGAATTTATTAATAGATATTACTAAGAAAACGATAAACTATTCCGGCCTGGGAGTCGAACCCAAGACCTTCATATTGTGACGGCTCAATATTATTATTAATAATTAAATTCAATATAAAGGGGCGTCAAAAATAGTTTTAAAAGATGTATATTAAGCAATAAAGTTAAATTAATAAATATAAAGTTAATATATTTCAGACATTATCCCAATAACATAGCAAATTAAAGGCAAAATTATTGTTTCTCGTAATAAGTAAATTTATTATAAAAACTTGTAAAAATACTCAAAATAAGATAAATAATAGAAATACAAGTCAAAAAATATTATAAAATTAAGTTATATAACGTTTATAAGATAATTAGAAAATTTGTTAAAAATTGTTTAAGTCATGGGAGGTGTTCGTGTATAAAAGAAAATTTTTCTAAGTTGTGGAAGGAGTTCACGTATAGATGAAATTTTCTAAGTTGTTGAAGGAGTTCATGTATTAAGGAAAATTTTCCTAAGTTATGGGAGGTGTTCACGTATAGATGTCTTGTATGGATGAGCTGCCGGAGATACATTCCTGCAGTTCTACATATATATGGGGTG
Source organism: Parnassius smintheus behrii (assembly GCA_036936625.1). Taxonomy (NCBI): domain Eukaryota; kingdom Metazoa; phylum Arthropoda; class Insecta; order Lepidoptera; family Papilionidae; genus Parnassius; species Parnassius smintheus. The sequence continues at coordinate 53,056,507 of JAUPFT010000011.1, forward strand.
GTCGGGAGCCTGACTGCCTGAAGTACTGTAGCACAATGACTAGTCCTATATTAGGGACTTATGATATTAAACTCAATGATACAAAAGCAATACTATAGAAGGTCTCCATGATGAATTTGCATTACAATAGTAGGGTCGTGGGTTCGAACCCTATATATGAATGACTTATGAAAGTAAAGTCTATGATTCAAAAGTAATACTATAGAAGGTCTCTGTGATTAATATGCATTACAATAGTAGGGTCGTGGGTTCGAACCCTATATATGAATGACTTATGAAAGTAAGGTCTGTGATTCAAAAGCAATACTATAGAAGGTCTCTATGATTAATATGCATTACAATAGTAGGGTCATGGGTTCGAATCCTATATATACATGACTTATGAATGTAAGGTCTATGATACAAAAGCATTATTATTGAAGGTCTCCTTGATGCATAAGCATTGTATGGGGTGGACGGGTGACCGACTGCTCCTAGTACTGTAGCAAAATGACTAGTCCTTATTAGGGACTTGAAAAGGAATATTATGGTGGCGTGTGTGCTGCTTCACGAGCAATTGATCCGAGGTAAACTTGGACTCGCTAACCGATGTGTCCTAGACATATCATCTTAGTGCCGGTGGTAAGCGGGTTTGTTGTAGCAATATGGCTTTCCCGTGGACATCGCACACCCATACCGTTTGTGGGCGGCGTAGTAGCGCATAGCGATGCGTCGTCTATCTTTCGGATGGGGATGATGAGTGTGTTTGGTAGCACTTTTAAGTGTAACAGGCATACTCAACTTCATGTCTTAGTGCATTAGCGCTATGATACGTGGAGTTTTGTTCATTGGCGTCTTAGTAGCGTGCTACTATGATACTTTAGTGATATTTTTTATATAACAACAATACTAACTATGTTGCCAAAGTCGATAGGAGTCATGTGGGTGTGTTGTGAGGGTGCGCCGCCCGTATGATAGTTGCATTGATGCTTACTGCTACTTGCGGTATTGCGTCTTGTGATGGATCTGCGGGTGTGCTGCGCCTGATTCGACGCTCTCTTGTGGTTCTGGTCGATGGAGGTATACAATTAACATCTTAGTGTCGGTGGTAAGCGGGTTTGTTGTAGCAATACGGCTTTCCCGTGGACATCGCACACCCATACCGTTTGTGGGCGGCGTCGTAGCGCATAGCGATGCGTCGTCTATCTTTCGGATGGGGATGTTGAGTGTGTTTGGTAGCACTTTTAAGTGTAACAGGCATATTCAGCTTCATGTCTTAGTGCATTAGCGCTATGATACGTGGAGTTTTGTTCATTGGCGTCTTATTAGCGTGCTACTATGATACGTTGGTGATATTTTTTATATAACAACAATACCAACTTTGTTACCAAAGTCGATAGGGATCATGTTGGGTGTGTTGTGAGGGGGCGCCATCCGTATGATAGTTGCATTGATGCTTACTACTACTGGCGGTATTGCGTCTTGTGATGGATCTACGGGTGTGCTGCGCCTGATTCGACGCTCTCTTGTGGTTCTGGTCGATGGAGGTATACGGGTGGTGATGTCTGCTGGGATGTATGGGGGACCTTGGAATGGTGTAAGCCCGACGATAGGCGTATTGATGCTTGTTGCGTTCTGCAGCATTACGTCTCTGCGATGGTTGTTTGGTGGGACGCTATTCTCAATGGCGCTCTCTGCGTCTTGGTTTAACTCACACCTAAGTAGCTTTGCCCAAGTCGGGTCCCTTCATTGCGGGGCTGCAGACTGTCTGCCCTCCACGATGTTTTATATAACAACATAATATTATCTCTCTGTAACTTTCCCACCTTTGAATGATTGAAGGCAACTTGTTGGTGGGTGAGACAAACATGATCGAAAATGCATTTACTCAACGTCAGTGACACAAACCCTTTCTGATGGCGAATTATTACTCTTATCTTATAACTGCCTTTTGGCTATATCTGCCGTTGTATTGGTTGGTGGAGCATATGTGTCGACCTCATGCGGGTGGTAGCTGGCGGGAGGATCTGAGGAGACTCTCAAGGCTGCGGCCGAAAGCTGCACAACGTGGGACCCCATTCCCTTGAGGTGAGCAGTAGTCTCATGACACGCTCTGCGGCTAGTAGCCGTGCTGATCATGCAATTGGTGGTGATGCCATACACTTACATCACGTCTGCAGGAGCGGCGGTCTGGCAGGTGGTGGCGCTCACGGAGGGTTTACGGCCAGTGTGCCTATTTGCCTAAACCGTGTGACGTACATTCACTGTGGCTGGATTCGTTCGTATTCTGTATGGCGTTTACACGCATTGACATGCGCGACTTCGGTCGATGTTTGTGCTTACGCACTAACAAGGGGCCAAGCCTCTTTTACTGGTTCGCCAGTTATTTTGCTGTGGACTACGGTCCAGTTCCCGAACTAGCGTTCCCTTCGGGGGGAGTGCATCAAAATGGTTGGCACTCACCGTGCACGGCGTGTGTGGGGCCGTGTACCTCCCCTACATTTTTTTAAAATAAATGTAGGAGAGCGAGGCCCTTGTATCGGGTATTTTTGTATAAATATATTTTGGGCCTTTTCCGAGCGGGAAGGGATAATTAATAATGTAAACCTGATACAAGCGGAAACGGGATGTTTTATGTTATTAACCTTTTTCGAGCCCTGTCTTCGTGAACGGGGTTCACTTAGCTTATAAGGCACTACCAACAGCTTTCAATTGCTCTAGTGAATATTCATTCTTCCAAAGGACACCTAAAAGAACTAAGTTACTAAACAAACACAACGTAAATAAGGGTCCTAACTAAGACGATCACGCCAAAATATTACAAACGGCCTATTATTAAACCTTTAGAAAGATCATTTAGAAATATCTAAACATAATTCATTAATCCTGGTCACATATATATAATGTTATTTAAAAGGGGATATTTTTAATATTATAATTTTTATATACAATAGAGGGGGGGGATCGTTACAATATCATTAATTCGATATTTCTTTAAGATTCAACTAAGCATTTTCTTATTAGAATATTATTGTTTGATAATTTGCTTTTTAGAAGCTATTCGTAATCGGTTAACTAATAAATTGAAATATTCTTATAGGCGCGTCGCCAACAATCTCCCCCCCCCCCCCCCCGCGTGCATCACCACCATCATTTGGGAGGCGTCGCGGGTACCAGGACTATTATTCTGGATGTAGGTCTCCTCAAGATACCTGTGCTAGTAATGACGTCAACCACTCTGGTGTGACCGTCTGGTCCCGGTAGCGTCCTACTAATCTTGCCTTTCGGCCACGTATTTCGTGGCAACAAATGATCTATTATAAAGTCAATATCACCTTCTTTAGGTTCCATAAACTTTCTGTTATTACCTGTTCGAGGTATTAAAGTAGGCGTGTATTCTTTTAGCCATCTCGTCCAAAAATGGTCGGCTAACCTCTATGCAGATTTCCAATTGAGTTGACCCGTCAGATGTTGCTCTAATAATAATCCAGGTGGTCGATCACCACATGAGCGTCCCAGAAGAAAATGATTGAGTGTCAAACCCTCTTCAGGACTATCCATACTGAATGTTACCAGAGGTCTGGAATTTACAGTATGCTCTGCTTCTAAAAGCAACGTATGCAGAACCTCCTCTCGCGGGCTCCTTTCTTTGAGCGTAGCGGTAAACGCAATTTTAATCGATCTTACTAACCTTTCCCAGGCGCCACCCATGTGCGGTGCTCCCGGAGGTATAAATTTCCATTTAATATATTTTTTAAATGACTCATTTTTCATGCCCTCGTAGCATTCTTCGCATGCTTTCAATAATTCTTTATTCGTAGCTTTGAAATTTGTCCCGTTATCGCTATATATAAGGCGCTGGGCTGGGCTGGAGGGCTGGTTTTCCTCTTCTGGCGATAAATCGCCTCAATGCCATTATCATTGATGCTGGTGTCAATGAGGCTGCTAATTTTAGGTGTACTGCTCTGATGGTCAGACACGTGAATAAAACGCCCCAATGTTTTTCGTGTCACCTTCCTATAGTCACACTCATAGGTTCGAAATAATCCACGGCTGAGCATGTAAAAGGTGGTTCATTGTGAGCTATTCTCTCCAGAGGGACTTGACCTGTATGTCCTGCACCACTGACAATGATGAGACACACTTGGTACTACATTACGCAAGTTCAAGGCATAAAATTTTTGGTTCACTTCATTCATCACCGTTTGGTGATTGGCATGTCCAAAATGATGATGAACTTCTCTAATCATCATTTTAATGATTTCGTGTTTACTATCTAATACGACAGGCTTTCTACTTTCCTCAGTCAAATTAGACTTGAAAGGTAAACACCCATTTAAACGGAGTAAGTTATCTTCTCCTATTTCCATAGATAATTTACTTAAGCGTGAACTTCTTTCAACGCTTTTGCCTGCTTTCAAGCATTTTATTTCCAAATGAAAACACTCGTCTTGAACGAACTTCCAAATTAATAATTCAGCTTTTTTCAAGAGCGCTATGTCCAACGCGCTATCGGGTCCTTTAACCGACTTTGCTAAAATCTCGTTGGAACACATAACCGACTTTTCGGCTGCGTTTTCGGGTCCTTTAACCGACTTTCTTAAACGCTAGAATTTTTCTACCGCTTGTAAGGTACGTGTAGTAGCCCCAAGGAATTTCTTAAAGCTGCTAAATCGTCCGTAGTCGGGTAGACTTAACGGTTCTTGCTTTCTCAGCGCACTTACGCCTTTTGGCGATTTTTCTTCACCTGTTTCTAAGCTATTTATGGTGTCCACTTGTTTGGGCCATAAATCTGGACTTTTCCTGAGGAATTCAGGTCCTTGAAACCAGCGATGACTTACATCGAAGGTGGAAGGAAAATTTCTAGTGGCGTCGTCTGCCACGTTTTTTGACGTCATTCTATACTCTTCCGGTGGCGCGTCACGCTTGTGCCGCCATAAGAATCGAAGGCTATTCCTGTCTTCTTCCCGGATTTTCACTTGCAGGAACATTTCTTTAATGTCTGCCATCACTGCCACGCTTCCTTCTCTGAATCTGAGCAGAACTCCAAACAACGACTTCAATAAGTCCGGTCCGGTTAACAATGCATCATTTAGACAACGTCCGCCCGTCCTAGCGGCGGCGTCGAAAACTATTCTTATTTTCCTTTTTTGTGGGTGAGTCACTGCGAAGTGAGGAAGATACCACGTGCGTGGGGAAATGGAAATATGGTTCGCTTTCTCTGCGTAACCGTTAACGATGAGATTTTCAATTTGCTTCTCATATTCCTTTCTCAACTCGCTATTTTTATCGAGCTTCTTTTCGATATTAAACAGGCGACTTTCAACCTGCGCTCTATTCGACGGCATGCACTCATTATGTGTGCCCCATAACAAAGCAGTCTCGTACCTATTATTAGGTATACGACGTACCGTTTTGCTCAAAATATTTAAAGCTCGTTCTTCTGGGTCGTTCGCAGGCTTTCGCGCAGACACTCCCAGAGATTCCAAACTAAAATAATCTTTGATCAACTTATCCATGTCCTCCTCCTTCTTGGTGGAAATGTGGTTAACAATCTTGATTGGTTTGATGCCACCCGATATGTGACCATGTAAAACCCATCCAAGTTTGGTGAGCGATGCTACAGGTAGGTTCTTACCTCCTGAAATTAATTCACGAGTAACTATGAGGTGCCAATTGTCCTGGCCAATTAATATGATAGGTCTGGACCTCTCATACATCAACTCGTCCTTAATCGGAGTCAAATGAGAGCACCGTTGCAATAATTCTCGGCTTACTGACTGCGGAGAAAGGTTAAGTGACTTAATTGTTTGTACACTTATCTCCTCTAAGTCGTTCGAGTAAATGCCTTTTATCTTAACGTTTAAGCGATACGAACTGTCGTCGTTAATTCGCTTACCTCCCACGTCTTCAATACGTAATTCTTCTTTACGTCCGCGAGGCGCTAACTTCTGAGCCATCCACTCCTCTATGAGTGTCATGGTCGATCCCTCATTCAGAAGAGCTGTTGTCTTGACCTTTCCTTTAGGTCCATACAATTCGACCAGTATAATCTTTAAGTATGCACATGCCAGTGCATTCACTGTACTAACAGTTGTAATTTGAGCCTCTTTACCCCCCCCCCCTCGTCCCCTTGCGGCGAGGTATTTTCATTGGGGTATCGGTGTAGCAATCGATGATGTGACATTCTACATCCCTTTACACCACATTTTTTCCCTTAGCACTCTAACCTCATATGGTTAGGTGACAAACATTGAAAACATACTTTCGCTTTTTTAACCGCGTCCCATTTCTCGCGATAATTCATGTCCTTAAACTTGTAACAACTCACTATAGAGTGTTCCTTGTTGCGTATAACACATGTGTTACCCGACTTACAGGCTTATCCTGAGTTATCATAACCACTTGTCGTTTGTGCCCTTTATTATTTCGGCGTTCTAGACGCTCGCTCGTATTACTTCGGCGCTCATAGCGCTCGCTCTTAGCACGGTTGCGTACAGACCCCTTTGCGGTGTGTACAGTTTGCTTCCTGAATTCAGGACGCTTCCGTTTTTAGGCACATTTTCATTGCTTAAGGACGTTCCAAATTGTTAACTCAATAAATTTAAAAACTTGACCATCTTCTGTAACTCTGGCTCCAAAGGATGCTGAGCTCGATATTCAAACCATTTAAATTTAATCATAGTTCCAAGTTTCTCTACTATGCGGTTTACTAACTCCGGTGAGTATAAATACTGTGGTTGATTCAACGCTTGTATTGTGGCAACCACGTTCGTAATACGACTTGCAAAAGATCCTATGTTCCGGCAATCTTCCGCCAATCTTGTCATACGCTTTACATTCTCGATTTCGGCTAGAATGAGCATCTCAACCCTACCGAATCTTCTTTCAAGAGCGTTCATTATTTCTTCAGGTTCACACAAAGTAAACAACAACGACTTAACCGCTTCCTTAGCGGTGGCCTTTAATGCCCTCCTAAGGCGTGCGACATTCTGCACCCCCGAAAATTGGCTTCTTGTGTCTTCAAACACCGTTTTGAAAATTATCCATTCACCCGGGTCTCCATCGAACGCCGGTAATTCCTGGAGGAAATGAAGCTGGGAAGACTTATCTTTTCCCGCTATCTTTATTGCACTCACAATCGCTTCGGTCAATTCTGACGCCTCACTCGCGTGTGCTTTCTGTGCATTTCCTTGGTTGCGCTCGATCTCCGCCCCTTTGTGGCGTGATCCTTTTCACGCTTCCTTATCAGTAATATCGGGTTGTGTTACACTAACCGGCGCGCTCATTATGGTCTGCTGAACTCAACTCCATACGAAAAGTTCCACCTGAGCATTCCGCTCTTCATCATCCTCACTCGAGTCGATCTCCTCTTCTCGGTTGAGTCGTGCCAACTCCAATTGAGACTTGGCTAAGGCAGCAGCTGCCTGTGCTCGTTCGAGCTCTGAGCGTTCGAATTTAATCCGCGCCTCTAATTCGGCTTTCAGCCTCGCCGATCGCGATGACCTACTACCTCTCTGTGACCCTTTGTCACTAGTGTGCCCGATTACTGTCCTTGACGATGCCGCTTCTTCGGTCCTTTGACCTACTTTTTCGACTACCGTTTCACTCCTGGATATAACGGATTGTTGTGCGGTGCTGGCCTGCGTACCACTGGTGTCCGTCCACTGGTGGTGTCCGTGCTTGTCGTAGCCATGGACGTCCCTGAGTCCCACGTGCATGTGGACGTATCGGTGGTGGCTCCACTTGAAGGAGTTGCCCCACTCGAAGCAGGAGCTGTGGTCGCTCCAGATGGTTCCGCCTCTTTAGCTTTTCTTGAGGGCCCTGTTCTCGTCTTGGTTCTGGTCTTGTGCCTTCTTCATCTTGCAGGAAGGTGATTGTTGGCCTACGGTCCCTAACTGTCCCTACGGTCCCTACAACCCCTTACCTACAACCCTTCTACACCCCAACCTAACCCCACTACCCCTCCCCCCCTTTATCTCCCAAACCTACAACCTTACTACCACCGTAACAGCCCTATCAGCCCTATCAGCCCTATCAATCCTGGGGCCTACCGAGGTGAGCCGTCCAGGGATGGAGTCGTGCAGGAATGGGATGGAGGAAAGGTTTAGGAAATGTCCCGCCAAGGAATACAACGAAACAGTCGAGCGGTAGTGCAAGCGCAGTCTCGCTCGAGAGAACTGCTCAACCCGAAGGTGTTGTGCCAGAGCCCGACCGTTTGGCACCGTTAGGTGGTCGGGATGTATGCCGCGCTTCGTCACCCAGTCGCCGGTGACGCCTCGTCCAAGCACCCTCTTCCGGCCGCGATGCAGTCAGGTGCCCACGAGCACCCTCGCCTGGCAGCAGCACCGGTGGATGCTTCTTCTTCTTGCACCCTCTGATGACCCGACAGGAAATTCCGGACACGGTCGTCCGACAGTAAATGCCGAGCACGCTTGCCCGACAGGAAAAATGCCAAGCCCTGCTTGGCCACGATGAGCGCCTTCACAAGGCACCTGCGCCTGGCTGCGATACGTGCCCCATGCGAGCACACGCCCTAAGCCGCGATCCCGGTTTTCTTTCTTCCGGTAGTTCCAGGTCCAGTCCTACTGCGCTGACCTGGTCTTCTGGCATTTGGTCCTGTTGCTTCAGCTCAAACCTCCGGCTTCCTTCGGTTGCTGATATTCACTCGGCTCCGAAGGTCTTCTTTCTCCATAACCAGCAGTCCACAGCTGGTTCCTTGATCCTGGCTGCGAAGGACCACTTGAAAAGGAACCAGGCTCGGAAGGTCCTCTTGATCCGGCTCGAAGGACTACTTGAAAAGGAACCAGGTTGCGTAAACGTTAAACTAAGAAACAGAAGGGAGGAATCGAGGCTTCTCTCGATCCGGCCTCCTATAACGCCTACGTTGGGTTCGGGAACAACGTATGTGATCTCCGAAACGGAGTAACACACAAGGGCGATAACCTCTTCCATTTCAGAAAATAAGTTCAGGCGGGGATTACGGGTCTTCCAAAGTCGTCCCGGTACCAACGCCTTAATTCTTCGATGTGGACTGTATTGTTTCGAGGGGCGAATTCCTTGGGAATAAAACAGCAATTATCTTCAAACCGTTCCGTGAGAGAGTAATTACTTTTCCCTATCACTTCCCTACACTTTTTATTTCTTCTTCTTATTGACTGCTGGTCTGATTCCCAAACGAATAGCAAGAAAACTCGTTTACTGAGCTACCCCAGAGCTATACGCGAAAGTGAGCCGCGCCATTTGTGCGTTTGCGCAACTCAATTACATCAATTTGTTCTATCACTCTCTCACGGTTTTCTCAATAACCTTATTTGTGTAAGACATACATTTATACAATTTACTTATAAAGATAGCACAAAAAATATCCATACTACGATATACATTTTCATATCCAAAAAACCTTTTATTTATTTAACAAAATATGCCTATTTTACTCACATATTCAAAGTTGGAATTTCTTAAATGTTTAACATAGAAAGTTAAAACAATGTTTTCCACTTGAAATTATACATATCTTAACTAATACAATAGTTTAATTTACATTTTCTCTATTCATTTCACTATTGAAACACTTTTAAATTTCTTATACAAAACTATCATTATTTCACTTATTCACAGGAATTTTCACATAAAAATAACACAGAATTCACCTCTTTTGCACGAACAATCAATCTGAAATGTTTTACAAGTCATTTTTACATAAATTGCTGAAATTGCAAATATTTAAATTTCTACATATTTGGCCTCCTAAGTACGTGGCTAGCGTGCGTCTATGATCTCACACTATTTGAAAAACTTTTGCACGGCTATCGACTATCAGTAAAAATGGAAAGTCTAATATCAACAATACGAGGTGAATAAATGCTTCTACACAATTCGCAAACGTTGAAAACTAGTTCTAATCAGATTCTTATTAGTTATCATGTTTCTTATCAAACAATATAAGTGAATGTTTTCATAAATCAATCATAGAAAATAGGCATTTGTTTTCATACAAAGCATATCAAACTCATATAAGACAATACTTATGCAATTAATTTCCATTAATTCTACTTATGCACAGCGAATTACGAATAGCTTCTAAAAAGCAAATTTTGATAATTTGCTTTTTAGAAGCTATTCGTAATCGGTTAACTAATAAATTGAAATATTCTTATAGGCGCGTCACCAACAAGTATATTTCTTTAGAGAATTCTAAACGAGTAAAGACGTTAGCAAAAGCCAAGCAGTACATAGCGACTCTTCTCTCATTGTCGCTTGCCAAACAGGATGTGATTCAATCTGTAGGTTCAAGAGCATTTCAGTTTTGTTGTTTTGTTGCAATAAGTGTCTTAGTCTTAAACCTAATATAAAAAAAGACGCGTGGCACTCGGGGACTGCCGCGGTAAAGCTATTGCATAGCATTTTGTATCAACTTATGCAATTATAATTATTTATTTATTTTATTTATGCAGTATTTCTTCTTCTTTGATACTCGTATTAATTCAAGTTACATTTTTTGAGCGTGATGACCGATAAGAAAACAATTTTTTTTCTTTTATTAAATAAATAAATAATAACTGCACTTTGTTCATTCATATTCAAAACACTTTGTACACAAATTTTACAAGTACAGCTATTCACTGTTGTACAAAAATACCTATACACCTATATACTTTCTCATAAACAGCTGCTTATGTATTCGTCCGATTTCGGAGCAGCTCGTCTCGATTCGTGCGAGCTTCGTAGAGTCGTACAATACGTCTAGTTGCACGCACACAAACACCGTGTCGAAGACTGACAAAAAGAAACGACATTAGACAATGCACGGCCTTCAAGCGCCGCGCAAGTGATTCTCGTAACTTTTTTTTAACGACTGCGCGAGACTGTTGCAACAAAAACGATAACTACTGAAAAACTAATATAGGCCTAACATTCAAATAAAAATATTCTCAAAAAGCTCAACGAATTCAGAATTTAATTTTATTAAAAGAAAATTGGTCAAATAAAAAATAAAGGATGAAATAAAGCATATGGGAATATAAAAATAAATCGTATTTATTTTTTATTTCGAGTTTTACAAGAAAAGTATAATATTTACTGGACACAATTATTTTATTATTATAATAGTACATGATATTCCCTTTAAAATGACACCAATATGAATAATATCTTATATCTATATCTACAAATAAATAAAATTGAATTGTCTGCTTGTAATGTTAAAACAACAGCTTTTTATTAAATGCATCTGAAAGTACTAGTAACAAAAACACAATTTTTAAAATTTTTATCTGTTTGTTGGTCTGTCTGTCTGTTTGTTCCAGCTAATCTCCGAAACAGCTGGATCTATTTTGACGGGACTTTCACTGGCAGATAGCTGATGATATAAGGAATAACTTGAACTACTTTTGTTTTAGAAAAAGAATTAGGGTTCCGCGCAAAAAAATTAAAACCCATGAAATCCATATTCCACGCGGGCCAGATCACGGGGAACAACTAGTACTCAATATAGATAAATGTATACTTATTTTTATTTATTTATTATTTTAATAAAAAATGAAAATAAGTATTAATAATTTCTAGACACATCTCAACAGATATTTCGTTAATAAATTGCTATCAATACTGAAGCATTCTTTTATATTTAGCATCCATTTAACACAAAAAACAGATAAGAATACTTTTTAAACAACATATAATCAATAAACGATAATCGCGTATAGTGAATTTCGAGGTAAATTATTATATGTAAAGATTTTTGAATCGTCGTAATGATACATTTTTCCTAAATAAAATATCTTCACAATTAATTTAATGTAAAATAACGTTAGAAATAACGTATAAAAACGAAGAAATTATCAAATTTTTGATCGAGTTCCTAACCAGTACACAAACAAAAATGGCGAATAGTCATTTTCACATTTTTTTTAGAAATAACGTATAAAACAGAAAAATTATCAAATTTTTGATCGAATTTCCTAACCAGTACACAAACAAAAATGGCTAAATGTCATTTTCACATTTTTTGTGTATAGTTATTTGTTACAGAGTACACAGATAAAATTCACTCTCATAGATGACAAATTTCAAACACCACAATCTCTAATTTTTTACTCTGCTATCTTCAGCGCTGTACACGAACGGAACGATGTCGTTGAGAGCCGTGGTTGCTCACATGGTTAGCGCTCGTTATAAGTATCACAGTATGGGGGCAACCCGGGTTCGATCCCCACTGGCACTATTGAAATTGTTGCGTGCTGATTTAGCTATCAGTTGGAAAGTCTGTTTTTCTGGGCTGTTTTGTTTTGTTACACTGACATCTCGCAAGTCACCTAGGGACCTAGGAGGTTGTCGGTTGCTTAGTTTTTATTTTTCTTTAAAATTTTCGTCGGTAAAATAATATATTTATAAAAGTAAAAAAAAGTAAAGTTACAGCCTATATACGTCCCACTGCTGGGCACAGGCCTCCTTTAATTTCTAAAAGAGTTTTAAGGCAAGGAAATGTCCGCCACGCTGCCTCAATGCGTGTTGATGAACTTCACATGTCTTCGAAATATATATTTTTTAATTTCTCAGACATGCAGACCCGAGTTCGATCCCCGCCGCCACCAATGAAATTGTTAATTGCAATTGTGCTGATTTACCACGTGCTCGGCGGTGATGGAAAATATATTGAGGAAACTTGCACGTCTGAGAATATAATTATAATCGAATGCAAATCAAATTGACATAGGTAAGTACAGATAAAATAAGCGGAACATTAATAAAATTTTGAGATCGTTTTTTTTTTCAAAATTTTATTTATATTCCGCTATTTTTGTCTGTGCTTATATCAATTTGATTTACATTCGATCACTAAATTGTAGTTTGCGAGGGTAACGGGGATCTATCAGCTCCAGCAAAACACATTTCTGATAAAAGCTATCTAATTTTAAAATTTTATCTGCCGTCCAAAATGCTTTCAATCTCTTTCAATAATATCAATTTCCATGCCAAACAGAGTAGTATCGAAATCCAAAGTTTAAGCAGGGGTCAATGTAGCGTAGTAATTTAGAGCGCAGGTATAGTTATAGTCGTACAAACGTCACAGGCCACAGCTGACTGAGTCGAATATAACTAGAATAAGCGCGCGTCACCGCGCATGCATGTGTGAGTAAGTGTCGTCCTCCCGCACCGCACCGGGGGAAACATTATTCAGTGAGATGCACGATGGATTTTGGATTGTCAACTGAACGTCAATAACGGTTTTACGCATTTTTGGTGTCATTTTAATTATTTTAAGTTTTCTTGTAATATTCTGATTACATTCCTTATATATTTTAGTATATACTAATAATATTTATTTGCATTTTCATATTGTATCTCATTTAGCGACAATTTCATACTATCACAAAATAGTTTAACGTAGCCTTAGTCTCTCGGTCGCCATGTCTAATCCAATACCGCCTAAGCCACCAGGTCCGAATTATTCTGACACTAACATTATTTCCTCACCAGCTGCTTATGAGGAAATTGAAAATGATTTAGAAGGTTCATTTAAAAAACCACGGCAGTCATTATAGCAAGAAATTTTTGATGACAACTTCAAAATTATTTCAAACAAAAAGAAAAGAAAACATAAAACGAAGGAAAGGAAGAAGGAAGAGCATGCTAGTCGGGTTGACACAAATAGAAGAATTTCAGCTTTTTCCACCAATTCCTCATTCTCGGAATCGGACTGCGATACTGGTAATACTTCATCATCTAAAATTAAAATTGTAGGCTCTAACTCTATCAAAAGCAATATGTCAGGACAACGTGCTTATGAATCTTCCATGTCTTTATCATCCAATATTACTTGTACACAATCATCTGAAATCCCTCTTTCACAATCATCTGGCATTCCCCTATCACAAAAATTAAATTCTGCCAATAGTTATATTTCTTCTAAATCTCTTAACACGCATATTGATAGCGATAATAAAAAAATAGAGTCACAAAGATTTCAATCTCTTCGTTCTTATAATTCTACGGATTCAGGTCCTTTTATCGTTCATGTTCAAGTAAAAGAAGATTCTCCTAATTCTGGTAAAACTTTAAATGCCATTTCATTCGGTCACTTTTTGAAAAAATTAAATGTACGAAATATAGTTAATGGAGGCCTAAAACGTATCGGGAGAAATAGAATAACGGTTGAATTCTCTAAATTTATTGATGCAAATCTATTTTTAGAAAATCCATCCGTAAATGATAAATATAAAACCTTTATTCCATCATTTCACGTATCTCGTATGGGAGTTATAAAAGGTGTACCAAAAGATTGGTTAGAAGAAGAATTATTTCCGAATTCCGGAAGAGATTATTTCCGAATTATCTTCGTATACAAATACCATTCCTGTATTAAAAGTAAGAAGATTAAATTACCGAGTTCGCAACGAGGGCAAAGTCAGATATGAAAGCTCTGAAAGTGTCGTAATCACATTTGACGGTCAAATTCTTCACTCGAGGGTTTATTTATGCTATTCATCCATTCCTGTTGAAATCTATAAGCTTCCAACGATCCAATGCTTTCAGTGCTGCAAATTTGGACATACTAAAGATTTATGTCGTTCCAAGCCAAGTTGCTCAAAATGTGGAGGTGATCACTCCTCTTCTTCTTGCGACAAAGATAATGGATCTTTTCGTTGCTTATTTTGCTCAGGTAACCACAAAACCACAGATTCTAGATGTCGTGATCACACAAGACAAAATAATATTAAAATTGAAATGGCACAAGAGTCTATCTCATACCTAGAAGCATCTCAAAAATATCCACAAGTTTTTTCAAAATCTTATGCTGATGTTTTGATTTCTAAATTACCTGAAAATTCTTCGCTTTCTTCTAATCCTACAGTGAATAATTTTCCTTCCAACCCCGATACATCTAATAAAACTTCTTATAAGAAATCATTATATATTCCTAAACCATTACGTCACCATTCACAAACAGAATACGACAAAAAAAGGTCATCAGAAAATTATTGAAGATTTTTCAATTCCGCAACCTGAGGATGGTTGTGCTAACGTACGAAGATCATATCTTCGTATTCGTCTAAGCTACCGTCCCACGTTGCTCGCTTACTAAATTCTATACCTAAAATTCTCCAAGACATTCACTCTCACAAAGATCCTTCAATGGAATTGTAGAAGCATTTTAGATAAACGTACTGAAATAATCTATTTATTAAAAAAATACAATGTGTGTATCGCTGCAACTTCAGAGTCATGGCTAAAACCGGATTCGAATATCAGAGTACCTGGTTTTTGTCTTGTTCGAAGTGACAGATCTGATGGTTACGCCGGATGTGCTTTGCTTATAAAAAATAATATAACTTATTCCATTATAGATGTTTATGATGAAGTATTTGACTTTAATATTGTAGCAGTAAGAATTCAAAATATAACTTTCGATTCTATTTGTGTTCCCTCCCCTTCTGTGTATATGTTTCGCAGAATAAAATCTTTAATAGCCTCCTTACCCAAACCATTTATAATTCTTGGTGACTTTAATTGTCATCATTATTTATGGGGTGATAATACTGATAAATACGGTAGTTTATAAGTTAAATTAGATGACGAACTTAATATTGGTGTCCTTAATACTGGTAAAATTACCAAACGCTCTCGTCCTAATGAGTCTAGACGTGCTGTAAATTTATCAATTTGTACTCCTAATTTAACCACTCTTCTAAATTGGTCAGTTCTAGATAGCTCTCACGGCAGTGACCATTTTCCCATTCTGATTTCCTTTCCAAACAAAGAATTGGCAGAAATTAACAAAAAACCATGTATTAAATATAAATTAGACAGAGCAGACTGGAACCTGTACAATATTTTTCTTTACAACGAAATTCTAAAAATCGCTCCTATTTCTGAAAATAATATAACTTCTATTGTTGAAGCATTTACAAACGCGGTTATAAATGCAGCAGATCAAACAATTCTTAAAACTCTAAATAATAAATGTAGGCCCTCCCCTCCATGGTGGGATTCTGAATGTACTGAGGCCATTCGTAATAGGAAAATAGCCGAAAAACAATATAAATTAGACATGAGTTCGGAAAACTATTCATACCTTCAACGTGTACAAGAAGTGACTAAAAATACTCTTCGCACAAAAAAACGAACACGTTGGCATGCCTTTTGTTCCTCAATTTCTCCTTCAATACCTTCATCAGCTGTTTGGCGTAATATTAGAAAATTTCGCTGTTGTTTTTCATCTTGTTCTTACAGAGGTGCCATTCCCTCTCAATCTATAAACACTTTTCTAGATAAACTTGCACCCTCTTCTGCTCCTTTGAGAGAGGAGCTACCTCAAAGTAATCCATGTGATTATTTTTTAGATCCCTTAGAACGTCCATTTTCTTTATATGAATTAAAGCTCGTCCTTTCTCACGTTCAAGATTCAGCTCTTGGTTTAGACGGTATTCCATATTCACTACTTGCCAAATGTAATGATCAAATTTTATCCTACTATTTAAATATCATTAACGTTTTGTTTGACACAGGCTTTGTTCTTGACTGTTTGCGGACTCAAGTAATTATTCCGATCTTGAAACCTGACAAAAATCCTAACGATGGCTCTTCTTATAGACCGATCGCTCTATCCTCAACTCTAATTAAAACCTTTGAACATATGATCAAGAACCGTCTTGAATGGTATGTAGAAAGTCATGGATTGTTATCAAATTCTCAATATGGATTCAGAAAAGGTAAAAGCACATATGACAGTCTTTCTATGTTCACCACAGATATTAGACTAGCATTTTCTAGGAATGAATCGGTCCTTGCTGCTTTCCTTGACATTTCTTCTGCTTACGATAATGTCAGACTCAACATCCTTAGGGAAAAGATGTTTAAGCTTAGTATATCCAAAAAACTTACAAATTTGATTATCAATTTATTTCTAGTTCGATATATACATATTAAAATTGATGATAATCTAAAATATACTCGAAAGGTTTTCAAAGGCCTTCCACAAGGCTCTGTTTTAAGTCCTTTACTATACAATATTGTTACGCGCTAAAATCGATACACTAGCGCCATCTAGTGTCAGGAACGAAAGCGAGGGGAGTTTTGCAGTAAATGACATCACACATCTTTTGACGGACAGCACCACCCGAAGAACTAAGTTTCTAGAAAATCTATACTCGAATTCTCGTTGCCTGGCGCGCATTTACGTTAATGTTCGGGACGCTTCTTTGCTAATTATATAAATAGGCGCTGCAAGATGCGATCGAGGCAGTGCAGAGTTGATTTGACGAAACAAGCGAAGCTTCGGAGCGGAATTAAGTGAATTAGTGTTTTTAATTATTAGTATTTTTAACTTTAGTTTGTGTAAAGTAAATTAAAGTGTTAATTTAGGTAATTTTATCGGCAATTTTTTTGTCACGAACCCTAAGCTCGTAACAATTGGTGTCAGAAGTGGGATAAAATAATGCCGATTTTACCTAAGGAGGAAACGGAGGGTGTCCGTACCCGAAGTCAACGCCAGCAGGAGACGGACCAGAGGAGATTTGGTGGTGCAACGCCGCCGATGTCTGAGGGCCAGCCGCCGGCCACGGAAGCCGGTCCGTCATCAGCTTCTACGTCTGTGGCACCTGACTTAGGTGCTCTGATGGTGATGCTGCAACAGCTGCGGGGCGGACAGGAGGAACAGGCCCGCCGACAGGAGGAACAGGCCCGCCGACAGGAGGAACAGGCCCGTCGGTTGAAAGATCAGCAGGCGGAACAGGCTCGTCGGTCGGAAGAGCAGATGCTCCTCATGAAGGACCTTCACGCTACCTTTGGGAAAGAGATAAGGCAGGTGAAGGATAGGGTTGCTCAACACTACAACCGTCTGTCGGAAGCTGAAACCCGGATCGAAGAACATGAAACCCGAATCAACCATGTGAACCATCGGGTTGGCAACGTGATGGCCGACATGAAGAAATCACTGGACGAACTCAAACTTGGAGATGGAGCTACAGCTCCCGCAGTAGCTACAACACCTTCGCTACGTGGGTTCAAGGTGCCACCGTTCGACGGTACCTCTTCCTGGTCAGCCTACAAAATTCAGTTCGAAGCTGTTATGAAGGCGAACGGCTGGAATAAAAATCAGGTCATGACTGCTCTCAGACTAGGCCTGCGCGACCAGGCCTTGACAGTTCTGGAAGCTCTCGGTGAGGAAGTGACTTATGAGCAACTCCTTGAGGCATTGGAGGCGAGATATGGCGACGCTCACCTGGAACACGTCTTTCGTGCGCAGCTTAAAGATCGTGTGCAGCGCATCAACGAAAACCTGCAGCAGTGGGCTCTAGAAGTGGAGAAGCTGGTGCGAAAAGCATACCGGTCTGTACCTGCGCTCATTGAAGGGAACCTGGTGCAGACATTCATCGACGGCATCCGCGACCTGGAAGTCAGAGCTGCTGTGAGGCTCGGGCACCACGAGACGCTTAAGGACGCCTTGACCCATGCACTGGAAGTGGAAGCCGTGCGGCAGGATCATCGTTCCCATCGCGTCAGGGAGGTTGCAGCAGCTGCAGTTCGCGACCGCAACAAAGGATACAGCCCAAAGTGCTATGGCTGTGGGGAAAAGGGCCACCTTCGATCCAGCTGCCCTAAGCGAGCCGCAGAAAGGGAAAGTGAACGATATCAGGAGGGTAGTGCAGCTAACGGCACTGCCTGGCGGCGACGGGATCATCGTTCACCTCACGCTAGGGAAGTTGCAGCAGTTACGGTTCGCGACCACAATAAAGGATACAGCCCTAGGTGCTATGGCTGTGGGGAAAGGGGCCATCTTCGGTCCAGCTGCCCTAAGCACACCCTAGGAAGGGAAGGTGAACGGTCTCAGAAAGGAAGTGCGGCTAACAGCACCGCCCAGCAGCAGCAGGAATACGACTTTGAGATCGAACATCGCAGCGGGAAATCTCATGGCAACGCAGATGCATTGTCGAGAAGACCTTGTCCTGAAGATGGCAACCATTGTTGTAGGCAAGGTAAGGAAGTGGTATCCGTGAGGATGCTCAGGACAGACCACCTCAGCAACGGGTGGAAGGACAGCCTACGACATGCACAGCAGGAAGATCTGGACATCAAGCCGATTCTGGGATGGATAAAGGCCCGTGCTACCAAGCCTAAGTGGAGGGACGTCTCAGCGATGAGTTCAACCACGAAAAGCTATTGGGCCCAATGGGACAGCTTGCTGATTCAGGATGGAGTCCTGTGCCGTAAATGGGACAATGGTCGAGGAGACAGCTGTCGTTTGCAAATGGTCGTCCCTAAAGCTAAAGTGCCGAATGTTCTACAGCTGTGCCATACTGGTCGTTCAAGAGTCCATCTGGGAGTTAAACAAACTCTACTGAAGGCCCGAGAACAGTTTTACTGGGTCCATTATCGTGACGATGTCGAGGATTGGTGTCGTACATGTACAAGTTGTGCGGCCGTGCGGGGACCTCAGACACGTAGTAGAGGAGCACCGAAATTGTACAATGTTGGTGCACCACGGGACCAGGATCAACGATGTAACCTACCGGATACAGAAAGGCGCAAGAGGGACTCCTAAGATCGTCCATGTGGATCGCCTAGCGCGTTATTATGGGACCGATAATGCTCGGGACGAGCATGTCTTAGGAGGGGGCAGTGTTACGCGCTAAAATCGATACACTAGCGCCATCTAGTGTCAGGAACGAGAGCGAGGGGAGTTTTGCAGTAAATGACATCACACATCTTTCGACGGACAGCGCCACCCGAAGAACTAAGTTTCTAAAAAATCTATACTCGAATTCTCGTTGCCTGGCGCGCATTTACGTTAATGTTCGGGACGCTTCTTTGCTAATTATATAAATAGGCGCTGCAAGATGCGATCGAGGCAGTGCAGAGTTGATTTGACGAAACAAGCGAAGCTTCGGAGCGGAATTAAGTGAATTAGTGTTTTTAATTATTAGTGTTTTTAACTTTAGTTTGTGTAAAGTAAATTAAAGTGTTAATTTAGGTAATTTTATCGGCAATTTTTATTGTCACGAACCCTAAGCTCGTAACAATATTTATACGTCAGATTTGGACCAGTCTATTTCAAAGCGTAGAATTTTGCAATATGCTGATGATATCTTAGTTTATGTTAATGATAAATGTATAGAATCCTGTGCTAATGCGATAGAACAAGATCTTCTCTCTATGGCCTCTTGGTTAGATGATCATGGACTAGAACTCTCCCCAAATAAAAGTAATACAGTAATTTTTTCACGCAAAAGAATTTTGCCTAAAATCCAAGTTCGCCTTTTTGATTATCCGCTCGTAAATATTCAACAAGTTAAATTCCTTGGTGTAATTCTTGATAATAAATTATCCGGCCTCATATAATTTAAACCCAAAAAAAAAATGCGAAAAAATATAAACATTCGTAGAGCTTTGTGCGGCGTATGGTGGGGCGCTCACCCATATTATTTAAAATTAATTTATAATGCAATTATAAGAAGCCGAATAGATTATGCCTCATTTCTTCTTGAACCAGCTAGTAAAAAAGGATTAAAAATATTAGATATCATTCAACACAAGTCTTTAAGATTAATTATAGGCGCTATGAATTCGTCGCCTATCAATGCCTTGCAGATTGAATGCGGTGATCCTCCACTTTTTATTAGACGACAATATTTATCGGATTCCTTTTTTTATTGGGTTCTTTAATTTTCAAACCATCCATTACTTTCTAAAATTCGTTTGCTTTCTCAGTACATTTCAATTAATTCAGGAAAATACAGGCGTAATAAAGAAACTCCTAACCTAGTTAAAAGCTAGGAACATTATAATTGTTTACTAGATCCTATTTATAGGTCAGCGACTCCGCCTCTTTTCTCCAATTCGTTTGAAGTTGCGCTTTTCAAACCCAATGTTATATTAGATATAGGATTAAAAAAAATCTATTGAATCAAATAAAAGATTTGTATTTACGTTGGACAAGAATTTCCCAGATTGTCATTATATTTTTACAGATGCTTCTAAGATTAACTCAAAGGGTTGTACTGAATATGCAATATACCATCAAAATTGGAGAATAGTTCAAAAAATGAAAAGTCCTCCTGTATCTTCAGTTTTTACTGGAGAAATGTTAGCCATTTTACAATCAATAAAATATTGCTATCTTTTTATATTAAAATCAAGCGTGATATTTTCAGATTCTCTTAGTTCTTTACAAGCATTGTTATGTAATCCTTTCTATGACATTTCCCGCAATCCTTTGATTTTTGAAATTAAGAAACTTCTATACTTATACCAATTCCAAAAAATCAACATTTCTCTCGTTTGGATTCCGAGTCATATTGGTATATCTGGTAATGAATATGCTGACAAACTTGCTAAACAAGCTATAGTCTGTGGGGATACTTTCTTATTTAAAAATTATTGCTATGACCTTATAAGAACTACGAAATTAGTATATAGAGATAGATGGTCAAAACATTGGAACAAAACCAAAACGACAAAAGGCTATCACTATGCCAAAATTCAACCCATCATTCCTTCTAAGCCTTGGTTTTATAAATTATCCTTAAATAAGAAACATACATCAATGTTATGTAGAATGCGCTTGGGTCACTGCTGCAATTCGGTTCACCTTGCTAGGCTTTTATTAAAAATTCTTCAATATGTGAATGTGGTTTGGATATTGGTGACCTCAACCATATTTTCTTCTCGTGTCCTTTATATGATCATACTTCATTATTTAACACTTTGGTAAATCTTAAAATTCCTCTTCCTACAGAAATTTGATCTCTTTTAATTTTTTCTAAAAAAAGTAAAAATGTTTTCTATTGTCTTATGGAATTTTTAGATTTAAATAATATTAGAATATAAAATTTTACTCATTATTTAGCTATCAATCGTCTTTATTTAGTAATATTTATTATTTTTAATGTGGTATCGAGTTTAGTATTATTTTAATTCAACCTAAAATCTATTATTTATTTAATATACTTCAGTACAAGTCATTTCATGATTCATTATTATAGTATTCTATGGTTCTTAACATTATGATTTTGGTTTTTAATCAGAATCGTAGTTTCTCTTTAGATTGTCCGTCGTTTCGTTTCAAGTTACAAGTATTTTTATTGACTGGAGGTTGGCAGTAATTATTAGGTTGCTATATTAAAAAAAGAAAAAAAAGATGCACGATAATTCATATAAACACGGGCGCGTAAAAAAATACGAAAAAGCCTTTGGAAGAAGGGGTTTTATGAAAAAACCACTGCATAAATCAATTACAAATAAAATTTATTGAATTCTTCGATAATTGAGCTGTGTCGGTACCGACTTCGTCTTGGAAATTTTACACTGCTTTTATTACTAATTTACGCCCAAAGTTGTATTAAAATTGGCAATAAAAACGAATCTTTGATAGCTCGTAACTTTTTAATGACTTTTTATTTTACTATTCTGTTTCCGTACAGACAAAATTAATAATGAGACAAAACGATATCATGTTTAACTGTATGTACTGTTGATGTACACTGTCAAACAGCGGAGTAAAACCCCTCCGAAATTTCTACGGAAATAATGTCGACTAGTGTCACCTTAAGCAGGAGAATGAATTAAAAACTATGTATATTACGGGGATTCTGGATAATTTGTAATATGGAAGGGAGTCCTGATTGGTTTCCCTCCGTCTGGCAATATACGAATATTTGTATATCGATATATGGTAAATTTTCAAAGAAATGGGTTAAACACTATCTTTGAAATTGTTTAATGGACCAATATTCGCAGTCATAATGTATTAAAATTGCTTACAAGTGGTGGACGCTACAAAAATGCGAAATGAAAGGACGTAGAATCAATATTGTGAATGTGATTTGAACCGAATCCGAACTTCGGCCGAACTTCGGTTCATTTTCGCACGCTTTCTCGAGAGCGACACGTCGTGACTTGTTTACGCATTTACTTCAAAAACCCCGCCCGCACACCGCAGGAAACATATAGCTACGAAAAAAAACGTAACAAACTTCTGCCAGATAAGGCAGATCTTTAGTGTTTTTGCACCATAACCTGACTCTGGTAAATTTTAAATATGACTAGATAGATAAGAAAAGTTGGTTTAATATGATTGTTGAAAACAAATACCCTTTAATTGTAATAAAAAATACTTGAGGTTAATGAATGTTGAATCAAAAACATTATTTTTTTATTTAATTTACGGACTCCTATCCAGATGTTTACTAGGAGAATACAAAGTTTATTTCATTTTTGTAATATGGCTAATTATTAATTAGGCAGGGATTTCTAAGATTAATAACTAATTAACTAAGATTAAGGTTAAGAACTAAGATTAAGATAAATGATAAGATAGGAACTTATATAATATAAGGTATATATATATATATATATATATATATATATATATATATATATATATATATATATATATATATATATATATATATATATATATATATTATATATATATATATTAGAGATGGGCCAAAATTCGGTACAAGAAAAATAATACCTACTTGCACTTATTTTAACTGAAATATAAGGTGCTTCTAAACTACAATATGCCATTGCTGCAACTGGTGGTTCTACTCATGATACTGTACCACTTTCCCCAAGGAACCCATAGTCAATTCTCAAAAAAAAATTGCACTTTGTATGGAAATCGGTCAGCTGATTGGCCAAGTCTTCATACAAACAACCGTGGCATATACATATTTTAGAAGCACCTTATATAACAACATTAGGTACTGTAAAATAAAAGATATTATTTTTACTCACTCATGGTCAATTATTTATTTATTTATTTCGGAACATTGTAAATGTAAACCTTATATTAAATCAGTCAATATATATATATATATATATATATATATATATATATATATATATATATATATATATATATATTGAGAATCTAAATTAAGAATTTAAACTATACGCTTGTGTGTTTGTATGTATATAAAGAGGGCTACTTTTAATATCGCTCATTTTAATATCAAAAATTTAGGTTATCTTTATAGCAGTATTATATTTTCAATTCAAAACTAGTACTGCATTTGTGATAATAATAAAATGTATGTATATAGAGTACTCACTCATTTTCTTTCACTATTTTTTCGTGATTTTCTTAATTAATGCACTTTGTTCATTCATATTCAAAACACTTTATACACAAACACCGTGTCGAAGACTGCCGAAAAGAAACGACGTTAGACCATCGTTAGATAATGCACGGCCTTTAAGCCACACCTCCGTGCCCGTCGGAGTGGGGAGCGTGAGGTTTTTTCGTTACGGAATAAATTTCTGGATTCGGTCCCCGCGCTCAAGGCCCGCGATAGAAGCTATGCAATAGCTTAAAAATAATAAATATTGACGTAAGAGTTTCTTTTTTTTTGTTTTTCTAGGCAACTGCGCCAGAAGGAGGATAGTGGTTTTCCGATGAATGTATGTATGTCTGTCCTTGGCATGCTCAGTAGCCTGAACGGCGAGATAGCTTGTAACACATAAGGGAGGGCAGGAGTGACATATGGTATAAATATTTTCTTTACTTGGTGAGCTTTTTTACGATGTCGGGGTTTTTCGTTACTGTTTAATTGTGAATGATTTTTCTTCTATTTACGCGAATACTATACATTAAATGAACCTTTTTGGTGTTGTTTTCTATACCTAATATTAAAATTACGAGTATATGGATTGACTTAAGAATAAGAACGCTAGAACAATAAATTCCTTTCCTAATTCAGGGTTGTTAATATTTTTAAGATCGTAATAAATCCTAGTCGAGTAATTAAACCGTGTATTATATTGTTTGTAGCTTATGTAAGCTGTGGGCTGATATATATTACAGTACCAATAAAACTGATGTGTAATTATTTCCTTGTAACCTGTGTCAGGTGTGTAGGGAATGCCATATACTATAGTACGAAACTCCCTAAATTAAAACTGATTTATTATTATGTCCGTTGTAATTTGTATAACGTGTTATGGAACTGCCATATATTATATTTATTTTTATAGGATAAGAGAAACGAGCAAACAGTCCGCCTGATAGTAATTGGTTGCTGTGGCCCATAGACATCTATATCTATCCTCAATTACGTATCAAAATGCAGATGCGTTGTCGTCCGTGAGGACTAAGATGGAATGCCTCGTTTGCAGTAAAATGGATCTTCGGTTTTCTACACTCACCATACGAAACATAGCAGCGTCAAGCTGCTATTTTACGCCGGTATTGTGCAAGAGCGTGGTCTTTCCTCACTCGCGCCACAACTTTATTACTAATATAGGTGCAGCATGGCACCACCACATACAATATATAGTATCAAACTCCCTATATTAACACTGATGTAATATGTTCTTTGTAAATTATGGAAGGTTTGACGGGACTGCCATATATTATTTCATCAAAGCTCCTAAATGGAAACTCGTTAATAAAACTTATAAGAAACATTCTTAAATTATCTTTTAAACACAATCTAGCCGCTGAAGATCTTTTTCTTCAATCTCGTTTAACCTGTCACAATAAGCTGTCATTTATCTTTTGCATGCCATTGATTTTCGCTGGGACACAGATACCTTATGCAATGATTTATGTTCACTTCTGTTTACACCGTTTTAGGCTGTTAAAGATTTTGCTCTAACATTTCAGTATTGTGTAAAATAAAATGAGAGATAAAAATATTTTTATGTATGTCCACAATTAACCATGTTGGATTTTATGTGACGACATAGTATAAGCCTATAACCAGGAAAGCATAAACACGCTTTTAACGGTACCTCGTTTGATATAATACGTCAAGTAATTTAGAAGATTTGAGGAAACAGGTGTCTGTTTCCTCTAACTCCTCTGAGTATGTACTCAGCCTGTTAAAATTAAAACATTCTTTTAGGCTCTACTATCATTATCATAACAGTATTTCCTAACAAATAGGGAAATAAAAATAACAACGCTGAAATTACCCTATTTGGTTGAAAGAAACGGAAAGAGATTAAATGAAACTATTTTAGGCCATGTAGTGGCAGTACAAGAATATTAATTGCTCGATAACTTCCCGTGGGTGTCGTATGAGGAACTACGGAGGAAATCTGAGGAAATGGGTAGCAGCCATTTTCTGATAACAGTAATATTAAGTTAAAAAACTGCGGTTTCCAACTCGCTTACCACGCGGAACCCAACGGATTAGTAAGATGATGTGTATGGCGCTACTGTCGCAAAAGAAAGCACGGTTCGGTTTTCGTTCTGGAAATTTTGACCTTCAGAACTAACCCCGTGGACGGCCGGAGATCAAATTGGAAAACGAAGAATTAAAGGCTATTGTGGAAGCTCACCAAACGTGGCAACTATGGCAAACATCCCCCATGACAACGAAATAAATAAAACGGCCCCCAGTCGCCGCTTTTCCCGGCTACGGTGGCGACCATTGTAACGGCGGGGCAGGGGAGGATTTATAAATTCATTTAGCTGGTACTTAAATTTTGAAAACGGTCATTCATTTGTTTTTTTCTCATATTTTTTTCGCCGGCGTCGCTTATTTTTATGCACTTATTTATTATACATTACCGCACAATGTAAAACATGAAATATCGGTATATTTACGAGTACGAGTACTACCGTGGGACCAGTGCTGCAGAAACAGCTCGAAAGGTTGTTGATATGTACGGCGCTACGACGTACGATTTCAATGTTTTCGTTCTGTAAATTTCGAGCTTCAGAACTAACCCCGTGGACGGCAGGAGACCTAAGTGGAAAACGAAGAATTAAAGGCTATTGTGGAAACGGATCCATCACAAAGCACTGCGGAGATAGCTGCAGGCTTCTATTTATTCTATTATATTCAGCTTTTGTATTAGTCCACTTACAGCAAATCGGGAAAGTAAAAAAATTTGAACGATGGGTGCCTCATGAATTGCGTGAATCGAACTTGCAAACACGAGTCGACTTTGCTCAACCGACACAAAAATGAATGGAAATCGACTCATTACTTTTGATGAAAATTGGATACTGTACGATAATCGGCAGCACTCGTCACAATAGCTGAACCTTAGAGACCCAGCCAAATCCTGCCCTAAACGAAAATTAGCTCAGAAAAAGTTACTTGTGAGTGTTTGGTGGACTAGCGCCGGTGTCGTTTACTACAGCTTTCTAAAATCTGGTCAAACGAATACGGTAGATATCTATTGTCAGCAACTGCAAACCACGAAGGAATAACTAGCTACTAAGCAACCGATATTGGTCAATCGCTCCAGGTCACTGCTGCTTCACGAAAACGCAAGGTCACACACTGCACAACAAACAACCACTAAGTTGGATGAGCTACAATTAGAATGTCTGCGACATCCATCGTACTCCCCAGGCCTTGCTCCAACAGATTACCATTTTTTCCGGAATTTGGACACCTTCTTACAAGGAAAAAAAATTCAACTCCGATGCGGCAGTCCAAACTGCCTTCAAAGAGTTTATTGATTCTCGCTTCCATGGTTTTTTTAGTAAAGGGATCAATGAACTAGCTTTGAGATGACAAAAGTGCATGGATAACAACGGTGCTTTAAATACTTTGATTATATATTTAATATATTTTACAAAAAAAATCGACTTTTGATTTATAATTAACCGATTTAATTGTTTTCAATTTCACAAAATTAGAGTTAGCTTATCACACACCCATCTTTTTTACGTGACAGAGCCATGCTGCAGTTATATTAGTAGTATAGTTGTAGCACGAATGGGTCGGCTCGACCGGGGAAGGACCACGCTCTCACAGAATACCAGCGTGAAATAGTAGCTTAATGCTGCTGTATTTCGTATGGTGAGTGTAGAGAACCGGAGACCCTTTTTACTGGAATGAGGCATTCCATCCCAGTCCTCACGGGTGACAACGCATCTGCATTTTGATTTGTAATTGAAGATAGATGTAGATGTCTATGGGCCGCAGCAACCGCTTACTATCAGGTGGACTGTGTGCTCGTTTGTCACCCTATTCTATAAAAAAAACACACCCTGAAAAACATCTAATTTTAATAACATTTGCAATATTTACGGTATGATAATTTCGTATCGTTCGAAAGAAGCCTAACTGCAATATATTTCGAACAACGAGGAGACATGACTGCTTGCTATTGAAATAAAAATCCTGTACAAAGAGATTTTCTTGCATAATATATCTACCTATTGTATTTTACTGTAGTACCCTTTGCCAGCATAATAAAAAGATTTCTGTTTTTATATTATCATCATAAAAATTGACACAGCCTTATACCATATAAGGGGCAAATCATATAAATTTTTATACAGACTTGCGAAGGATTTTTGACGAGGAAGAGCCATGGTGCAGCTTTATTAATTATGTAGTTGTAGCGCGAATGGGTCGGCTCGACCGGGGAAGGACCACGCGCTCACAAAATACAGGATAGATGTAGATGTCTATGGGCCACAGCAACCGCTTACATCGGGTGGACTGCGTGCTCGCTAGTCACCCTTTTCCTATAAAAAAGGGCTACTTCGCAAGACCACACAAGGGACACACGGGCAGAGGAAGGCCGAATAAAAGGTGGATCGATTGTGTGAAGAGTGATATGAGAATGAAAGGAGTAAGTATGGAAATGACGGCTGATAGAGAGGAATGGAACAAGAAGGTTTACTGCGCCGACCCCAGATAATGGGAAATGGTTTAGAGAATGATGATGACTTCGCAAGACCACTGCCGATCAGAGGCCTATCTCAAGGAATTCCACAAACCACGATCCGGAGCTACTTGTATCCATCAAATTCCTGCATCTCTTTTATCAGTCTTTTATCAGTTTTTAACAGTGGTAGAGCCACGCGGCAGCTTCACTGTTGCACGTATAGGCCGGCTCAAACCGGGGTTGTACCACGACCTCACAGAATACCGGCGTGAAGTGGAAGCTCTGTTTCCGCGTTTCGTCTTATGAGTGCAGGTGGCCGGAGTCCCAAACCCCCTCCCCCCTATCAACATAGTAGCGGAATTAAATAATGATAGACTATCCCAGGAGAGTACCAGCACCTCTGGAGAATTCCTCGCTGAGCATCCACGACCATGTTTCTCCACTCCTGAGCGTGGGTACTCAGGCTGCCCCGCGTACTCTGGGGGGGAGCGGCAAAATTCCGCTCAAGACTACAACTGCTCGGGGCAAACGGAGCAACAAGATCAAGGCGACCCCTGCCACGCTTTCCGTGAATTTCTGCAATATCAGGGGAATTCACTCTAACCTAAACGCCGTCCACTACCATCACGAGACGGCGAGGCCGGCTCTGCTCTTTCTTAAGGAGACTCAGGTGTCCTCTCCGACTGATGTCTCGTATCTGTTCTGCCCGGGGTACAAACTGGAACACTCCTTTGTGCCTCGGGCTGGAGTTTGCGTTTACGTCTGAGAGGACATCTTTTCTCGACGTCTCGGCAGTGTTGAAGATTTGGACCTGTCCATCCTTTAGCTACGCGTAGACAGCGACGACCATCCGCGCGTCTACGGGTGCTTCTATAGGTCCCATAGCGTTAATGCCGAAACAGACCAACTCTTTGACCACGTCCAAATAGCTACAGATTCGTTGCTACAGTAGATCCCCTCCGCAGAAATCGTGATCCTCGGCGACTTTAACGCCCATCACGTCGAATGGCTTTATTACGTTTAACCGATCATGCGGGGAGATCTGTTCATGATTTTGCCTTAGCATATGGTCTGACATAACTGGTTACTCGCCTACGCGGATTCCAGATGTTGAGGATCATGCACCTTCTCTGTTGGACCTTCCGCTGACCTCTTACTCACGCTGAAATCGCAGTTGCATTCTGCAGGCTGCCGCCGTGTTTGGCACTATAGGTCAGCCGATTGGGATGGAATGCGGTCTTTCTTTACATCATACCCTTGGGGGCGTTTTTGCTTCTCGCAGGATGATCCCAACGTTGTTGCGGATTCTGTCGCTGATTTGGTACTTCAGGGTATGGCACCTTTTATTCCTTCGTCTGTGGTGCCCATTGGAGGCAAATCTCAGCCATCGTTTGGTCGCTCCTGTAAAATAGCATCATGCTATAAGCAGGAGTGCTACCAAGCCACAGCTGATGCATCATCGTCCCGGGATGTAAACACCAACGCTCTAAAAAGGAAGTATAAATCCGCCTCTAGGTCCTACAAAAGAGTCATTGCCAAGGCAAAGTCAGAGCACATAGGCAGAATTGGCGAGAAACTCGTTCGCGTTTCTTCTGGAACCCGTGCATTCTGGTCTCTCGTCAAGGCTGTCCAGGGGAATTTCTGTCAGCCATCTCTTCCATCTCTGCACAGGGAGGATGACTCACTGGTCCATACCGCGGTGTGACGGCATGAAATATTATCCCACTCTGCTTAACACGCCACGCTTTTTAGAGGCCAATTTGGCCTTTTCTTCAAAGTGACCACGAAACTGCACGTCACTCAATATGTCGATAGCGAGAATTTCAATACTGGCTGAGGCAACAAGGGGAGTGCCTTAAAAATGAGGAGATAAGACAAAGGGGTTCTTTTTAGCGATTAACGCGTAAACTTGTGTCTTCAGAGGATTAAAAACTGGACTAGATTTAGGCGCCTCCAATCCAAAACTTGGTTTAGCAAAGACTCGACTTCAAACACAAGTTTGTTCCGGTACTCGGAGACGTTTTCCCGAGAAATATTGGCGCGGCCGGTGTACAGAGCATGACCTGTGCTGTTATCTGCATAGCAATGAATGTTGCTGGTTTATAATATACTAGCTGTACCCCGCGGTTTCACACGCGTATATCACGCGTCTCTGCCGCGCGACATGATATGACACCTCGCTCATTTAGTTCAATCATTTTAGCTAAAAAATTAGCAAAATTAATAGAGTACTTTTATCTATCGGCATATACACGTTATACAGAAAATTTAAATTTTATCCACTCACCCTCCCTCCCCCTCCCCCTATAATTTAGCTTTCTATTGGTAAAAAGTTGGGTTTAAATTTAATCAACACCTACTAAATGAATTTAAAGAGAATTCAAAATATTAAATTTATTGGATTCCGCACACAACCGCTGCGTTTTAGACATAAACTCCCCTTTCACACCCTAGTGACACCCGCATCGCATGGTGCTGGCAGTGTACGCGATATAAGGATTTTTCGACGTTACCATTGAATATTTTAACATAGAAAAGTAGTTATTGTGAGATAACTATAATAATTAGACATATGGTATTGTGGACTTTTATGTAGATATTGATGTCATCCATAAAAGTGTAGCACATCACTTTGCTCTATTGTCAATAGTTTTCGCAGCGTACGCGGTTATAAGGTGTTTTTGGTATTTTTTTCACATCTTGGGTTACATTAACGAAGTTTTCATACGGATCCCTAAATTTTTTGAAAACGTTCTATCGCCTATGTTCATCAGAAATAATGTAGGATTCTAATGGTGAAAGAATTTTTCAAATCGGTTCAGTAGTTTCAGAGCCTATTCAATTCAAACAAACAAACAAACAAATCTTTCCTCCTTATAATATTAGTGTAGATCATTGATATGCAATAAGAAACAGCGTTAGTGGATAGCACGCAGCCTTTTGGAACACCAGCATTATTAGGCTTGTAATCGGAGCTTGCACCGTCTACAACGATCTTGATGTTCTGACCTGCAAGAAAGCTGGTGATTCAATGGCACAATTTCTCGGAAAGCCCATAGGAAGGGAGGTTCGAAAGAAGCGCTTTGTGCCAAACCCGATCGAAAGTCTACGCAATGTCCAAACTAACGGCCAATGCGGGAGGCATGGCCGTTAGTTTGGACATTGCGAAGGCCTTGGACTATACTGCTGCCGCCCATCTATGAATCAGGTAGACCTGAAGATCACCAGCTGATCGATCACGACGAAAACCGTATTGGCGATCACTAATCAGCTGGTGATCCTCAAGGTACCTCATGAGCTGTCAGTTTATAATGGACTTCCTGTGGGCATCGACGACTTTTTCTTCCACTAAGTTCACGCCACTTAGAAATGTGGTGAAATATTTGTTATATATTGTTAATAAATAACAGGGAAAGTCAATTTATCAGAAAAGTGTAGACATATATGTTTCTTTCAGAAATATTATTTACATTTTTTATTAATTCCGTTAGAAATGGATAAAACAAATTTACGACATTCCATAAAGTATGAGTCTGTCAATGCTGAATACGCTGTACCCGCTCACTACTCCATTGTGTTTCGATGTTGTTTTCTTGTTAAACCTGATAAATGTTTATACCACGTTGACAAATTGTATATCTTAAACCTCCAAATTTCGTCAATTACACAAAATAGAACAAGTTGAAAATTTTTATATCTGAAACCCCCACATTTCTCTTAATATTTTAAAATATTGTCTTCCTATACCTAAAGGAGACGGTCCAGGCCCAGTCTGTGTACATTATACCGTAAAAAAAAAACGAAAACTTCAGGGATTTAGTAAATAATACAATAAGAAAAGAAATCCAGCTAAATGACTGGCTAAAAATAAAAATACAATCCCAATTTTTGATGATTTTACCCTTACACTCATAAAATTATATGTC
The DNA here is from genome assembly GCA_036936625.1 of Parnassius smintheus behrii. NCBI lineage: Eukaryota > Metazoa > Arthropoda > Insecta > Lepidoptera > Papilionidae > Parnassius > Parnassius smintheus. Next base: position 53,089,002 of record JAUPFT010000011.1, read on the forward strand.
AACTGTCATGTCTGACAAGTAACTTAATTCTTGAAATAATGTAGGTAGTGCGATATTTTTTTGTTTATTCCGAGCTTGTTCGTGTATGTGTGAACTCGTGAATGCGTTTATTGTGTTTCTTTTGTATTATTTTGGTGATTTAGTTTTTTTTTTCTTATTTGGACTTTGGATCTGTTACTACTTGGTTGACTCGGCTTTTTTTTATGGACTTCATGATTTACGTGAGATTTTATTTCCATGATATCGGACATCTGTGTAATTACATTTTCATTACTAGGCAGGTATGTAAAAAATATGTTTCCTTAAAATATTAAACGCAATTGAATAACAAGCTTCTGTGTGTAATCTCTTAACAATCAAAAAATAAATAATTATTTTCTTCATACGTTCATAATAGCTGCATAATATTATTATAATATAATTATCTTTCAGTTAACCTGTTAAAACATGTAGCACTGTTTAAAATGTGCTTCTGCAATAGGAGAAAATGAACAATATTGTATTGCTGGAGATTTGGGTCCAGTAATTATTACCTTTCTTGAAAATCTAGGTCAAATGGTAATATCGCACATACTTCAATCATTACAAATTACTTGGCAATATCTAATCCAACGGATATGACAGTTTTTATAAATTTCAGTATTTAAATATGATTGTTTTGTTTTAGATGGATGAGAGTGGACCAGTATGTTCACAATGTATTGCAAACGTATTGCAAGAATTATCTGCCGGTACATATCATAAAAATGGTCTTCAGCGCCCTAATGCCATTAGTACCAGTACATTGTTTGTCTGGTGTCAACGGTGACTGGGTAGCGGACGTTGTCACTCTGTTTCAGAGGGTCATGAAAGATAATTTATGAATGGATTTTTCCAAGACAAGTTAGTATTTATGTTTATTTAAAGGTTTACTAAACTAAATATTGATAATTCCAGAAGTAAAAAAGTATCAAATGTTTATTTTCTTTTAGAGTAAAGTAGAATTAGGGTTAGGGTTTAGGTATAGGTTTAGGTATACACGATCACACAGTCCACCTAATGGTAAATGGGTGCTGTGGCGTATAAACATCTACATTCATTTTCGATTAATAATCAAAATGCAGACGCGTTGTCAGCCCTGAGGGCTATGACGAAATGCATCGTTTTCACTGAAAATGGTCTCCGGTTGTCTATACTCACTATACGGAACAAAGCAGCTTTTCACGCTGGTATTCTGTGAGTGCGTGACCATTCCCCGGTCGAGCTGACCCATTATTTGCTGCACGTGGCTCTTTTTATTTAGGATAAGGGTAACAAACGTGCACACAATCCACCTGATCGTAAGTAATATCTGTGGCCTGTAGACATCTGGGCACATCTATCCTTGATTACGAATTGAAATGCTAATGCGTTTTCACCCATCAGGACTAAAACGGAATGCGTCGTTTCCAATGAATGGTGTCTCTGGTTTCATTTGTCAGCATTAAGTTTCTATTTTACACGGGTATTCTGTGAGAGCGAGGTGCTTCCCTAGTCGAGTCGACCCATTTGTGCTACAAATTAATATACTACTTATATAACTACAGCTTGGCATTATGTGGTATGATAGGTATTATATTGTTACAGATACCTGAAAATGCAGTGGTATGTCATCTTTGTTGGACAGAAGCTCAACAAACATTACGTAGACATGGAGTTTCATACATACCATCACCTAATACAATTGTACGTGTATGGTGTCTTCGGTCACTAGCCAACACATGCAGGCAATCAATACCAGATGGCCCAGAACGAAATTAATTTATAGCTAGAATCCATCCTAGAGAGATAATGCGTTCTTTTTGGTGTAGTGGTTGTAAACGCAACTGATGATCTTGAGGGATCCCGGGTACGAATCCCTGGTCAGATGAAAATTGAGTAGAAATAATTGGGTTTTCTGATGAGGAATTCTCGGTAGCAGCCCGGAGTTCGGACACCGTCATGCCTCGGAAAGCACGAAAAGTCATTGAGCACAGGACCGACTTTAATATAATGGATTTCCGCAAAGTAATGCCTGATTATATTAATTGTTTTACGTGCTATACGAGTCCTAGATCTGTTCTCTTTTCAGTCATGACGGTTTACCGTCCCATCGGAATAAGAAAATGAAGGAATAGAGAGTGCAGCTACCCTTGCGCATACTCTCGTGCTGGTAAATATAATCCTGCTCAGCGCATATGGTAAGTCTCCATTTAGACTGCCCACCGTGACCGAAATTCGGTCGGAAGGACATTATTTTTACCAATGATTATTATATGAAAAAAAATGTAACATACATAGTTATAAAAATAGAAATAAAGGAAAGTTATATGAAAGCACCCAGACAACTGCTTCTCTGAATTCGAAATAAAAAATATTATCAATCGAAACGTTCTCTGTTCGGCTGATGAATTATTTATTACAAAGAAAATATAGATCTTTTTAGTTTTATGTCAACAAAAATATTCAGGAGAAAGAAATTTTTATTAATAATTAACTCATTAAACGTTTTATTTTTTCCTGCTTTATATTTTTAGCTTTTCCTGCGGCTTTCGCTGCGTTGACTTCGCATTACCAATATAATTTGTGTACCATGACAATATTCGGGACCAAAAAGCCCTGGGTCAAATATAATGCAACTGGAAACTTTCACATCGATACAGATTACTTTGAAGTTTCATATGTGACTTGCGCATAAGTTGCATATAAAATTTGTGAATAAAAACCTAATTATATTGTTTTTATTTATTTAAAGTTTAATTTAACTTCACTTGTATATATGTCTTGGAATTTTGCAAACAATATTTCACCTACTATCACTAAAGCCATCAGGCTAAAATTTGACACGCACTTTTGGTTTACATGACATTGCACAATTATTTAAATGCCGCAATATTTAATGACCCTACTGCCAAAGAAGGAAGAATTTTAATACTGTATCCCAATTGTTTAACTTAGACCTATTCAACACAAGTATCATTTCGGCGAGAGAAGTTCTGAGTAGCCTTTTTTCGATTCCAGCTGATGATCTTTTTTATTTCTTTTTATTTTATTTTGTTTTTAATATTTTTTGCTTTTGTTAATCTGTTATGTTTAGTTATTTAATGCACAATGTTACTTAGCTAAGCTTATGGTTGGTGCGACAGTGTCCTATTAGCTGTCGGTAACTCACCGCATGCAATTATTTATATAGTGCCACTATTTGCGAAAACCCATACATGGTTTCGTATTACTTAATTATTTTCTACCCACTCTGTTTTTTGTTAACCAAGAGGTTTCGATTAAATAAATTAATAAATTAATATACTAGACTATATTTTACTTAGACTTTCAACTCATAATATAGTCTGTTAAACCGAACTAAAGTTTATTTTTTAAAGTTTATTTTTTTAATTTAGTTTTCTTTACTTCATCTTGTTCCGGTCTTTTTAGTGCATTACTTTTAAATTTTTTTTGCAGTCGCGTTTTTAATTTTTTTAATTTTGTTTTTTCCAATATTGCGGAAGTCACATAATAGCGATTTATAATTTACACAGCAACCACTATGATGTTAGTATCAAATGAAACGGCTTAATAAGCAAAAAACAATCAGTAAAGGTACGATTCTAAATTCAATATGGCAGACGTCACAAAATGGTATGGTATAATTTCCTGATAAACCCCTACGATATGAATATTAAATAAAAGAGCTTGATGAGCAAAACACAATAAATAATAATAATAATAATAATAATAATAATATTCCACAACAATCACACAACGCCATCTAGTCCCAAGCTAAGCAGAGCTTGTGTTATGGGTACTAGACAACTGATAAACATACTTATATATTTCTAAATACATAAATATTATAGATAAATTACACCCAGACACAGAACAAATGATCGTGCTCATCACACAAACAATTGTCCCGAGTGGGAATCGAACCCACGACCTCCGGCATAGCAGTCAGGGTCACTAACCACTTGACCAACAGGCCTGTCAAATAAAGTGACGTCGTTCTAAATCCAATATAGCGGATGTCTAATATGACAATTCAATATTATTATGACATATAGTTGATCTGATAATGGAGCTGGAATATACCCATGGCTAAAAAAGGCAGAAAACAAAATGGCTGCCATACCAATTTTAAAGTGTTATAGCCCGGCAAAGTTTGGGGATAGTGTGGTGGTGCTTGGACGAATATTGTAGGAAACAACAAGGATAAATTGCTGGCAATATAACAAAATTAAGGAGGGCAGATCTAAGTTGGCAATTAAAAACTTGTTTCCTCCAATCTACCGGTAATTTTGTAATCTCAGGGTTTTTAAAGTCTTCGATTACGACTTTGAGGTCAAATTGTTCGGGACCACTTTTGCAACCGAATTTTTAATATAGCTTATCGACGAACTTTTAAGCGTTTATTTAAATTTTTATTCCACAAGCCAACAAAAATTTCCGTCCGTTCCGTATCGAAATGCCATATTTCACTGAGAGATACCCGCCAATGTCCACCGGCAATTGTAGAAATTGCCTGTATAGATACGTTGATAAGTGTGAGCTACGAGTATTGGTTGTTCGCCTACTATGGTTGAATTTACGTAGATTGCCAAGTTTATTTAAACTTTTTAACTCTAAAAATGTACATTTTACAAAATATTTTCAAATACACAGTTTTATATTTCGGTGTAATAACTGTCTAATTTTAATGTCTGATTTTTCTTCTAAATTATTTAAATGAAAGGGATATTTATCCGAAACGACTTTTCTTTACAATTCGCTGAAGGAACAGAGTAGACATTTTTTATAGAATAAGGATGACAATCGAGCACACAGTCCACCTGATGGTAAGTGGATGCTGTGGCTCATAGACATCTACATTTAACCCCGATTAAGAATTAAAAATGCGGATGCGTTGTCACCCATGAGGACTAAGATGGAATGCCTCCATTCCAGTAAAACGGGTGTCCGGTTCTCTACACTCACCATACGAACCGCAGCAGCATTAATCTGCTATTTTACGCTGGTATTCTGTCGTGCGTGGTCCTTCTTCGGTCGAGCCGACCCGTTCGTGCTACAACCATATTGCTGCTACGTGGCTCTACCACATATCAGTTAGGAGTAAATATAAGAATATAATCTCTTACAATAGAAGGAAACTAATGTTGTGTCACTTTTAAAATAAATTATATTATAATTATTGCAAATTCAGTTGCAAGAATAATACGTGACAGTGGCCTTTAAATAGACAGTAAGTTTGAAAGTTATGAGTTCAAATCCCCCATTCGACAAACGTCGTGAACCACTTCTAATATTATAAACATTTTAAGCATACTTAGAATGGTTAACGGGAATATAAGTAATGTTGAAGGTTTTAATCATATTTCTTAAAAGAAAAACCAAAAAAAAAATTATTTTGCTACCTGTGAAATAATGGATGCAGATCAGATTTTTAGTCAATACACAAAGTTTTTCTTTCAAGTTTGTTCTTATCTTCCCGTAGATTTTTCACTACGTAGCATGCAGTAAAAGGAAAATGCAATACAGGCGCCAGCTCTGGCGATTAAGCTTAGGTCACTCACTGTTACTGTGTCAGGAATACGGGACAATCACAATGCAATCTAACACGAAAACCAACAATGTAGGTATGGGTGACAGTTTACAGTTTCACGTATCCAGAAATTAAACAATGTGATCCTAAATCGATTTAGTAAAATGACAATTAACGGTTCACATACAAAGCAAAGAATATTGATTAGCTATCTAGAAAAAAACTAAAACCTGAACATATACTTCTTTTTAAATTACAGTGCATATACATTTTCGTTACAGTTTATACAAATTATGGTATTATCGTTACTTAAATTGTGTATTGATTTGAAAAGAAGTCATCTACTTTTTTAAGATTATTAGCAACTTTTACTTTGAGATTAAACTAATTGGCTAGTAGCACTAGCAATTTATCGTACGGCATTACCTGCAGCTTTACGCAGTATGTGCTAGCACCTATGTCTTCGTATGAAGTACGTATCGGTCGTTTTTTAATTTCCAATTGAGTTGATAGCGCTATTGCTTTCGATTATTGAGTTTATTGTTGTGTTTTGTTATGTTTATTGTTGTAATCTGTTGAGTTTTTTAATTAAAATGCCGAAAAAAGCAAAACAATTGCTTTCGATTATGGCCTGGCACTGGATTATATCATAGCTAAAAAAAGCGAGAGGGTTGGTCATTCGCCTCCAATATTACTTTGAGCGAGAGCAACATATAGCGGAATAAATATAAAATTATTTAATGAGCAAGATCTTTATGTTTATGTATTCTAGGTACGTAGTCATAATATAACATAAAAATTAATCAAAAGTAATTCAGTGTCACTTTCTCACAGTTAAATTTAGTCTTGTAGCAGCCAGACTAATCAACCCTAAACGGGAATAAATAATATATACTCTGCTGCTACCATAACGCGGAAGGCGAAGATAAAAAAACACATTTATTTCCTAACTATCCCTGGCTACTGAGATACTGCGGACTGCATATATATATAATTTGACGTTCTTATAAAGAAACAAGAAGCAGCCGCAAATATCATTCAGCGCCACATTGCCTTCACACGCCGCTTTCGTCACGTATCCGTCGACCAATTGTGAGCCGTTTCTTCAACGCCGCAGCTCGTTTCTTCTTGCTGTTCCGGAGCTGTATTCCACGCCGCCGCCGCTCACCGACTACGCGCGCGCATTTTTTTTTATTTTTTTTTTTTTGCGCCCGAAGCAAATATGGGCAACCCTCCGGAAGCGGAGGAGGGAGGTTGGGAATGCTCATAGCATACCACGCAGCCGGCTGCGTGGTTATGTGGTAACTTTTACGCACTAAACCCAACCCGGGATGTAAACACCAGCGCTCTAAAAAAGAAGTATAATTCCGCCTCTAGGTCCTTCAAAAGAGTCATTGCCAAGGCAAAGTCAGAGCACATAGGCAGAATTGGCGAGAAACTAGTTCGCCTTCCTTTTGGAACCCGTGCATTCTGGTCTCTCGCCAAGGCTGTCCAGGGGAATTTCTGTCAGCCATCTCTTCCATCTCTGCACAGGGAGGACGACTCACTGGCCCATACTGCAAAGGAGAAAGCCGATCTTCTAGGCTCTTTCTTTGCGTCTAACTCGACTCTCGATGACGGGGGGAGTACGCCGCCGACCATCCCGCGGTGTGAGTGCTCCATGCCGGAAGTGCAGTTCACACAGCGCTCGGTTCGCAAAGCACTCCTCTCCCTGGACATCCACAAGTCGAGTGGGCCTGACGGAATCCCCCAATTGTGCTGAGGACGTGTGCTCCAGAGTTGGCACCGGTTTTAACGCGTCTTTTCCGGTACTCCTACTCCCTAGGCGTAGTCCCAAAATCATGGAAGACGGCTTTCGTCCACCCGATCCCTAAAAAAGGCGACCACTCAGACCCGTCCAACTACCGGCCAATCGCCATCACCTCCTTGTTCTCAAAAACAATGGAGTCCATTGTAAACTGCCAGCTCATGAGGTACCTTGAGGATCACCAGCTGATTAGTGACCGACAATACGGTTTTCGCCGTGGTCGGTCAGCTGGTGATCTTCTGGTCTACCTCACTCACAGATGGGTGGAGGCAGTAGAGTTCAAGGGGGAGGCATTGGCCGTTAGTTTGGACATTGCGAAGGCCTTCGATCGGGTTTGGCACAAAGCGCTTCTTTCGAAGCTCCCTTCCTATGGGCTTCCCGAGAAATTGTGCGATTGGATCACCAGCTTTCTTGCAGATCGGAGCATCAAGGTCGTTGTAGACGGTGCAAGCTCCGATTGCAAGCCTATTAATGCTGGTGTTCCACAGGGCTGCGTGCTATCGCCAATGCTGTTTCTTCTGCATATCAATGATATGTTGCATACCCGTAACATTCATTGCTATGCAGATGACAGCACTGGTGATGCTCTTTACACCGGCCGAGCCAATATTTCTCGGGAAAACGTCTCCGAGTGCCGGGACAAACTTGTGTCAGAAGTCGAGTCTTTGCTGAACAGAGTCTCGGATTGGGGACGACTAAATCTAGTCCAGTTTAACCCCCAGAAGACACAAGTTTGCGCGTTAACCGCTAAAAAGAACCCCTTTGTCGTATCCCCTCAGTTTCAAGGCACTCCCCTTGTTGCCTCAGCCAGTATCGGAATCCTCGGCGTCGACATATCGAGTGACGTGCAGTTTCGTGGTCACTTGGAAGGGAAGGCCAAATTGGCCTCTAAAAAGCTTGGCGTGCTCAGCAGAGCGGGACAGTATTTCATGCCGGCACACCGCCTGCAACTTTACAAGGCGCAGGTTCGGCCGCACATGGAATACTGTTCCCATCTCTGGGCTGGGGCTCCCCAGTACCAGCTCCTTCCACTTGACCGCATCCAGCGCAGAGCGGCTCGAATCGTCGACGACCGAGTGCTTTCCGATCGGCTCGACTCACTGGCGCTGCGAAGAGATGTTGCATCTCTTTGCGTATTTTATCGCATCTATCACGGGGAGTGCTCTGAGGAATTGTTCGGATTAATCCCAGCCGCCAAATTTCGTGAACGCACTACACGGCAAACGTCCCGATACCATCCACACCATCTGGATGCTTGGCGGTCCACCACTGTACGTTTCACAAGGAGTTTTCTTCCACGTACAACCTCTCTGTGGAATAGTTTACCACCGGCGATTTTTCCGGACCGATACGACCTGGGGACCTTCAAGAAAAGAGCTTACTCCTTTCTAAAGGGCCGGCAACGCACCCGCAATTCTCCTGGTGTTGCGGTTGATCATGGGCGGCGGTAGTCACTTAACATCAGGTGAGCCGCATGCTCGTTTGCCCCCGCTTCTATAAAAAAAAAAAAAAAAAACTTTTAGGAACTGGCTTAACGATCTAACTAGAGATCTCTAAGCCGTATACGAACACGACCCTCCTTGGCAGAAAGGAGGGCGCAGTACGCGCGCGCACCGATCTGCATGTCTTTTATAGCTCGGTCCAGTGACGTAGCTTCGTGAACAACACACGAGTCTCACGCCGGGAAACGAAACGTTCATAATATTTTTTTTTATAGAATAGGGTGACAAACGAGCACACAGTCCACCTGATGGTAAGTGGCTGCTGCGGCCCATAGACATCTACATCTATTTTCCATTACTGCATTGTCACCCGTGAGGACTGAGATGGAATGCCTCATTTCCAGTAAAAAGGGTCTCCGGTTCTCTACACTCACCATATGAAATACAGCAGCATTAAGCTACTATTTCACGCTGGTATTCTGTGAGAGCGTGGTCCTTTCCCGGTCGAGCCGACCCATTCGTGCTACAACTATACTACTAATATAACTGCAGCATGGCTCTACCACGTTATAGTTGTATAGTTTGAATAATTATCATTGATCATAATATAAGCATTATAATTGGCTAGGGAAAATAAAAATTGTTACCATTGGTAAACCAAAAACGTAGCCGGCCATATAAATATAGGCAAGGTTGATGCAAATATATTCCATTCCACATTCTATTCCATTCCATCTTCATACTCCAATCGGTTTTACATGAACAGTAGTTTCATTTCTCCACCTTAAAACCACTCGGAGTCTGTTAATAGTGGACCGTTCATCTCCACTATTACAGTGGTGACCCCGACGTGACAGTTTTGGAGAGACAAACCACGACTTTGGTTCGTCAGTTTTGAAGCCGCAACGAATGGTTTAAAGAAGAGCCAAACGCAATTAGCACAGATGGTGATAGCCCAACTTGAAAAACAAGACATCGAACAAATTTCGGACCTGTTGTACAACCCACCAGCAATCGACCAGTATAATTCACTGAAGGATCGTCTGATCTCCGCACATGAAGAATCCGACAGTCGCCAGCTACAGAAACTTCTATCAGAATTAGAACTTGGAGACCAGAAGCCCACACAACTCCTACGCAAATGCGTACTTTGTACAACCAAATATATTCCATTCCACATTCTATTCCATTCCATCTTCACACTCCAATCGGCTTTACATAAACAGTAGTTTCATTTCTCCACCTTAAAACCACTCGGAGTCTGTTAATAGTGGACCGTTCATCTCCACTATTACAGTCTTATCTTGCAAACTAACGAAAATAACATTCTAGTGGCCTGTCGTTCGCACTACGCCACAACGGAAAGACTATAGGACGCGTTGCCCAACAGCCATGATCTCTGATTGTTTGGTAGCATATTTCGTGACACTGAAATTATGAGCATAGCTACATTGCATCAACAAATAATCCTATAAACAACATTTTATATTTATATTTGTATGGCGATAGAGGGATACTAACCAGCAAGCAAGGGAATGGGCAGCAGCGTCTTCCTAGTAAATAAAAAATAGTACCCGGTTGACCGAGCTTTGCTCGGTATTTTTCGCTTGATTTTTTTTTTAATTCGTGTGTTTTGGAAATTATATTTAGATACAAATTACATACTGATGAAATATAAATAATATTTTTTGATCTTAGCGACATAACAGAAAAAAACGGAACTGGTTAATTGATAATGATTTCTTATATTTACGCGAACACTACACATGATTAAAACTACCTTTACGGATTTTATCGCGTTTATTTTTACTTTTTATTTTTAATTCCCGACGTTTCGGGCGCTTTCCAGTACCCATAGTCACGGGGGACTGAGATGACTGACGTCCCGATGTCATTGTTAAACCCGGAGTACCTTCAGTAAATATAGTAATAATTAAAAAAGCTGAAGGTACTCCGGGTTTAACAATGACATCGGGACGTCAGTCATCTCAGTCCCCCGTGACCATGGGTGCTGGAAAACGCCCGAAACGTCGGGAATTAAAAATAAAAAGTAAAAATAAACGCGATAAAATCCGTAAAAGTAGTTTTAATCACTGGTTATTTGAATAAAAAATCATGAGTGCAATTATTTTAATTTAAATTTTCGTGTTTTTAAAAAATACTAAAAAAGGGCTCGAAAAAATAGATTTTCTCAAAAAAGAAAGGAACATGAAAAAAAGTTAAAAAAAAGTCGGTCGATCTGTCTGGACTCGAACCGGGGTTTTACGATTCTGTGACCGACCATTATACCAATTAAGCTATTTATAATCACTAACAATCCGTTAAAATTTACCTTCTTATTCTAACGATATTGTAGAAGTTTTTCATTGCCTAAAAACACGGACAAAAAAACATTTTCTAAAAATAAATCCTAGCTAGATCGATGTATTATCCCCGAAACTCCCTGGACACTAAATTTTATGATAATTGCTTTCGTTAGTTTTTATTTTAATTCTCTTACACTTCTATTAATATCTCAAAAGATTTAAATAGAAATCCAATTCGGTTATTTCTTACCATTTGTGTTTAAGTAGTTTTCATAAGTTTATTTATTTTTTCAGATTTAGTTTACTTGTATTCATGTCCTTTTAAATAGGTATCTGGGACGGTTAATTCTTATAATTTCTATTTAAGTTTTTAACAATTTCTAAGGCATATAATCTCTATTTTGTCATGTTTATTTGTAAATTTATTTAAATATATATCTCGTAACTTTTTAGGTAATATAAATAATGAAATAACAGTAATTTTGTATATTTTCCTTACACATTTTTTATTTTTTAGCAATCATAAAAAATATTTTTAACTTTTCAATAGTGTGGGCAAAGTTTAAAAGACGGTTTTAAATTTTTTTAAATTACTTTATTTAACAATTTTTAGTGTTAAGCTTAGAGTCGTAAGCACTGATTAATATGATGATATTACTGTTGGTATGCCTCCTAAATACACTGCTCCAACGTGACAGCGACGCTTCGAGAAAATAAATGATGAAATTAAAACATCGATCGTCATAAGGTTTCAATGTCAAAATAAATTTAAATAGAGCTTAAGCAAATTCTACCAGACGTAATAAAATTCCAGAATACCGTGATAAGCAATTCCTTCTGATACACGAGCACTTACTAAACTAAATGAAGAAGAAAGTTTTCATCGACAAGGCTTGATACGCGAGTAGGTATCATACAAAACTGAAAATCAATAATCTCACCGACTCCGCTTGAGATATGAGCGTTTGTCAAAATATACTGAATAGCAACGTTTTTACTAACTTGGCTTGACACAAGCCTTTATAAAAGAAGAAGAAGAGCAACATTATAATAAATTCAAGTTGATACGCGAGCACTTATCAAACAAAACTGAAAAGTGACGTTCTCACCGACTCCGCTTGATACACGAGCGTTTATCAAACGAAACTGAAGAACAACTTTCTTTTTTTTATATATAGAAGAGGTGGCAAACAAGCATGCGGCTCACATGATGTTAAGTGACTACCGCTGCCCATGATCAACAGCAACATCTGGGGAATTGTAGGTGCGTTGCCGGCCCTTTAGAAAGGAGTAAGCTCTTTTCTTGAAGGTCCCCAGGTCGTATCGGTCCGGAAAAATCATCATCATCATTACAGCTCTTCACAAGTCCACTGCTAAACATAGGCCTCCCCCAAGGAATGCCACAAAGCACGGTCCTGAGCCACCTGCATCCATTGACTTCCTTCATGTCTTACCAGGACGTCACTCCATCTAGTGGGGGGTCGCCCTAAACTACGCCTACTGGTGTGGGGCTGCCACTCGAGAACCTTTCTTCCCCATCGCTTATTGGTTGATGTGGCAATGGGCCGGCCATATAGCTCAAAGAACCGATGACCGATTGGGAAAAAAGGTTCTCGAGTGGTAGCCTTGTACCGGTAGGCGTAGTGTAGGGATGACCCCCACTAGATAGAGTGACGACCTGGTAAGACATGCAGGAAGTCGATGGATACAGGTGGCTCAGGACCGTGCTTTGTGGCATTACTTGGTGGAGGCCTATATTCAGCAGTGGACTTGTGAAAGGCTGTAATTATGGTGATGGTGATGAATATACAAAATAAATGACAAAATTTTAAAATTGTTCGCGATATAATTTCCCTATTTAACAATACAATCTATTATTACCTACTGATCATTCTTTCTATGTTTATTCTATGATAAGAAACCAAAAGCACGAACACCGAGTAACGCACATTTTTTGTTTGAAATAGCTGTTCTAGTACGTAAGTACATATTACTTCAATGATTTGAAATTAGAATTCTTACCCATACAAAAAATATTTTACTAATATTGTACTGCAAAACGACCTATTAATAAGTAAAGGCCTATTAATAATATCCTAAAATAATATGGTATTTTAGTATATTAATTATAAATAATAGCTATTGATAGACATTCTGGTCACTTTGTCGATAATTCAGATAATATTTCTAGGAAGAACTAGGAAAAAATCCAGTGGGACTTTTTATAGAAGAACAGTTTATAAAGGTAGTACGGCCACGCTACGCTACGGTTGTAGCACGAATGGGTTGGCTCAACCGGGGCAGGACCACTCTCTCACAGAATACTAACGTAAAAGAGCAGCTTAATGCTGCTATGTGTCGACAAAGGTGCGTGTAGAGAATCGGAGACCTTTTTTACTGGAAACGAGGTATTTTAGTCCTCAGGGATGACAACGCATCTGCATTTAGATTCTTAATCTGAGATAGATATAGATGTAGATGTATATGGGCCACAGCATCCACTTGCTATCAGATGGACTGTGTCCTGATTTGTCACCCTTATTATATAAAAAATGTATATAGTTGTGCAAACTAACTACAAAAATCGTGTTAAAAATAGCTTGACAGCTATCACCTCATTTTTAGGGACTATAATTATCCATATGCATATGCGCGGTCGCGATTTTCGGGATTAGTTATAATTAATCTGTATTTTTTTATTTTCCAGTATAGTATGCTTATCAAGCGGTCTTATATTCATTTCGACTAGGTGCCATGGTAAAGAAATAATTTGATACTGTACCCCCAAAAGAAAAACAAACGGAACCCATATAGAATCATCTTCGTTGTACATCCGTCTGTCTGTCAAAAACGTCTGTCTATCAAATTAAAATTATTATCAAATGAATCGGTCTACGGTCCCTCGGATTTCTAAAAAATGAAACTGCTACGTGAACGCAATAAAAAAATATGGCCTTTTGTTACTTGCAAATAAATCGAAACCAATAGGGTACTTCCCGTTACCTTGAATCATGAAATTTGAAACAAGAAAGCAAAATATCACAAAACAGTAAAGAAAAATACTAGTTTTTACGGAATTTATTGTGTATATTTAACTTTTTAAATACCCGACGTTTCGAACGCTTTACAGCACTCATGGTCACGGGCGGGACTGAGATGTTCAACGTCCATATGTCATAGTTAACCGCGGTTACCATAGATTATAATTTAACATTTGTTCCGATCTATACAGTATGAACTTATGGTAACTTGAAGTCTTGCAGTTGTATGCTTGGGTTGGGATTTAATTTTATTTATTATAGGATCCCAAGCAGATTGTAGCACCCAGCCATCTTCTCTATTGAAATTAGGATGTTTTTTGATTTCATCCTGCATCTGCATCTGCAGGAGTGTACAAGCTTGATTGTGAATGTGGTCTCTCCTATACAGGACAAACTAAAAGATCAATAAAAACCCGCGTTAAAGAACATATACACAGTGAAACATAGTGAAGAATCGACGCTACGGGAAGTCTGCAGTCTGTGAACACGTACAGGATCGCCCCCGTCACTACATCAGATTTGATAGACCGCAAATCCTCGCTAAAGAACACCGATTCCTTCCAAGGATGATTCGCGAGGCTATTGAAATCAAAAAACATCCTAATTTCAATAGAGAAGATGGCTGGGTGCTACCATCTGCTTGGGATCCTATAATAAATAAAATTTAATCCCAAACCAAGCATACAACTGCAAGACTTCAAGATACCATAAGTTCATACTGCATAGATCGGAACAAAAGTTAAATTTTAATCTATGGTAACCGCAGTTAACTATGACATATGGACGTTGAACATCTCAGTCCCGCCCGTGACCATGAGTGCTGTAAAGCGTTCGAAACGTCGGGTATTTAAAAAGTTAAATATACGCGATAAATTCTGTAAAAACTAGTATTATTTCAATGTGTAGTGTTCGCGTAAATATAAGAAATCATTAAGTAAAGAAAAAAGTCCGAAAATTGTAGTTGTTATAGTACCAAATAATATATATATATATATATATATATATATATATATATATATATATATATATATATATATATATAGAAGATAGGAATGTCTAACACAAAGGGAGTAGAAAGCAGCTAAGAGCCCATGAGAGATATGACCCTGTGTGCAGAAATGCTCAACGCTGAGGCCGTTGTGTCCTGGCAACTCGCCCCTCGTGATCAAAAATATCATTCGGTGTAAAGCTAATGGGCATGCCCGTTTATGCCGACACTTTCAATACGCAGGGATATAGATATAGGGATACAGGGATGCTCGGCTTAGGATTCACCTGGTTTTTTCCAAAAATGTTTAGTCTTTGGTTTAATGCTTTTTAACCAACATGTCCACTTTAATTTGGGATTCATTATTCAGACAAAATTTTAATTTCTGTTTAAATAACTTTTTTGATTCATACATTTCATCATTCAATTTCTCACCGACAGGTTTGACGTGCCATACCCAATTTAAGAATTTCTGCCTGGCATCCCAGTAAGCATCCTTGACATGTCTATTCCAGCCAACAATACGAACGCCCTTCCTACATTTACCCTTATTATTACAAATAATGGGGCCTCTGACAATACTGCCGTCCGCAAGCTATAATGCCGCTATCTAACAAAACCATATTTCAAAGTTATGGACAAAAAACCGCGAAAAAATTAAAAATGGATGCCGTTTCAAAACTATAACTTATATGAGAGAGTTTTCGATATCAAAAAGTAGATCTAGTTTTGCGCTTTCAAAAAGCCATACTTTTACTTGTTTAATAATGATTTAACCTTAATAAAAACAGGTTTTTGCATTTTAGTCTACTGTTTTTATAATTTACAGCTTATGTAACCCCGACTATAATGCCGCTAAGCCTACCTTAACGGCACTTTAGTGTTTGATTTTCATTTAATTTTATTGACATTGACAAATTCTTAAAAACATCTCTTCATTACTAAACTGTAATGCCACTAAATACTTTAACGTTGTTATAGCTTAGCATTATGACTCCGAGATAAAACACTATACAAAACCAAAATGCAGCTAAAACCACGTAGCCGCATTTAAGACTAGTGATTTATAGGGATATTTTTCCTGCATTTATTTTTTAGGTTGAGTACATGGCTTAAACGCCGCTAATTACAAAACATTAAAATGTAACGGCGTTTTAGTTTTGAAACTGCAACACGATAGTTGAGGAAATCAAATAAAGTGGTAGTTACCTACAGATATAAAAGAGCTTATTATAAAATATAAATCAATCATTTAATGACGCAGTCTTCTTTAATTTTAACAAAATCACTTTGTGAGGACTTACAATAATTGAAAATGAGATCTTAGTAAATAACTATAGAAAACATAAAAACAATCTTCACCTTATATTATGTTATCTTATAAACAACTAAAAATATTTCAAAACTATCTTTTAAAAGCAAATTTTAAAATCTTAGAAATAAATAAGAGACAGTAAAAAACAATTATATTTACGTTTTGGTACGTAATAAAATACTTGAGCAAATAGAATCTTCCCGCTCTCTGTCAATTAAAAATATTTTTTTATAAAATCACTTTGTGATGACCTTACTAGGTACTTCTCATTGCATATGAGATATTCTTACATATAACTAAAATAAAAAAAACCTTCATCATAATTATTATAAAACGTATATCAATCGTCATTTATAGTTGATGCTGAGTTAGACGGTGAGTAACATAAAATACTTATTTTTACTTTAAATTATAACTATTTATTTTTTTATAAGAAATAGAACATACTTTATTGCAGGTACATAAAAGTTGTAACAATGTAATTATTTATTAAGCAACTAACGTAGTACTAAGTGAGGTAATTATTATTTTTATACAGTTTTACAAGTTATTGTTTCAGTCTTACGAGCATCAAGCTTTGTCTTATTACTAAAATATCAAAAAATAAATAAATATCAAAAGACCATGACCATGCCACTATGCCTCCTCATGGTCCTTTACTGGCAAATTTTTCCAGAATATCTGTTTATGAATGGGAATTATGCTGGATAGTTTTTCAATAATGTCATTTTTTCTTGTAGAATCTATTCCTTTTGGCTTCGAGCGGAATTCAACTTTAAAAGATTGGGATTCTTTAAATACTTGTTATTCATAAATCTCAATGTTTTATATTCGTCATCAAAATCATTCTTGTACATTAGGTCATAATTCTTACGTGTAAAACATACTTGACACATGTTTTTTAAGTAAGCTCTTGGATACGAGTTTTGAACTCTTCTATCGGATATAAAATTTGGTATATTAATAAAATGTGCAGGTGACAAAGATTTCACAATGACTTTTGATTTGTTAATTGAAGCTACTGCTTCTTCAAAGTCCGTAAAATCATAAAGTTTTACTTTTTTCTTCATGGCCAACTCAACTTGATGGTGCACTTGATCAGCACTCATAAACGTGTGCCCTGGTTCAAAATAATGCAGTGTTATTTGTTCGGTGGAAATGATTTCACAGTTGACTAAATGGACAAGTAACGAGTATAATAACCAATTTTTATTTTGAGCACTGCAGTTATCGAGCCATATATTCACATTAGTAACGTCTCGGTTACATAAAAGAAAATGGTAGAAGGCCGTCATGATATCCTCTTGTTTTCTCCCTGCAATACCATCATGCCATATGACTGTTAATGGCTTTAAAGAGGAATTAATTTTGCCTAGTGGTGCAAATGTCTGATTGAATGCCGTAAGGCGTTGGCAAAAAATTGCAGCTTTAAAAGTATCTAATCTGGGCAACATAATTACTTTTTCTAGGTCTGCGCTGTAATATATTTGAGAATTATTTTGTGGTAAGTTTTTGTGTTCATTGTAAAGCTCCCTTGCTTTTTTATATTTTTGATGATGCTGGGCCCACTCCACACATACAGTGCAGTCTAAGACAATCTGGTTACCGACATCATGTGACATTTCTTTTTTATGCAAAGTGTAAGCTTCACACATTTCGCACTCTTCATTACCCAAACGAGTAAAAGAAATATTCATTTTTTTACGTGTTGCCTATATAGTTCATACGAAACGATCTTATCTGGATATTTTTTACAGAAATGTCTATGCATGTTAGTTACACTAATATCACTTGACAAATATCGTCGCAGTGGAGCATGTTCACGCCTGTAGTGGGGTTCTGATGGGTGAAACGATTCAACGTGCTGAGTCAACAAATTACGATCATAAGCAAGTGTTTTCTGGTGCTTTCCTCTTTTATCAGTAAATTGGGGATCAATAAAAGAGCTATGCAAGATCCTGTCATTTGTTTTAACATAACCTAAAGTAGTCAAAAAAAAGGTTTTGCATACCTCAACTCTGGTGTCGTCTAGTTGCTTAAATGTAAATGTCCTTCTTGGTTTCCTCTTCGGGTCACTGGTCATTTTTCTCTTTGGAACTGCTACTGAAGTGTGTGCATTCACGAATAAATGCTTTTCTCGCTAGGACAAGTCCCAATACATTTTATTGATTGCTTCTCGCTCGACTTGACTAAATTTGGAAGTACATTTTTTTAGGCAGGTTTCGTTACACCCCATTTTAACATTATGTTCTAACTTTATTTTATTTTTGGCATCTATTTTTCGCTGAAATAAGGGAGTGTCATATTTTTTACGTTTTTGTTTTGGTTGTGATGTTTCAGGTTCCAAAGTGACTGCAACAGGTCCATTGACTTGATACAATGTTTGATACGCACCAACATCAATGGTGTTCCTACGATAGCGAGGAAGTAGTGACGCGGCAATATCTTTATCAGCACAAGGAAAATTAATTGAGCTTCTGCGTTTATTCTGCAACTTTTTTCTTTCATGAATAAAAGGAACAGTGTCAAGAACGTCTGAAGTTAAGCTCTTCGTGACCGCAGTTGGTGGAAATATGGACTGTGAATCCTTTTTTTAGAACTTCCGTTTGTTTGTAACACATGGGACTTTTGGTTACTCGATTTAATTGATTCAAAATCGTCACTTGAATCACTACTTGAATCAGATGGGAGATAGTCTTTATCACGCACAGAGTCGTCGGAATCAAAACCACATTGCATCGCGTACGTTGATGAACTAATATCATTTTGTTCAGTTATATTAAATGAGGGTTCTTCTAACGGCATCACTTCGTTGCAGGTTAAGTCGATTTGCACGTGATCTGAATTTGGTAAAGCATCATGGCTCTGAGCATGACTAGTTTTAAAATCTTGATTCAAATTATTCAGGATCGATGAATGCACATGTGAATTATAAGTAATTTGCGTATCACAAAACTTTTTAAAAAGATTAGACGTCATTGAATAAGGCCTATTATAGTATAATGTATCAAAATGCTGTAGCTCAGGATAAGGACTTTTATTCCTTCTGCTAAAGGTCTCAAGGTCAATTTTGATGTCTTTACTATCTTTCTTCTTAATCATGTTTAAAATGTTTTTGGATCTTTGTGAAATAGCAGTGTGCCTGTAACAAGTTAATTAAAATTTAGGTTCACGTTATCTTCTAATATACACTGGCTTCTACAGTATCTTCAATAAATAGTATTTATTTATAAATCAAAATAATTGGTTAATAAGGTCAACGAAATGTAACCATTTTATCTTTTTATTTAAATAAAAAATATTTGGTTATTTGCGAAGCTATTTTGAACAATATAGTATTGATCCAGTAAAATGTGTTAGTTACCGAAAGCATTTATATAGATTAATAGTGTAATTTACTTCATATTATTTAAATTAATATTTTTTATACATCACAGATTCTAAATGATGCAAAAAAAGTTCTTTGCGTGACGGGACCGAAAATTTTTGGACCAACATACAATTAATATTTATCAAATCTGTATTGTTTACTAAACCGGCTAAAAAAATAACCGTAATTAAATAATGTTTTACCTTGAGTATTTGTCAGCCATCGTAATATTAGGCGGGAATCCGCGGTGCGTGACACGTCCTTCCCGTTAAACTTTAGTGGTGAACTGCTTCATAAATCGAGAGAGACTCGGGAGGCCGCGGATCGAATGCGAGGGATTCACTGTACATAACCGCGTTTTAGTGTAGTATGAGCGATACCTGCATTTATGTGATTGACGTGATAAGCAAAACATTTATATTTCATATTGATAATGCCGTTATTGGCGTATTTAATACAAAATCTCTTAACAAAAACACGTCTAAGTACTAAGCATAAATGCCGTTAAGTGACATTAGCGACATTTTTGTCTAGTATTTTCATTTAACGGCTTTTTAGTGTTTGATTTAGTACACAGTAATTTGAAACAAAGTAGAACTATAAAACCGTTAAAGTACTTTAACCTCATAATAGAGTAGGTAATTCTATTAACGGCAATTTAGTTATGCAACTGATAGGATACACTCTAGGAAAAAGGGTAAATTATCACCCCTTAGTCACTTTTTAGTTTAGTAATGTTGCTTACCTGCGTTTTAGCGTAGGAAACATATCAAACTAGGCAACTTAACGGTGTTTTTCTTTTTTCTATCTCGAGATCCATAAATAGTAGAAATATACTCCTTAGACAGAAAGATAGAGATTTTTTTTCTGGTTATGGTGACATCAAAAAATGAAAATTGACCAGATGCGAGATAACGGCATTATTGCTTACGGACGGCAGAATAATGTGACAATTTTATATAACATCTAAATAAAGTTAACAAAACATTTATCATCTAAATATAGTAACATTTATATTCTAAAATTATTTAAACTGTCATTGAAAATACCCAAATCAGATGGCCTAGATATATCATTATATAGTCTAAACATTCTGGATAATGCTGATTTAAGACCGAGGCTAGTCTTGTGAGGTGGGACCTGAAACAGCGTGTAGACATTACAACGTGGTAATCTGCTTGGAGCAATTTTTAGAAATTGAGGACAGTCAATGCCATTATTGCATAGTGTGTAGAGAAAGCTTTAATTTCTTACACAACAAGAAGTATATTAATTAAACATATTAATATCTCTTAGTTTTTTAAACAAAATTCATGGTATGTTGTAATTTGACCTTCGTATCTATGTTCCCAAACTACTTTATTTATGCTTACCCTATTTTGCAATACTAAATTTAGGTCTAACGACGAGAGGTCACACTGTATCTCCAATGGTGAGCCGCACAGTAAATATCATAGTAATGTCCACTGCGACCACCACACTCCATGCGGCATTTGTGACCACACAATGATCAAGCCAACGCCTGCTATCGTGCACCTCACATATAATATAATTAATAATTTAATAAAATAATAATTAAAACTAACGCATATTTGAAAAAATCGACACTTGATTCCCGCAATAGACGAACTCTATCTACATAACAGTTTGTACGGAACCTTCAGTGCACGAGTCAGACTCGTACTCGTCCGTGTCATAATGATTTTGATTCTTAGTGCAATGAAAATTTCCTTGTCCAGTAGCCAACTTTTATGGGCTGATCGAACAATAAGAAAGGATAAACTAAGAAGAATATTAAGAACAATGGGAGACTTGAAGCTAAATATAAATTTTTACCTTTTGACCTTTTAAGTGGAATTAACAATAAAGAACCAGTACAATTACAGGTTGTGAGGCATGCCATCTTAGTTCTCAGAGGAAATGCATCTGTAGCCATCTTTACTTTAAGTGGGCTGGACATATGTCCATAGCGTCTTAATATCAAACTATATGTACGTCTGGTATTTCAATTTAACAAAAAAAATGTACTTAACCATTTTCAAAGAAAAAAATCATTTCGTATCTAACAATCTGAAAATTCATTTTATGATATCTAATTCATGTCATTGTGTCTAAGCTGTTTTATTACAGTCAACTCAATAAAAATAAAACATTGAATAGCATATTCCAAACAAGTGGTAAAATAAAAAGAATTGTACAACCGACTTTAATATAAATAAAAAAATAGCACAAAAGCGAATGGCTGTTATATTTGTCTATGTAACCGAGTGAATATAATTCTTCAGAATACTCTTTAGTTCCTTCAGAATCGAATGAAATAGTGTTCAATTGAAAATTTACTGTATTTTTATATCAATTAATGAAGAAAATAGCATCACGTAATGCGGACATGAATTCATGTCTGCGGTACTCAACGGTGGAGATGAATTCATGTCCACGGTACCTTAAAGGAATTTGAGTAAAGTTCGAGTAGAATAAAGTTAATCGTAGACTATTTTTTCTTGTAAACTTGTAAGTATAAGTATAAAAGCCAATCTAGTGTTATCCAGATTTTTCCTATAATTTTATTTATATGCGTATTAAAAGCAGAAGGGGAGGCATTCGCCCAGCAGTGAGACGCTATAGGCTAGATTAAATTAGTTGTGTCCCACTACGCTGGATTTTGCAATGACAGTAGATTTTTATGTACCAATGGTAGAAGGGGGCATTACCATATCTCTAATACAGCTGAGACCAGCTGAGGGTTCTTCATCAGATACTTTAGACCTTCGATTTTTGACATCAAATGAAGCGGCCCACCAAGTTGAATATTTTTTGTAAAGTTTGGTTGGGCTCTTGTGTTTTCTAATCAGGGTCACCAGGTACTCCAGATGTTCGATTATCCTAGTTTTTATAGTTTTCCCTTTATGTGGCCATTAAACCCTAACTCAAACCCAAATTTCAGCTCTCTGAGTTTATGGGAAGTACTAGTTCTATTTTGATGATCATGAGTGAGTGATTGAGTGTCATAAATGCGATACTTTGCTTTCGCTTAACTTCGGAACTAAATGACCTACAGACTTGAAATTTTGGATTTTAAGTATGTGATTATAGTTTACTGGATGACGAAAATTTCTGCTTTCTGGTATTATCCAGAGGTTCTCAAATAGGGGTCTGAAAATGCGGCGAAATGGTTCCAGTAAAGGATGGTACGGCAGTGTTTGCTTCGCGCTCGACTTGGCGGGGGCACTGCCGTACCCCCGATATTAGTTTACTCAGAGAATGAGATAACACACATTAAAAAAAAACATACAGCCGAATTGAGTACCTCCCTATAGAAGTCGGTTAAAAAAAGTCAAATTGAGAATTTAGCCCGTTTTTATAGTCGCTTTAAACTAAGTTATAAGATTTTTAGATGCAAAACGAGAGGAAAGGTAAAGTTTAGCAGTGGAGTGCACTTTGTCCTTATTCTCAGATTATTGTTCTTTACAACTATGCAGTGCTCAGGCCTACTTACTTGCATTAAATTGTAAGCATCAGTTGCGTCTAAAAGTGTAATAGCCCAAGTTCTAACGTTTCTATATATTCACTGAAATGTTGCGCTCGGCTCTTATATTACAGTAAATTTGGAAAAAAATGTTCACAGTTATTACATAATAAGCTGAGCTGAGTGTGTGTTATGATGACACACAAAATTTTCTGTTACAAATACAAAAGAACCCCCTTGTCTTATCTCCTCAGTTTCAAGGCAATCCCCTTGTTGCCTCAATCAGTATCGGAATCGTCGGCGTCGACATACCGAGTGACGTGTAGTTTTGTGGTCACTTGTAAAAGAAGGCCAAATTAGTCTCTAAAAACTTGGCGTGCCCAGTAGAGCGGGACAGTATTTCATGCCGGCACACCACCTGCAACTTAACAAAGCGCAGGTTTAGCCTGACATGGAATACTGTCCCATCTCTGGGCTGAGGCTCCCCAGTGCCAGCTCCTTCCACTTGATCGCATCCAGTGCAAAACGGCTCAAATCGTCAACGACCGAGTGCTTTCCAATCGGCTCGATTCATTAACGTTTCGAAGAGATGTTGCATTTCTTTGCATTTTCTTTCACGTATTCCACGGGTTGTGATCTGAGGAATTGTTCGGATTAATCGCAGCCGCCTAATTTCACGAACGCACTACGCGGCAAACCTCCCGATACCATCCACACCATCTGGATGCTTGGCGGTCCACCACTGTACGTTTTACTAGGAGCGTCCACGTTACTCAGCGTACAACCTGTCAGTGGAATAATTTACCACCGGCGATTTCTTCCTACCGATACTATCTACGGACCTTCAAGAAAAGAGCTTACTCCTTTCTAAAAGACTGGCAATGCACCTGTAATTCCTCTGGTGTTGCCGCTGCTTATGAACGGCGGTAGTCACAATCAGGTGAACCGTATGCTCGTTTGCCCCCTGTCCTAAAAAAAGGTGTTAGGTCAGCCAGGGGGCGCCGCAATAAACATTTTGTGT
Organism: Parnassius smintheus behrii; assembly: GCA_036936625.1. NCBI lineage: Eukaryota > Metazoa > Arthropoda > Insecta > Lepidoptera > Papilionidae > Parnassius > Parnassius smintheus. Next base: position 53,113,288 of record JAUPFT010000011.1, read on the forward strand.
GCCAACGGATTTTCCCATTTATCTATAAAACGGTTTACTTTATCTGCCTTGTCTCCTTGATCTTGATCTTATTTTGTATATATATATAGCGTTTTGATGGAAAATTCTTGTTTGTATGCTCATTTTTTTGTATTTTTTTTTCGTTAAAATAATTTTCATCATCGCATTATATATTGTACCACTCCGTAGTAGACGCCGTTATTCGTCTTCTAATAAAAAAATGTTTTTTGCCAGTCGCCGATTGTAATTTAGTAGGCTAGTTTACCAGACAATAATATTGCTTATCCCGGACGGACACCCAAAAATTTGATTGAAGGTGAGAGTGAAACTCAGGCCGTTGAATACCAGTTTATAAATTTATGATTTTAGACTTTTACAACATAAATATAATAATTTCATTCATCGTTCTTTACATCTTTACAACTTGTTCTCTCCGGTGTTCCTTCAGTTCGAATTTTAAAACGTAGTCATCATAGGCTTTTTATCGTGGCTGCAGCAGGAATGGGTCGGGTCAACCGTGGTTGGACCACGCTCTCACAGAGTACCAGCGTAAAATAGCAGCTTAATGCTTCTGTGTTTCGTATGGTGAAAGTAGAGAACCGGAGACCCTTTTTTACTGAAGACGAGGCATTACATCTCAGTTCTCAGGGCTAGCAACATATTTGCATTTTGATTCTTAATTGAAGATATATGTCGATGTCGTTTGTCCACAGCATCCATTTACCATCAGGTGGACTGCGTGCTCGTTTGACACCCTTATTCTATAAAACATAAGTATTGTGTATTTAGTACCGTTATCGTTGCAGTTTATCCAAAGTCCGCTGCTGGATACACGCCTCACTCGTAGCATCTTAGATAAGTATCTAGTTGGGTCATAAGTTCTGTCAAAACTATATTATTTAAAATTTTTGAATAATGGCTAGGTGAACTTCACCACTTTTAAAAATATAACGTTTGCACTTGCCGAAAATAAACGGCACGCGGGAAAAAATACCGCGAAACTTTGTTTTCGGATGAAATTTTTTTTAACATCGAAAAAAGTTATAATAAACAAAATGATAAGGTGTATCCCCACAGTAGTGAAGACGTCAGCACTCGTATTCCTAGAGTTCAACGAGCACATTATCCTTCGTCACTCATAGTTTGCCTTGGAGTCTCATAATCAGGCTTAACTAGGGTCAAAAATTGCGTTAAATACGAGTATAATACCAAAGACTTTTGCCTGTGAACCATAGACCGCCACAGAGTCACGTTGCGTCTATATGTTATAAATTTAAATCCACCCTAAGTGATTTTGTCCTAATGACCACATAATTACACCCTAATTGCTTTCGCAGATGTTACAGATGAAATAATGAAAACAATATTTGAGCGGGATTGAAGCGACAGTAGCCTAACGGCAGGGCGCGGACCGCAAACTCAAAAAGGTCGTGGGATCGAATCTGCCATTTACTACTGGCGTGAACCACTCATAACACAAGCAATTTAAGCTTACCACGAGTGGTTAAGGGGAATATTAGTAATGTTTATAGTATTGTTAATATTTTTTTATAAAAAAAAATAATCGCCATTGCGCTAAGAACATTAGCAAATGTAAAAGTTTTAAGTATTTTGATAAGACACCTTAACTTACAATTGACACCTTAACGCTTACATTCGACTAGCCGCATCAGCTTCGCACAAGTGATTTCTGTTTCTTGACAACAGCGCAATACACCGGCTCACATATGGGTTCGTAAAGTATTAGCAGTGTTAATCTTCACCGTTACAGCCTGTCACAAATTCCGTGAACGAAGAGCTCCCCTATAGATAGGTGCAGAGGGATATTTGTTATAGTTGCGACGACGTGCAGGCGGGTAGACAACCACAGCTTTTTTTTTGTGAATTTTTTAGTTGTTATTAGGAAGACGCTGCTGCCCATCTCCTGGTTTGTCCTCCTCTGTCACTTCTTATCACACGCCCGGGATGAAATCGGGTAGTGGATATGACTATGACATTGGTACGTCTAACATCTGAGTCTCTACCGGGACTATGGGTGCTGTAATGCACCCGAAGCGTCAGGAATTAAATATAAGTTAAAATAAGTTAACTAAAACGATAAAATCCGTATAAATTGTTTTATTTTTAAGGTAGGATTGTGACAGTGTCGTCTACGTACCGCTTGCAGAATCTTTGATTCACGGGAGAAGTAAACAGGCCTTTCTCCACAAAGGCTTCCGTGAATACGTTGGCGACAACGTATTCCCGGAAGATATGGGTGAGGTCATGGCTTCACCATCTTGTAGAACTCCTCCTTCAACAATAAGAAGCCAAATGTAAGGCATATTAGATAACATAAAAAAAGATGTAAGGCAATAATTTGAGTCTGAGTAATACTGTACATTCTACGGGCATGCTGTTTCCTTCCAGCCTTCTAGTTACAACTGTGATAATACGGTCTTTGTTTATTCAAATATAAGTATCAAACTCATACAAAAAGTAAAACTTTAGCCCTACAGCGGAAACCACACACCATTTAATTCCTATGTCCTATATCTATTAATATCTCTATTACCTTATACAAACTTTAATTGATATGTAATAATATTACAAAAATCTTCAACAGGTAAGCACGTGAGCAGTGACTGGACATCGAAACCGATCATAGTTTCATTGTCTGCTATTTAATAACGCTGAAAATATGGTAGGAATCCTTTATGTGTGCTGCGGTTTGTCCCCTGAGCGGTGAGAGTATTTACGCTAAGTGTTGAACCAATCTGTAAGCTTGTGAATTGATTTGGTTCAACATCGGACGTAGTGGAGCATTAAGCTTGTATATTTTTAGTAACCCATACAACTTTGGTGGTTAGGCAAATGTAGGTATTATCGATTTTACGTCCAGATTTAATTTTTCGAAGTGTTTCTTTATGAGGTCACAAGTGGTTTGAAGAGTGTTATTTGTTGGGTCGTTTTAACATTTTTTTTGAAAAAAGTTCTTGTAGTTGTAATTTGTGAAACTTATTAGAAATTAAGTGTTAACTTTTTTATATAGAATTTTTTTATATAGGTGACAAACGAGCACACAGTCCACCTGATGGTAAGTGGTTGCTGCGGCCCATAGACATCTACATCTATCTTCCATTACAAATCAAAATGCAGATGCGTTGTCACCCGTGAGGACTGAGATGGAATGCCTCATTTCCAGTAAAAAGGGTCTCCGGTTCTCTACACTCACCATACGAAATACAGCAGCATTAAGCTACTATTTCACGCTGGTATTCTGTGAGAGCGTGGTCCTTCCCCGGTCGAGCCGACCCATTCGTGCTACAACTGTACTACTAATATAACTGCAGCATGGCTCTACCGCGTAAACTTGCAGCCAGCAACATATTTTAAGTAATTGACAAACTATTCAACATTAGATTATATTTTCGTTTAATAGCGTATTGAACAGTTTCACACAACTCAAGTTTTCTTTCACATAAAATCAAATTTTTGAACATTACCAAAGTACAAAGTAACTTAAGCTATATAATGTATAAAGTTATTCGTTAATACCAGAAGAATCGGTGTATTTGTCGCAAGTATATTGTTAAAGTCGTGATATTAAAATTTCACTGGTGATATTATAATTGAACGGTAGATTAATAATCGACTTCATATCTTACAACTTAATATTCACTCAGAAAGAGGAGCCCCGCGAAGCGTGTGGCAAAGTGTGTGGCGAAGTGTGTGGAAGCGAGTGGATTTCTGAGTGGATTATCTATTTAAACATAACCACGAAGGAAATGGCGGATCTATTCACTCGCATCGCCCGCTCTCTCGACGCCTTCATCTCCTACTTACCTAACTAGTCCGAGTCGGGATGCCCTAAGAATTGAAGTCGATCTACCATTCAATTATAATATCACTAGTGAAATTGTAATATCACGGCAATGACCATATACCTACGATATATTCATTATTCATTCATTACAGCCTATCAAAAGTCCATTGGTGTACATAGCCTGCCCCCTCCCCTTTTTTTCATAAATTGCCTTGTCAGGAGATTTCCACTATAGTTACCATACTTGACGGGTTTTATTTTTGTTTTCTGGTTGTTATTCATAAGACGCTGCCGCCAAAACACTAAAAAAAACTGCATTTGCGCACCCGGTTGCCAAGCGAGAATATAAGGAAATGAAAATTGCACGGTAACTAAATGTCAGGGAAATTAAAATACGTCCGGCTGTAACATGCATTGCAACTATACTCAGTTACTGTGCCAGTGGCGTGAACGATAAGCAGATATTATAAACAGCAATGGAAAATTTCTACTTCACATTATTGCCGGCTAAAGTCCGTTCCCAATTATTCCGTGTATTGCGTCGTAACAGAATCCACTTCTTCATATTCATATCAGATAAAATTTCTTTTTTTATAAAAGAAAGGTTGAAAAAAGCACACTGTCCTTCTGTTGGTAAGTAGATATTTTATAAAATTAAGTGACAAACGACTTACCGTCCAGCAAAACCTATGATTATTTATGAGCATTATCGTTATCGTGTGTAAGATGGCGTTTTAAAATATAGGATTAGAACAATAAATAAATTTTTCATGGTAGGGCCATCTGTAACTATTAATTATGGGTCGGCTCAACGGGAGTATGACAACACTTTCATAGAATACCAGCATGTAAAAGCAGCTTAATGCTGTCGTGTTTCGACACTCAGCCTTGTAACTGAAAACGAGGCATCCCATCTTAGTTCTCAGGGGTGACATGGTATTTGCATTTTGATTCGATCGGGGATAAATGTAGATGTATCAGGTAGGCCGTGCGTTCATTTTTCACTCTTGTGCTATAAAAAACGCACAGCAAATAACATCCTCTTTCACTCCCCTATCCCATACAAATAAATCATAACTTGATTAAAACTACTTGTGGTGTGCCGGTTGGTCTATTTTTTGTGGCACCTTAGAACTTTCTGCCTTGAATATCAATTAGATTTAGTATTCGAGAGAATTTTTCCTGTCGCCAAGTCACGTAACATTCTCACATATCTTTATAAAATTTTAAGAGATGTTTGACCTGGTAGAGCCAAGGTAGCAGCTATATTATGGGTATTGCACAAGTGAGTCGGCTGTTCCGAGGAAGGAACACGTTCTCACAGAATACCAGCGTAAAATGAGAGGTCAATGCTGCTTTCCGTATAGCGGGATTTAACGGTGGTAGAGCCACGCGGCAGCTTTGTTGTTGCACGTATAGGCCGGCTCAAAACGGGGTGGTACCACGACCTCACAGAATACCGGCGTGAAGTGGAAGCTCTGCTTCCGCGTTTCGTCTGGTGAGTGCAGGTGGCCGGAGGCCCAAATCCCCCCCCCATCAATATGGTAGCGGAATTAAATGATAGATTACCCCAGAAGGGTACCAGCACCCCCGGAGAATCCCTCGCTGAGCTTCCACGACCATGTTTCTCCACTTTTGAGCGTGAGTGCTCAGGCTGCCCCGCGTATTCTGGGGGGGGGGGGGGATTTGAGACAATTGCTAGGGGCAAACGGAGCAAAAAGACCGAGGCGACCCTTGCCACGCTGTCCGTGAATTTCTGCAATATCAGGGGACTTCACTATAACCTAAACGCCGTCCACTACCATCTCGAGACGGCGAGGCCCGCTCTGCTCTTTCTGACCGAGACGCAGGTGTCCTTTCCGGCTGATGTCTCGTATATCTCCCGCCCAGGGTACAAATTGGAACACTCCTTTGAGCCTCGAGTTGGAGTATGCATTTACGTCAGAGAGGACATCTGTTCTCGACTCCTCGGCAGTCTTGAAGGTACGGACTTGTCTATCCTTTGGCTACGCGTAGACAGCGACCATCCGCGCGTCTACAGGTGCCTCTATAGGTCTCATAGCGGTAATGCCGAAACAGACCGACTCTTAGACCACTTCCAAATGGCTACAGATTCGTTGCTACAGCAGATCCCCTCCGCAGAGATCGTGATCGTCGGCGACTTTAACGTCCATCACGCCGAATGGCTTGGTTCACGTTTAACCGATCATGCGGGGAGATTTGTTCATGATTTTGCCTTGGCATATGGTCTGACACAACTGGTTACTTCGCCTACGCAGATTCCAGATGTGGAGGATCATGCACCTTCCCCGTTGGACCTTCTGCTGACCTCTCACACGGAGGGATATCAGATTTCCGTCGACGCCCCTTTATTCTCCTCGGACTATTGTCTTTTCCGGTGCCACTCACGCTGAAATCACAGTTGCATTCTGCAGGCTGCCGCCGTGTTTGGCACCATAGGTTGGCGGATTGGGATGAGATGGGGTCTTTCTTTGCATCCTACCCTTGGGGGTGGATTTGCTTCTCGCCAGATGATTCCAACGTTGTTGCGGATTCTGTTGCTGATGTGGTACTTCAGGGTATGGAACTTTTTATTTCTTCCTCTGCGGTGACCATTGGAGGCAAATCTCAGCCGTGGTTTGGTCGCTCCTTCTACCAAGCCTGGGCTGACTCATCAACGTCCCGGGATGTAAACACCAGTGCTCTAAAAAAGAAATAAAATTCCGCCTCTAGGTGCTTCAAAAGAGTCATTGCCAAGGCAAAGTCAGAGCACATAGGCAGAATTAGCGAGATACCAGTTCGCCTTCCTTCTGGAACCCGTGCATTCTGGTCTCTCACCAAGGCTGTCCAGGAGAATTTCTGACAGCCATCTCTTTCCGGGAGGACGGCTTTCGTCCACCCGATCCCTAAAAAAGGTGACCGCTCAGACCCGTCCAACTGCCGGCCTATCGCCATCAACTCCTTGTTCTATAAAACAATGGAGTCTCTTGTTAACTGTCAGCTCATGATGTACCTTGAGGATCACCAGCCGATTAGTGATCACCAATATGGTTTTCGCCGTGGTCGGTCAGCTGATGATCTTCTGGTCTACCTAACTCACAGATTGGTGGAGGCAGTAGAGTCCAAGGGGGAGGCATTGGCCATTAGTTTGGACTATGGGCTTCCCGAGAAATTGTGCGATATGATCGCCAGCTTTCTCACAGATCGGAGCATCGAAGTCTTTGTAGACGGTGAAAGCTGCAATTACAAGCCTATTAATGCTGGTGTTCCACAAGGCCGCATGCTATCGGCAACGCGTTTTTTTCTGGATATCAATGATATGTTGCAAACCCGTAACATTCATTGCTATGCAGATGACATCACTGCTGATGCTCTTTACACTGGCCGTGCCAATATGTCTCGGGGAAACGTCTCCGAATACCAGGACAAACTTGTGTCTGAAATCGAGTCTTTGCTGAACAGAGTCTTGGATTGGGGGCGACTAAATCTAGTCAAGTTTAACCCCCAGAAGACACAAGTTTGCACGTTAACCGCTAAAAAGAACCCCTTTGTCGTATGTTCTCAGTTTCAAGGCTCTGCCCTGGTTGCCTCAGCCTGTATCGGAATCCTCGGCGTCGATATATCGAGTGACGTGCAGTTTCCACGTCCGTGTGCACGCTTGGCGTGCTCAGCAGAGCGGGACAGTATTTCATGCGAGCACACCATTTGCAACTTTAAAAGGCGCAGGTTTGGCCGCAGATGGAATACTGTTCCCATCTCTGGGCTGGGGCTCCCCAGTACCAGCTCCTTGCACTTGATCGCATCCAGCGCAGAGCGACTCGAATTGTCAACGACCGAGTGCTTTCCGATCGGCTCGATTCACTGGCGCTGCGAAGAGATGTTGCATCTCTTTGCATTTTCTTTCACATATACTATGGGGAGTGCTCTGAGGAATTGTTCGGATTAATCCCAGCCACCAAATTTTGTAAACGCACTACGCGGCAAATGTCCCGATACCATCCACACCATCTGGATGCTTGGCGGTCCACCACTGTACGTTTCAAAAGGAGTTTTCTTCCGCCTACAACCTCTCTGTGGAATAGTTTACCACCGGTGATTTTTGCGGACCGGTACGACCTGGGGACCTTCAATAAAAGAGCTTACTCCTTTCGAAAGGGCCGGTAACGCACCTGCAATTCCGCTGGTGTTGCGGTTGATCATAGGCGGCGGTGGTCACTTAACATCGGGTAAGCCGTATGCTCGTTTGCCCCCTCTTCTATAAAAAAATGGTAATTCTCGATCCATGTTACTGTTAGAGCCCAACTAGCTTAGAAGATAAACGCTTGTCATAAATTTTACACTACACGAGTAAACTGAGTTCAATCCCCATCAGCACTTATGATTTTTTTCTCTTATGCTGTGTTTCTATACCTAAAAAACGATTCAATACGAGCTATTTTACAGTACATAGTACACACACCCTTTTACAAATCAAAATACTTACTCAAAAACTTACATACCGCTTAAAGTTGTTTTATTAGCGAAAACAGTTTTATTGCAAGCTACTCGTAAGGTAGCTTAATACCTTACGAGTTGCTTGCAATAAAAACTGTTTGAAACGTACCTTGTGTGTATCGTATGTATCGTATCGTATTGTGTCACCGTGTCGTCGTGTAAAACGGATCGCTTAAGAGAACGAAACGTTTCTTGAATATAGGAATTAGGCGTTAATCAAAATCGTTTTCTACTTCTTAAGCATTTTTTTCATTCATTCATTGCAGCCTGTTTAAAGTCTACTGCTGAACAAGTAATTGCCGATGTCGTTTGGATTACATTTTTGATACAGAAGTATTATATCGGATTCTGACCATTGCGAAGGTGTATTTGTTGAAATTTTACTCTAGTATCACGTTGAACATATTGCGATTTGCTAATGGTGTAGTTAAAAACCTGATGGCGTACTTTATAGCTTCGTTGATTTATCGCTTCATAATTTCAAAATCATTAAAAGCCTTCTGTCTTCTCTTTGGATTCTATGTAACCAATGTCTTTATAGTTATTGTTTTCTGCCCCTTGTTCGGCATTGTACAAGTTTCAGTAACAGTCTGGAGCAATATATAGAATATATTTGAGGTTGTGTGAAGTTTTTTTGTAACCATTTTAAAGCCCACAATCCAGAATGTATTTGTTCGCAGTTCTTTTTACGCTTTTTTTAGACTTTTACCCTATTTAATTTATTTCAGTATTCAGTATTGTTGTAATCGAATTTAATATATTTGCTTATTTTCTTTAATATATAGCTTGTTTGTTTGTATAGAACGCTGAGTTCATTTTTTAAGATCAAAATTTCTTTTTTTTCTTTGTGGTTTTTGCCTTCTTTTATTTTCCATTCTTTTATGTCCTGGGGTTAGAACATCCATCAACTCATTTAATACTTTTGGTGAAGTAAGAACCAATAATGGCATAGCCATTTCTATGTACAATGCCGTAAATAGGCCAAATATAAAATACCCAGACCACAGTAGCCAGTATTTGTTGATAAGTGGCTTCTGCGGTCCATGAACACCTGTAGCTGACATCAAACAAAGTAGGTTACATTTGCGTTGTCGCCACTGGGAACCATGATGGAATGCCTCACAGCTGGTTATACTAACTCTCAACCATTACAGATATTTTGTGAAAGAAGAGTAAGAGGGAGGTACCTACGCGTCTTAGCAAAGACGCTTGACAATTGTTAATGTGACCGCTCATCAGCCTTTCAAATGTTTTGGTGGACCTTCACGGGTTTATAAAAGTAAAGAATACCGTTTTGAATGTTTAATATAAAGTTTGTTTATAAAGTAAAGAAAGAAACAAGTAAGAATAAAAGTTTACTTGACATCAAAAATATTTATAAGGAGGAAAATTGTTAAAAAGAGAAAATTACCTAAATATTTCGTATAAAGTCAAACCAGATCTCTATTTCTTTTGATATATTAATGATAATTTTTTAAAATAAACTGACATTGATTCTAAGTATGGAAATACCTTCCTGAAAACGGATTTTATAACTAAGATTGCAATTCACGGCATATTATCTTATAAAATAAAAAAAACAATATACAAAATAAATTCCGTGGTAGAGCCATGCTGCAGCTAGCTAGTAGTATAGTTGTAGCACGAATGGGTCAGCTCGACCGAGAAAGGACCACGCTCTCACAGAATACCAGCTTAAAAAAACAGTTTAATGCTGTTGTGTTTCGTATGGTGAGTGTAGAGAACCGGAGACCCTTTTTACTGGAAAAGAGGCATTCCATCTTAGTCATCACGGGTGACAACGCATCTTCGTTTTGTTTTATAATCAAGGATAGATGTTGGTGTCTATGGAATAGCATCCACTTACCATCAGGTGAACTGTGTTCTCGTTTGTCACTCTTATTCTATAAAAAAAAAACCTATTTCGAATTGACTAAAACTATAATATGTCTTCCAAAGCTTTTTATTTTTTTAGACTAGCCTTCGATTGATAATTGACTTTATTGACTTGTTAGCTATAACTTGAGAACGTTTAACATTAGCAAATACCATTTTAATGAAATAAAAATAAATGTGATAATTATATGCAAAATTTGTATTAAATTAGTTTTGTCGTATCTCTCGATATTACTGAAAATTACCATCCTGACTTACCTACATATATTAAACCAATAATATAGAATCAATTAATGAAAATCTACGCTAGTGCCACAGATTACTTAATATTACAAGGTATTTCATTATTAACTGTGCTGAAATATCGTCTCGATAATAATGCGATTAGTTTATTTTAATTTCAGTTACTCTGGAGATAACACATTAATCCTCATTGCTGGGAGATAAATTGATTGTGATTTCGTTACATTTAATGGAATGGTAATGAGTGAAAACAAATAAGAGCGCAAATTAGATCGAAAGGGGAAAACAGATAGTCAGTCTAATTCGTTTGGGAATAATCTTGGGTATTTCTTTAAATTTAGAAATACGAAAGAACTAACCTATTTACAGCTTACTCCACAAGCAATGAAAGAATTTCATATCTCGCCTTGGCGAGTAGTCGCCCATTGAGAGGTGGTATGCACAAGCTCCTCGTAGCAAGCAACTGGATGCGTGTAAGTATAGAACGAGCCAAATGACCTACCTTGGAAAAGGCCCATGCCCGGCAGTAAGCCGCTGCTGGCCGATGATGGTAACGGACAGAAAAGGTGCCCGTAAAAATGTGTATTTTATTACACCTTTGACTATTATAATAATGTTCCGGTCTAAAGGCTATAGAAAGCTAGTATAATAAAAACTACAGGACACTATCTTAGTCTGCAGAGGTGACAACGAATTTGTAGTTTTTTTGTTTACAGTTGACGGCAGGTTTCTCTGGACAGCAACAGCAACTTACCGTCAGGTAAACTGTAAGTTTGTATATCACTGCAGTTCTATTTTTATAAAAATTTATGTAGTTAGTTTAGAGCACAGACACCGGTCCGAGGGGTCCACATGCGGTAGAGCTCCTAAAGGAACTCTATCCGCGACTGGTCGTCACTGCTGGTGATAAGAAGACTGGTTCTTTTCTCGCTCAAAGGCTAAGTATAGCCATTAAGCGAGGAAACGCATTCAACCTGCTTGGCAATATAACATGGTGTGATTCCATGGAGGATGGGCCGGGTGCTGGTATGGGATGCAACCTGTTCAGACACGCTGGCCCCTTCCCATCTACGTGGAACCAACAACAGAGCTGGTGCGGCTTGTGAAGCGGCAGAAAAGGCTAAAGTTTGCAAATACAGGGGTCTAGGCTCCGAATATATTTTTGTCCCTTTCGGTGTCGAGACCCTTGGTCCGTGGGGTCCTAGCGCTATAAGCCTTTTTAAGGAAATGGCAAAAAGGTTAATCGACGTCACAGGAGACCGAAGAGCTGGCAGTTACCTCGGACAAAGAATTAGTCTAGCTATTCAACGGGGAAACGCTGCCAGTATCTTCGGAACCTTGCCTAAAGGACCTCTTTTTTAATAATTTAATTTGGTTATTATAATATATATTTTTAAGGTTTTTAGTATTAGAAATAATGTTTATAAATTTATGGGTTAGATTTAATTTAAAATATTAACATATAGTGTGAATATGCAGATTATAGAAGTATAATTTTCTTACAAACTACTAATGATCCAATGGGACGATAATGCATTCACGGCTCTGTTTGGAATATAATAATTTGTCAGAGTAAAAACATACACATGTCAAAAGTTTCTTTTCCAGCAAGATTCTTTGTAAAAAACATTTGCATGTTCAATTACATGGTAGGGTTTTCTGCCTTAGCATCCGTGTGGCTTGGTACAACCCTCGATCCTATACTTTTCCGTCCTAAGTTTACCCTATTTTACTTTATTTCTGAGTAAAGTGGGGCAATTTTATTCAAAGTAGTGAAAGCCATTTTAGGGTTAGGCACCCAAAGGGTAAAACGGAATCCAGTTAATATCATTCTGCTGACGGTCTGTGTATCACACATCTTAAAATTGTTGTTCAAAAACCGAATATTGATTTAATAAGTTTATATTACTAAAACCAAATGTACGAGTATACATGGTGTGTATGATAATTTAAGTTATTTTTTTTGGGGGATTTAAAGTTTCTAATATTGTATATTTTTCATTGTCTTGTATATAAATGTTCCCATAAATAGAAATTGTAATAGTTAATTTTTATTTTTATAAATATGCTTAACATTTTACAGTCTGTGGTCCGTTTTAACTGTGACGGATATTTTGTGGATTTATCTGGATCTCACGAATACATGCATTATTCAGTTAAGATCATGTCGGAAAGCTGGAGTTTTTTTTAAGTCAAATGCCTGCTGTGAAAAAAAGAGTACGTAACAAACTATATCCTAATCGTATATTATCTAGCAACTTAATAAGCCTCCGTTTATATTAATTACTTCATAAAAAAACAGAACATTTAGAAAGTGCTTTTAGGTCTGATTATGTCACAATTATGATATTTGCCTATTTCTATTACCTAATTTATTTCTTCACAGTTCAGATTTTGTTCTTTTTAAATTCTAAATGATATTTTATTGTATGGCTTCTACACGTATTTGCAACGTGAACCATTAGATATTATATTGGTTGGGTGTCAAATCACGCGCACCATCTGTCTTTTTTAAAATTGTATTATTATACATATCCATCGCTGTTTATAGTGAATTGCATCAGGACGTCGACGCACTATAATGAAAAAGATAGTCTTCTTTTTTGCATTTAGGTACAGGTGCGCGTATGCTGCATTAACTACTTACAACCAAGTGGACGCTTAGTGTTTCGTAAAGTTACAGTTAATTTTACAGCATTTAAAAGTCCAACTGTTGGGCACAGGCTTCCTCTTAATTTTGAAAGGGTTTTAGGACAAGGAAAGGAAGGTTATCTGCCGCACTGCCTCAATGCATGTTGGCGAACTTCACTTGTCTTCGAAATATTTTTTCTTATTTCTTAGAGATGAAGATTTCCTCTCGATCGTGTCCTTCACCGTCAAGCACGTGGTAAATGGCAACGCTTAATATTTAAATTAACAATTTCATCGGGTTGCTTGCGTACCGTGAAATTTACAGCAAGCGTACAGCCCTGAGTTGTGTGTGTCTACAGAGTATTTGGTGAAAAGCTTTGCAAGTATATCAAAAGAGATTTATTCTTACGGAAATGGATTATGGTACGAATCTCGGTTGATTGCCTGGATTACTTTTGTTAAAAAGTCTGAGAATAAGTTAATAACGTAATAAGAGAAAAAGAAAAAAGTATTATTTATATTGTATTTGTTACAAACACGCTTAGCTTGTTTAATATTTGAGTAAATTAAATAAGTAATATTTTTGAAATGTATTTGTAAAATACTCTAAAAGGAAGTAACAAAAATTTTTATTTAAGGCACATAAAACAAAAACAAAAATATTAAAAATGGAAATATAAAAAAGTTAAATTAAGTAGTTATCTACATTCCCACTATTTTACATCACAGTTATCTGCACACACATATATGTTATCGTTAGATTTCGTAGTTCAGGTCATTGCCATTTAACGACAGTAAGTGAACCCACCAGCCCGTGTCATGCTGTGTGTGTCGCTGGAGGCGATAGAGGGAAACGACAAGAAGATAAGCAGCAACATCTTTCTGGTAACAACGTAAAAGTATTAAAGGCGGCGATTGTGGCAACTGCGGCAAGTGACTCTTTGCTATAGCGAGAGGGGAGGCCTTTGTTCAGCAGTGGACTTTTGATAGGCTGTAATGATGATAGTGAATGATGAAGGAGTAATTAATCCGCCGCACCGCTCCGGCACGTATCTCTTACATGTTTCCTTGTGTGTGCTGATTTATCTCGTTTTTGTCGGTGAATGAATACATCGTGAGGAAACCTGAATAATTGAGGAGTAAGATATTTGAAGGACACATAGTGTTCGCCAACACGCGAGAGCAACGCAGTGGTCTAATTGCTTCTTCAACAAAGTAAAATATAAATTAATCATTCTTGGTTAACAAGAAATTGTTGGGATAAGTCACAGAATAATCATCTATATTCTACTTTTCCATTTGTTATTGTTCAGTGCTGAATTGGATTATTTGGTTTTGCAATTTTAGTTAATGGTTAAAGTCTACAATTGGAAATAAACAGCTTCAACGGTTTAATATGCGCTTAAAACGCTTAAAACTGAATTAGATTCAATTAAGTCCAGTCTTTCAAACCATAAAGGGAAAGAAATTATCCCAAAATCGTTTTATACTGTAATTCGATAGATAAGTCGCATCTAAATGTAAGTATATCGTGATAAAACGAAATTGACATACGAACCTATATATAGTTCACCTGTTGGTAAGTGGCGACTGCGGTCCGTGGACACCTAACTAACTTCAAAAAACGAATGCCACAGATGCGTCACCAACTCTGAGGACTAAGATGGAATGCCTCTGAGTTTGTAATTATACTGGTCTACATACCCTTCAGACCCGAACAGATCGCGGAAATAGGTAGGAGCGGCACCTATCCCGATGCACTCATTGGCAAAAGGAAGTGCTACTGCCGAAAAATTAACACTTATCAATATTTTATATAAAACACGGGTGATGAATGAGCACATAGTTCACTTGGTAATAAAATAATGTTGTGACCCATATACATCTTCTATATTAAGAATTTAAGGTTAAAGGTTATTTGATCTGTGTAGTTCCACGTGTTCGCACATGCAACCTTTGTAGATCGCTCAAGAGAGTTCTTTTCAAGATATTATTTATAGGAATTAAACAACTAAATTCCTAAATAACTTACTTGAAATATTCTCGTTACTAAGTGTAACCTCTATAAATTAAGAGAATTTACTTCAAATGACAACTTTCCGCCATAACGCGCCGCGCTTACTTCAGTCCATGTTCTGTCAACTAATGTGACGAAACCTGGGTGGCATTAATAACGGCTCCATTAAATAAATTCGCAGTGAACTACTTCGGGATCCAACTGTTGCTATTGTTTATGTGAAGTTTATTTGCAGATCTAACGTAACCGATATTTTTGACGATTTTATAGTTTTATTTTCTTTGTTCCAGTTTGTACAACTTTCACTTTGTTAAGCGCCTGCAATATGTACAATGATGTTTGAATTGGAAGAATATCAAGAATAACATATTACAACATGTTAAAATAACTACATAGTACTTTATAATCAATAGTTATTTAAAAATCAATTACTAAATACTCTTATTTTTAATATATTTAATAATTTACATAACTTGGCACACATAGAAATCAGGTAAAAAAATCACATATGAAATAATTCTGTAATAACGCCACGTACACGGTTTGTCAAGTACTTCATCGACATGCGAAGTTGGCGTAGTTCTCTGCGAATTTATTCAATGACACTGTTATTAATGCCGTATAGGTTCCATACATTAGTTGACAGGGCCTGGTTTGGAAGATCAAAAACAATATTATTGACTTTGGCCAAACCACAGGTTTGCCGTAGTTGGTTTGATACAATGTCGGTATCTGAGAGAATAAGCTTGTCTACACTTACATTAACATGTGGCGTGCAGTGGCGTTGTTAGAATATCCACTACCCCAAATCATCTCGCGGACGTCGTTAGAGGCGGTAGAGGTAGAAAAATTGGAATTGGGCGGTAAGGTCTTCCAAATAACGACTAAATATAGAAACTGCCGTTATTAACCCTCTTTTTAAGCCTGGCAACTATGAAACAATCTATGGGAGAGGCATGTGCTCAGCAGTGGACTTCAATAGGCTCTAACAGTAATAAGTTCACCATACGTAACACATCAGAGTTCTACTGATGTGTTACGTATGGTATTCTGTGAAAACTTTTTTCTCCCCGGTCATAATATAGCTCTATCGTGGCGTAATATGAGTATAGCTGAAAGTAAGAAAGTACTAAGTAGACAGTGAGTGCAATTTCAAGCATTCATTTCATAAAATACTTTGATATAGTATCCCAGATAATATTGAAAAAGCACATAATGTTGTTGTTTTCTCATTTTTCGTTAACCAGAAACTGAACTTAAAAAACTTGCTGACTGCGTGAACTGAGTAATGTATTCCATACCCACGTAAAATATTCATTAAATTCAGAAAATAAACCTCTTCTAGGGTAGTGCCACGTCCTCTGGTAAGTGTCGACTACCCGAACTCTTTGTGGTTGAAACGCGGCATTCCATTTTAGTCCTCTAACTTGTCAGCATATTTAGATTGATCTAGGTGTCTAAGGTCAAAAGCATCCGCTTTCCATCGCGCAGACTGCTTACTTGTTTATCCTTCGTGCTTCTTTGCTTGCTAAAAATAATTCTAGCGGCCTTTAAAAACTATTATAATGCTTCTTGGAAATGTTTGTACTTTAAGGTAAATAAAATTTATATATAATAAAAGATACCTGTAATATCTAAGTATACCAGCCTCATTGAAGAAATTTAATCCCGATAATTTAACCAAGACGCGCCTGAAACGATTCAAACTCGACGTTAAATTAAATTAACAAGGTAATTAGAATAATATTTGAATTATGCTGCTCAATAGCTGCCACGTTCTGCAAGCGGATTGTCAACCGCAGTTTTTAATTATTATTTAGAGTTGTTATCTGAAAGATGCTGCTACGCATCTCCTGTTAAAGTTCCCCTCTGTCGCCTCGTACGACCCCACGGGGCACTGTGGGGTAATGGATATTCTTACACTGGCTCTCTTACTACGTATCTGAACACGTAGTCACAACGCTAAGAAACCGCTGAAAATTTCATGTAGAATGATATTTAAAAAAATTCTCAAATGACCTTATCCATTTGACATTAGTGACATCATGGTGTAAATTAAAATTTAACGGGATATAAAGACGTTGCCACACAAAAACATGAATACCAACAATTTCTACAAATATTTTTATAGTTAGTGGTTTTACATAATTAACGTTACGGAGTTGAATACAGAGTGATTAATCTGTTTTTGACTCCGTTGCGTTTATGGACACGGAATTTTAAATTTGCGATTTTTTTACGTAGAGTTCAAATTACACTGAATAGAAGTATTTGTATAACTATGCGCCACTCGCCTTATCCTCCGCGACTCTGTTTGGGCCGCATCACTCATGTGGTGGTGGTGGGGTGGTAGGGGAGAGAAATATCGGCATAACTATGTGCTTCACCTATCTAATGCAGTGGAAATGTGGACGTCAGCTTTATACATACCAGATAAGTCGCTAGGGATGGCAAAAATGGCATTCGATCTTAGGACTGTGGCTATCTTTAGGGCTGACAACGCATCTGTAGGATTCGATTTCTTCTTGATGGTGGCTAGCAGATATGATGTCCATTAGCTGCGATAGGCAGCTATCTAATAGGAACGTAACATAACATAAACACTCACGCCTGTCACCCAGAGGGGTAGGCAGAGACTACAGACTTCCATTTAGCACGATCCTGACATATTACCTGTCTCGCCTCCTCCACATCCATATACCTACGCATACATGCTCGTCAGTTAAGGGTACTCTTAATTTGGCCTGAACCATGATAGTAATTAGCGTCCACTCCGCATGTACAATTAAGCTGAAAATGCAAATTGTATTATGACATTTTAATATATAAAAAGTCAAAGGTCGACATTAAACATTTTTCCTGGGGAACAATTGGACAAATTAGGAGAACACACCACTTATTACGGCAGGTGCAATATCATAAAGTTAGCGTTGATCAAAACTAAGGTCTTTGACTTCGGAAATATTTGGTATTCTTTCACATGTAACAACAGTACGCTTTTCACAGTCGTTCAGTAATTTTTCGATGGAACCTAAATAAGTAGAGGGTCCTGTTATGATGCCATCGAGTTTAGCAAATAAGTTTCTTAAGGACTTTCATATGTTATAGGCAAATGATCCATTGAAGAAGAAAAGATGAGCTCAGCTTATGAGGTAATAACTGTGAACATTTTTTTTCCAAATTTACTGTAATGCAAGAACCAAGCGCAACATTTCAGTTAATGTATAGAAACGTTAAAACTTGGGCCATTACACTTTTAGACGCAACAGATACTTACTAATTAATGCAAGTATGCTGTTGGCCTGAACATCGCATTGTTGTAAAGAATAATAAGTTAAGAATAAGGACAAAGTACACTCCACTGCTACATAACGTTTCCTCTTCGATATCTTGTTTTGATGGTTTGTTTTTTTAAGTATAAGTTTATTAACCGACTATAAAAACGGGCTAAATTCTCCATTTTACTTTTTTAACTAATTTTAAAAAGGAGGAGGTATTCAATTCGGCCGTATGTTTTTTAATGTCTCAATAAATACCTCATAACTTTTCTCTGGGTAAACCGATTTTGATGATTCTTTTTTTATTTGAAATCTGATACTTCTGGTGTGATCAATGAAGATCCGATCAGTAGTTTGTGAGTTATTCATAATAATGCGTATGCGTAAAATTTTTAATTTTAACGCTTGTTTGTACGATGCTATACAATTAAATCGCCGATTTTAAACCAAATTTAATGTTTTATTTTTATTGAGTTGACTGTAATAAAATAGCTTAGACACAATGACATAAATGAGACATCGTGTAATAAATTTTCAGATTTTTAGGTACGAAATGCTTTTAATTCACTTGAAAATGGTTAAGGACGATTAGATTAGATTAGATTAGAGATTAGATATTTTTTTTGTTAATTTAAAATAGCAAACTTACATACAGTCTGATAGCAGGACGCCATGGACATTTGCAGCCCACTTCAAGTAAAGATGGCTACTGATGCGTTGCACTTCTGAAAACTAGAATGGAATGCCTCACAACTCATAATTGTAAATGTTCTTTATTGTTAAGTCTACTCAAAAGTTCAATAGGTAAAAATTGATCTTTAACTTTAATCTATTGTCTTAACATTCTCTTTGGTTGCGCGGAAAACCATTCGTATTTTTAATTTTATTCGAAGGTAGGCTTGCCAAGCTTGTCCTTCCTTCGACCTATCCTTTCCGTACACACCGGGGTGTTGGGGTGAGAGGGGAAAGAAGATGATTCTAGAATATCGCGTGATTTGCAACCAATAAGAAGCGCGCCTCTCCGAGACGCATTGATAGGAGGGCCGAAGTAATACAGGCGTGAGCAGAGCCTTCGTGCACTCTCTTCCATCGCACTATCGACCAGGACCGCATCCCTGGGGCCCCAGGAGATTCGCTAGAAGTCGCACCGCAGCAGCAAAGCGTCCAAGCCGCATCGAAGTAACACCCCGGTAAGTGCGCTTCCTTTTTTATGTTACCTGCTTGAAATTTGTGTTTTATTAGTTAATCCGCCCCAATTTCATTCCTCTTAATGTGATCAAGCAGGGTTACTTCATAAACCTTGGCAAGCAATAGGTTTTTCTTGGAAGAGCGAGTGCATTGTCATGGAACCGCGTGCCAAATCCGCCATCCTGTTTAGGCATCATCCGCGTGTACAGTCCACATAGTGTAACATCTTGCGTAATAAGGTCAAGGCTCGACCGGGGAATAGTGACTCGGCAACCTTAAGGCCCGCCGCTCAACCACTCTTAGTTTCTCCTAATGTTCTTAACATTCATCTTAGTTTATTTTAATCACAGATGATATTTTCTTATTGACAGTTTATATGCTATGCCATAAAAAAGTTCGTTTCTTTTACCTAGATTATTTATTCATTTTCATTTATTACCAAAATAGTATAAAGCATGGCGTAGAGTGTAATTTTAAGCCTGATAGAGAGCTCGTGATGTAGGGTGGCTGGTGACGCCTCATAGCTCAAAAGCACATTAGCAAGCCTGGCAAAATAAATGTACCTATTGAATTTGTTAGACAATATTGGCTGTGTTATTATAATTTAATGTTTCCTTGGTTATACCATTAGCCCAGGTGAGGCGTTTACGTTGAGTGTACCGTTCATTGTGTGTCTGAAATAAATTGTTATTGCTATTATTATTATACTGGGGTAATCAAATAGTTTTTTCATCTGGTTGGGCTGTATAAGTATACAAAAGGAAATGATAAATAGACATAAATTTGCATATATTAATATAGTGAAATAAATTCATAAATATTACATAATGCATACATAAGCACGCCTGTCATCTAGAGGGGTAGGCAGAGATTACAGCCTTCCATTTGGCTCTGCCGCGCAAAAAGATAAAGGGTGAATATTACTTTTTTCTATAATAAAACATCTTTAGTTATTGTGAACATACATATACATAACACAAAGATAAACACTCATGCCTGTCACCCAGAAGGGTAGGCAGAGACTACTGTCTTCCATTTGGCACGATCTTGACACACCTCTCTCGCCTCTTCCACATCCATATACCTACGCATACATGCTCGTCGGTTAAGGGTACTCATAATTTGGCCCCTTGTCAATAAGTCATCAATTTGGTCGAAAAACTTTCGCCTAGGGCGTCGCTTACCGACTCTGCCATTCACTTCTTCAACATAACTTTGCCTTGTCACTCTTTTCTCATTCATTCTTTCTACCGACAAAACCACCAAAGCATTCCTTTCTTAATCCTTGTCACAACATCATTTTCATACCACACTTTTCTCTTATTACACAATTTCTCACCCTGTCAGATTCAGCCCTTACATACTCCTTAACGACCGCATTTCTACTGCGTTTATTCTACTGTCATGCTTCTTCTGCCATACCCAACTTTTACTACCATACGTTAAAGGTTAAAGTAGGCACTAACGCAGCACTGTGAATTGCCATATATGCCTTTTTTGATACATTCTGACTTTTCACAATAGAGTGTAGAGCTCCATTTACTCTATTTCCTGCGTTCACTCGTCATTTCAAATCATTCAACTAAAAATCCAACCAGATGGAAGCCCTCGGCGAGGGAGACCAATCGGCTGTGTGTTAGAGGAAAAGCAAATGAAACCAGCGTACATGCGTTCGTTATCGAGGAGCACCAACTTCTATATTTATTTTGAGCTTGGAGAGGTCCATCACAGTGTCTCAGTCACCTCAGATGACCCTAGAAGCTGACTGGAATTAGCTCGATCGCAGAAACGACTACAGGTATAATTTCGGTCAGCAGGTATGGTGGGGTGATTTTGTAGACTTCTAAGGGACTGTACTGATTTTTTTGATAATAATTTTAAATTAATACCTCTACGTGTAACTGAGAAATGGGTCTTGACAGACAGATGGCTGGATAATGAAGATGGTTCTATATGAGTTCCTTTTGTTTTTTTTCTGGAGAGACAGTATCAAATTATTAATTTACCATGGCGCCTAGTCGAAATGTATGTTGGTAAATTAAAAAAAATCAGTTTAAGCTAATCTTGAAAAATTGCGCCGGGAATATAAGGATGATTATAGCTCCTAAGAATGAGTTCAAAGCTGTGAAGCTTCTTCTCTACGTGGTAGAGCCATGCTGCAGCCATATTAATTGTATAGTTTTAGCACGCATGGGTCGGCTCGACCGTGGAGGGACCACGTTCTCACAGAATACCAGCGTCAAATAGCAGATTATTTTCTGCTGTGCTTCGTATAGAGAACCGGAGACCCTTTTTACTCGAAAAGAAGCATTCCATCTTAGTCCTCAAGGCTGACAACGCATCTGCATTTTAATTCGCAAACGAGGATTGATTTAGATGTCTATGGGCTACAGCAACCACTTACCATCAGGTGGGCTGTGTGGTCATTTGTCATCATTTTCCTATTAAAAAAAAGCTATTTTTACACGATTTTTGTAGTTAGTTTGCACAATTTGTCAACGACCCTAACGGAGCGAATACTCCAAGCGAACGCACCACCTGTTATTGGTTTGCCCGCTTCTGTTCCGGGAATTTCGACCTGAAAAATTACCCCATAGTCGTTCGAAAACTTTGGTTGAGAATGAATAATCGAAAGTGATTGTGGAAGCTGATGTTACTCAATCTACGACTGAATTATCAGCAGCTTTCGACGTTAGCCTGTCTTAGGAGAGAGCAGTATGCGTACCATAGTTGACGCCTAGTACATGGCAATAGTGCAATCTTGTATCGGGTACTTACTTACTTACTTACTTATCTTCAAGCACAATCTCTAACGGGGTAGCCAGAGAGAACATATCGCCAAGTGTCACGATCCTTACATACCTCTTTCGCTTCTTTCAGGTTCATTAACTTCTTCATACATGCACATCTAGGTATCCTAGTACTCTTGACCCTCCCCTCTTCGAGCAATTTGCTCACATGGTCTTCGAAAGTTAGTCTCGGTCTACCTCGACACCTTTTAATATTTACTTTCGTTCTATATATTTTCTTCACCATTTGGTCTTCACTCATTCGTTCAACGTGCCCAAACCATTGGAGTACGCCCCTATCAATTTTTGTGATAAGGTCATCTTTCAATCCGCCATATTGCGAATCTCTTCGTGTCGCTTTCGGTCAGCTATGGTTACGCCACACATTTTATGAAGAGATCGCATCTCCACTGCATTCAACTTGCTTTTATGCTTTTTCTGGCATACCCAGGTTTCGCTGCCATATAACAAAGTCGGTACCAACACTGCGTTATGTATTGCAAGGCGTGCACTCTTCACCACGCCTTGCCTTTTGACTAATGCATTCAGGGCACCATTGACTTTGTTTCCGGCAGCGACACGCCTATCCACATCTAAATCATAACTTCCATCCCTGCTGAAAGCACTCCAGAGTATACAATTACATTTACCTGGTCATGCCCTACCCGCACACAGGCTTTACAGTCATAGTAAAGTGACTGCACAGCCCTTAACAATCGACCATCCACACCATATCCCGGCAACAGTTCCCACATTTTCTTCCTTATAACCTTATCAAATGCTTTATCCAGATCCACAAAAGCACAGAAAATCCTCTGGTTAGTACTCAGAAGCTTCTCCGTGATCATGCGGAAAGAAAACAATTAATCCGTGCATGCTCTTCCAGGGTTAAATCCGCATTGTGCCTCCCATAAGAATCTTTCCGATTTCTCTTGCATCCTACGTGTCAAAACCTTCGAATAAACTTTACTTGCTAAACTGGTCAAGCTGATCGCCCGATAGCACCCGCAGTCAAAATGTGAACCTTTACCTTTATATAAAGGCACAATGACCGCGGATCGCCAATCATCCGGGACATCTCTCGTCCCCCAGCACAAATTGCACAGCAGATGAAAGCTGTCACAGACGCGAGGCCCACCGTACTTGACCATTTCAGCAGTAACTCTGTCTAGTCCCGCAGCCTTACCACATTTCAAACTTCGAATCGCACGTTCAATCTCTTTCATACTGATGACCTCAGTGTCATCGAGGTCCGTGTCTGGCGTGCCAGTCACGGCGTCACCCCCGGATCCTTCACTAAGATCATGACACGCATACAATTCTCTATAAAATTCACTCCATCGCTGCATGACGTCCGATTTTTCTGAGAGGACGTCATTGGTTCTCGAAAGCACTTTGTTCATTCTTAAGGCAGTCACACCACTCCTAGACCTTCCAACTTCTTTCCAGAAGAGTTTGGAGTTTTCCTTAAAGTTGTGCGACAACCTTTCGTCCGCTTCTATTCTACACCTTTCACGTACTTCCTCAATCAATGTTTTCGCATGAACTTTCTGCAGCTTATATCTTTCTTTCATCTTCTCTCTCATATGCTTATCGTTACTAGAGGCCAAGTAGTCTAACCATGCTTTTTTCTTCTTTTTAACAGCTTCTCCCACTTCATCATTCCACCATGCATCTCTTCTTTTACTACTACCTCTTTTTGTCGTTCCACATACTCGTACTTCTTCCGCTGCACTTACCATTCCATCCCTAAGGTTCTGCCATGTTCTCTCCACACATTCTTTCCTGCCATCGATGGTGTCAAGCTTTTCGGCTACCTTCGTGTGATATTTGCCCCTAGTATCCGCTTCCTGAAGCTTCCAGCTTCGAATGCGACAGACCGACTGTGGTTCTGTTACTGCCGTCCGGTAGCGCCAACCCACTAACAAACTCCTAAATCTAGTAATTACTAGATAATGATCCGTTCCCAGGTCAGCACCCCTGAACACTCATGTATCCATCACCTGTTTTCGCAGTCGGTCATCCACCAGGAACAAATCAATCATACTTCTCTCATTCTTTCTTTCTCTAGAGTACATATGGATTTTCCTGTGGTTAAACATAGTGTTTGTCACAAGAAGACCCTTTTCCTTGCATACAGCCAGTATAAGCTTGCCAGCATCATTAACCCTTTTATCGCCAAACTTTCCAAGCACCGACTCGTATCCTGGTCGAGCGATACCTACCTATCCATTCAAATCACCACCTACAACAGTTCTTTCGTTTCCCTTAACCAAATCTAGAACTTCTCTTACATTCTCCCAAAACTCCTCCAACTCAGCCCTGGACGACGAAGCTACCAGTGCATAAACAGCCAAAAGGAATAACTTTGTCAGTCCCAGTTTAAAGCGAACCCAGAGAAGTCTTGAGTTCACAACCTTGTATTCAGTCATAAGATCGACCAACCGGGACGACAACAGCACTCCCACTCCCTGGTAGGCGTTCTCGCTTTCCGGGACTCCGGACCATATAGCTAACGTCCCGCCAAGGAGCTCTTCAATACCACTGCCTTTCCGTTTGGTCTCCGACATACACACGACATCTAATTCTCTTTCTTTCATTATTTCGATCAACTCATTCGTCTTATCTCTCATGCCCCCTCTAATATTCCACGTGCCAACTCTGCACTCAACCTCCACCTTCCGCCGTGTCGGGCTGTGCGTGACGGTTGGCGGTCCCCATCGCCGCTTTGCGCGCTGCATTCCACACCAACGGGGACGAGCTGGTGTGCGTCGCCTTGGAGGGACGCCCTAACCCTCGTTTGCATGGGTGCGCAGCTATGTAGAATTGCAGCCCTGAAAAGGACTGGCAGGGGTCGCGACGAGCACGCTTCTACAATGACAATGGGTAGCAGAACTAAGCTTTTTAGAAAATTTTATACTAGAAATTTCCCACTAGCGTCATTTAGTATCGAGTGGTAGAACTAGGAGAGAACTTTCCACATCTAGTCGGTCAGGACCGGTATGTACTTGAACATTCTAGATGTTTCAGTAGAAAAGGTCCTTTAAAAGACTGGCATTGACCACGCACTGAGTCAGTTTGGAATTGGCGGTTTAAGCGAATACTTCGAAGCCATATAAGAACTATAGTGTTAAGTGTGATTAGAAGAAAGAAAGAAAGAGATATTGATTTGGCCATTTCTTAAAAAATTAGCAATAAATACTTAAAACATACATTATGTTTAAGCATTCTTATAATTAGACTTAATCATACACTTACTTACACAAACTTAAAAAAAAGTGAACAGCTAAATTAAAAAAAAAAGTTTTTTTTTTTTTTAAATGGGAAATGGTCCAAATAGGACTGCCACTCAGGAAACGCTAAGATCTGTCATCCTAGCCCTGATTTTCAGCGGCTACATTAAGTACATTATACAGATACACACACATATAATATATATACATATACTTTTAAGATTAGATTACTTATAAGTGTGTTTTAAGTTGTTATTGATGTTCGGTAATTAAAGTGTCAATTTCAGTAATTCAATCGGCAGTTTTTATTGTCACGAACCCTAAGCTCGTAACAGTATTTAGAATTACATGTACGTTAAAACGGAACTTGTTGGCAGGCCTAAAGAATGGCGCCACATACGTCAAGTGTCTTAAGAGCATAAACAACTAACTTTGAGACAACGTCGTGTGAATGTTTCCTAATAAGATTTAAACATAGATCTTTAAAACGCTCGGTTATGTAAATAATGTAAATAAATTTTATTTCTGGTGTTAAATTTAAAAGTAATAAATAACACTCTGTCATATATAAAATATAAGCTCGACTGAAACGGATCGCGCTTTTATAGAATACCAGCGTAAAATAGCAGCTTAATGCTTCTACGTTTCGTACAGTAAATGAGAAGAATGAAAGACTTACTAACAGGGCATCCCATCAATATTATAGGCTACAACACCATTGTAACCATCAGATGAATGATAATGAAGGTATTGTATGGTCGTCCATTATCCTTGGCTTTTATAGAATACCAGCGTAAAATAGCAGCTTAATGCTTCTACGTTTCGTACAGTAAATGAGAAGAATGAAAGACTTACTAACAGGGCATCCCATCAATATTATAGGCTACAACACCATTGTAACCATCAGATGAATGATAATGAAAGTATTGTATGGTCGTCCATTATCCTTGGCTATTTAAAAAAAAACACTAAACTTATTGTGTGCCTTTTTATATTTCTGTTAGTACAAATTTGAGGAAACCCCCTGAGTGGATAAAACCGTCAAAAATTTACAGCTCAAGGAGTGCATAAACATCAGAGAGCATGTACTGAACTCGATTTTATTTTTAAGTTTGTTGGCAACTTTATAGTACTTTTACGACTTACGCTATATGAATATTAGTTATATGGCATAAATAAGATCAAGTTTCAAAAATTTTTGAGTGCAACCTCGTACCAATAAGTGCATGTTATGTATAATAGCAGTAGGGTATGTAGTAAATACTCGGATATTGATGGCTCTAGGCTATAACTGGACTTCTTTTTCATATCAGAGTTCATTTGGGGTGGCAAACTACTACTTTTTTTAAATACTCCCACGATAAGATTTTCTCCTGTATCGTGAAGACGTTTTATTCATAAATTGTTTTTTTATATGTGCATTATGATTGCTACACGAAATAGTCTGCAGAGGCATTGAACCTTCAACTTAAGAAGCAACAACACATCTGCACTTTGATTTTTAATTAAGAATAAATGTAGATGTCTATGGATCACAGCATCCACTTACCATCAGGTGGATCATGTAATTGTTTGTCTGTATGTAGTAAATACTATGCCAGACATAGATAGCTTGTTTTCTGCTTTGCTCTATTAATATGATTATATTAAAGTAAGAGACCCTTTTATACTAAATAGAAAGCATTTCATCTTAGTCCTCAGAGGTGACAACATTGTGACGCATTTTCATTTTGATTTTTAATCAGGGATATAACGTAGATATCTACTGACCACGGTATCCAATTACCATCGGATAGACTGTATGCTCAAATGTCGCTCTTATTGTATAATTGTCTACTCTGTTCCTTCAATGATTTATAAAGAAAAGTCGTTTCGGAAAAATATCCCTTTCATTTAAATAATTTAGAAGAGCAATTTCTATCGATATAAAATTAGATAGTTATTACACCGAACTATAAAACTGTGTATTTGAAAATATGCTTTAAAATTGGGAATTAAATGTACATTTTTGGAGTTAAAAAGTTTATACACCGAAATATAAAACTGTGTATTTGAAAATATGCTTTAAAATTGGGAATTAAATGTACATTTTTGAAGTTAAAAAGTTTAAATAAACTTTTTAACTCCAAAACAACAACAATCTACGTGAACTCAACCATAGTAGGCGAACCGCCCATAGCTCACACTTATCAACGTGTCAATACAGGAAATTTCCATAATAGCCGGTGGACATTGGCGGGTATCTCTCAGTGAAATATGGCATTTCGATACGGAACATTGGACTGTGGTTTTTGTTGGCTTATGTAATAAAATTTTAAATAGAAGCTTAAAGGTTTATTTATTACATTAGGTTGACAAATACTTAAATTAGTAATAATAACTGTCGATATTATACTGGATGACCTTTTTTAGGGTTCCGTAGTGAACTAGGAACCCTTATAGTTTCGCCATGTCTGTCTGTCCGTCTGTCCGTTCTCGCTTAATCTCTGTGACCGTTAGCACTAGAAAGCTGAAATTTGGTACCAATATGTGTATCAATCACGCCGACAAAGTGGTAAAATAAAAATGTTTTATTAGGGTAGCCCCCCTATATGTAAAGTGGGAAGTGATTTTTTTTAATTTCAACCCTAACGTGTGATATATTGTAGGAAAGGTATTTAAAACTAATTCTCCGGAATATGGCGCCTCTCTCAATTTGGATGACATTAATCGTCACTTTGTTCCTATTACCTCATTGGACCCTCAAGTCCGTTCTCAAACTATTGCTTCTATAGAATCAATGCAGCGTCTCCAGATCCCTGACTTTTGTTTCTCCCCTGTTACTCAGGATGAAATTAAAAAAGCTGTGTTAGCCATTAAATCCAAGGCTGTGGGTTATGATGAAATTAGTAAGCAAATGGTGTCTATGATTCTTGAGTACCTTCTTCCAGCTATAATACATATTATAAATTATTCTCTGGACTCAGGTCAATACCCTTCTGAATGGAAAAAAGCTTTTGTAAGACCTCTTCCTAAAATACCTAATCCTGTTTTCCCTAAAGATTTTCGTCCTATTTCAATTCTCCCATACCTCTCTAAAGTTCTGGAAGCCTGTGTTTTTAAGCAAATATCTGTATTCGCTGCAAAACATACTGGAATATGTGTGTATAATGGAACATAACGGAATACTTGCTCCCATTATGTTTTCCTTATTTATAAATTCTATCTCCTCAGTTTTAGATTGTTCGTACCATCTGTATGCGGATGATCTCCAGCTCTATGTACAGTCAAGCTTAAACAATCTTAACTTTGTAATCATCATCATCATTACAGCCCTTCACAAGTTCACTGCTGAACATAGGCCTCCCCCAAGTAATGCCACAAAGCACGGTCCTGAGCCACCTGCATCCATCGACTTCCTGCATATCTTACCAGGTCGACACTCCATCTAGTGGGGGGTCGCCCTACACTACGCCTACCGGTACGAGGCTGCCACTCGAGAACCTTTCTTTCCCATCGGTTATCGGTTCTTCGAGCTATATGGCAGAATATATGAGATATAGTCCTTATGGCAGAATCGCTGGAGGACTTAAGCACTATGCTCAATGACCTCAATAGTGCGTCCCAGCGGATAGGTCTTAAGATGAACATGGACAAAACAAAGATCATGTTTAATGTCCATGTCACACCTATGCCGGTAGTTGTTGGGAGCACTATGCTCGAAGTTGTTGACGAGTACGTTTACCTGGGACAAATAGTCCGACTAGGTAAGTCCAACTTCGACCGAGAGGTCATTCGACGGATTCAACTCGGCTGGGCAGCGTTCGAGAAATTACGACATATCTTCTCGTCAGGTATACCTCAATCTTTAAAAACTAGATTGTACAACCAGTGCGTGTTGCCAGTGATGACTTACGGATCTGAGACGTGGTCCTTCACTGCTGGCTGTATGAGGACGCTCAAGGTCGCTCAGAGAGCTATGGAGAGGGCTATGCTCGGAGTTTCTCTGCGTGATAGACTCAGAAATGAGGATATCCGCAGTAAAACCAGAGTGACCGACATAGCCCAACGGATTAGTAAACTGAAGTGGCAATGGACCGGCCATATAGCTCGAAGAACTTTGTAATACACAAATTAAATGATAACCTGGAAGCCATAGGAGGATGGTCATGTAAATATGACGTTTCTGTTAATCCTGCCAAATGCAAAGTTGTAATATTCGGAAGTTCGCAATTATTGGCTAGGGTTGATTATGGATATCTCTCTCCTGTATTTTATAATGGAAGTTTGATTCCATATTGTGATTTCATAAAAAATCTTGGCCTGTACATGGATAAAACTATGACCTGGAAATTGCAGATCTCTGAAGTTAGTCGTAAAGTTGTTGCTACCTTGCGTTCCCTTTATCGTCTTACAAATTTCCTACCCTTCAAAACCAAGCTAACGCTGGTTCATTCCCTTATTCTACCTATTATCGACTATGCCGATGTATGTTACCCAGATTTGTCAGAAAATCTTCTAAACAAGTTGGAGCGCCTTCTTAATAATTCCGTAAGGTTTATTTTTGGTTTACATAAGTATGACCACATATCATCCTATCGTTCAAAGCTTAAATGGCTACCTATACGTCAAAGGCGATGCTCTAGAATTTTACTTGTACTTTATTCAATTTTAAACGATCCAAGGTCGCCTTCTTATCTTAAGGATAATTTTCGTTTTTTTCATCCGCTCGACGGTCGAACATCCCGACAGTCAAACCGTCTGAGGTTAAGGTTTCCACAGCATAAGTCAAATTTTTTTAGGTCGTCTTTTACGATACAAGCTATTTTGGAACATCCTCCCCAACGATATTAAGAATGCCACAAATAAAAAAGCTTTCAAAGTTCTTCTCCGAAAACATTACCTGAAGGAAACTACTAATTAACATTATTTTTCCTTAATTTTTGTCTTTCTTTTCTTCTTTTTTACTTCAAATATTTATTTCATTATATATTATTCAAACATTATATATATATATATATATATATATATATATATGGGTATGTATAATTGTACATATATTGATACTATATGTGTGTATATTTAAATGTAATGTGTATGTACGTAATTTGCATATATGTGTATTTTAATGTATAAGCACTTATTTACGTATAATGGTCGCACCTGCCAACAACTATCCTTGGCACCCAGGGTTGACTGGCAGAGAATGCCACATGGCATTAAGTCCGCCCTATGTACCCTTTAGCTTAAGGTGTTACGTGTAAGTTTATAAATAAATAAATAAAAATGAATAGGGGTTTACTAAGATCATTTTTTATAATGTCAATAATTTCGGAAATAATCGCTCCAAAAGTAAAAAACAATGTGTCCCCCCCCCCCCTCTAACTTTTGAACCATAAGTTTAGAAAATATGAAAAAAATCTGAAAACTTTATAAGGAACTTTATAAGGACTTTCTAGGAAAATCATTTTGAACTTGGATGGAAACAACAGTACCCACTACCGGGAGCAGATGCGGGAGCGCGGAGCGCTACTGGAGCGCGAACATAATGGATACCCACCTTTAAACTCATAAGTGGGAACACTTATTGTGACGGACGGGAAACTACGGAACCCTACACTGTGCGTGGCCCGACACGCTCTTGGCCGGTTTTTTATTGTCTGGGAAAAAAATAGGGTGAAACATGTGAACGGAGTAGAAGCCTATCGTAATGATATTTTACAAAAGATAAAAACAAAAGTTAAACGTTTGAAATTTTTTTAAAACAATTACTTTGACTTTTGCCCTTGAAACTGTTACCCTGCAGCATGTGTGACAAGGTCAAATATTCTTACTAAATTTACTGTTTTATTGCCGATCGTTAGGTATGTTGTAAAAATGGAAACGATTTGAATTTTGATAGATTTTAATTAATTCATTTATTTAATTCAAAATTATTATTTTTGTTTTTTTTTTTTGTAGAATATCAGTGCCATTGGCTTACTCCGTTCAAATGTTACACCCTATTTTTTCCAGACGTTGGAAAAGGTCATCCAGTATATTCAGTTGCATAATTGGACACGAACTTGGATTTTTGATCGCCAGTTATTAATTTTTTTTTGTATTTCCAGCAGTTTATCCATGTTTTTTCCTATAACATTTGTTCTAGCACCCCCAAACTATCCCCAACCTTTTCCGAGCTATAATTATTTAAAATTGGTGGCCATTTTATATTCTGCCCATTTTAGCTATGGGAACATTCCAGCTCCATCATGAGACCAACTATGTCACAATAATATTGCATTATCACATTAGACGTCTATACGTATATACGTCTATACGTTTTGTGACGGCCCAATATTATTATTAATAATTAAATTCAATATAAAGGGGCGTCAAAAATAGTCTTAAAAGATATATATATATATATTAAACAATAAAATTACATTAATAACCATAAAATTAATATAAATACATTTCAGACATTAGACCAATAACATAGTAAATTAAAGGCAAAATATTGTCTTCCATAATAAATAAATTTATTAAAAACTTGAAAAAATACTTAAAATAAGATAAATAATATAAATACAAGTCGAAATTATTATAAAAATAAAGATAAATAACATTTAAAAGATAATTAGAAATTTTGTTAAAATTGTCTAAGTCTTGGAAGGAGTTCATGTATAAAAGAAAAATTTCCTAAGTTATGGAAGGTGTTCATGTATAGATGTCTTGTATGGAGCTGTCGGAGATAAATACCTGCAGTTGTACATATATATGGGGTGGTCGGGAGCCCGACTGCCTGAAGTACTGTAGCACAATGACTAGTCCTATATTAGGGACTTATGATATATGATATGACAAAAGCAATACTATAGAAGGTCTCCATGATGAATTTGCATTACTATAGTAGAGTCGTGGGTTTGAACCCTATATATTAATGACTTATGAAAGTAAGTTTTATGATACAAAAGCAATATTATAGAAGGTCTCTATGATGAATATGCATTACAATAGTAGGGTCGTGGGTTCGAACCCTATATATTAATGACTTATGAAAGTAAGGTCTATGATACAAAAGCATTATTATTGAAGGTCTCCTTGATGCATAAGCATTGTATGGGGTGGACGGGTGACCGACTGCTCCTAGTACTGTAGCAAAATGACTTGTCCTTATTAGGAACTTGAAAACGTATATTATGGTGGCGTGTGTGCTGCTTCACGAGCAATTGGTCCGAGGTAAACATGGACTCGCTAACCGATGTGTCCTAGACATATCATCTTAGTGCTGGTTGTAAGCGGGTTTGTTGTAGCAATACGGCTTCCCGTGGAAATCGCACACCCATACCGTTTGTGGGCGACGTCGTAGCGCATAGCGATGCGTCGTCTATCTTTCGGATTGGGATGATAAGTGTATTTGGTTACACTTTTAAGTGTAACAGACATACTCAACTTCATGTCTTAGTGCATTAGCGCTATGATACGTGGAGTTTTGATCATTGGCGTCTTAGTAGCGTGCTACTATGATACGGTTGTGATAGTTTTTAGTTAACAACAATACAAATTTTGTCACCAAAGTCGATAGGGATCATGTGGGTGTGTTGTGAGGGGGCGCCGTCCGTACGATAGTTGCATTGATGCTTACTGCTACTTGCGGTATTGCGTCTTGTGATGGATCTGCGGGTGTGCTGCGCCTGATTCGACGCACTCTTGTGGTTCTGGTCGATGGAGGTATACGGGTGGTGATGTCTGCTGGGATGTATGGGGGACCTTGGGATGGTGTAAGCCCGACGATAGTCGTATTGATGCTTGTTGCGTTATGCAGCATTGCGTCTCTGCGATGGTTGTTTGGTGGGACGCTATTCTCAATTGCGCTCTCTGCGTCTTGGTTTAACTCACACCTGAGTAGCTTTGCCCAAGTCAGGTCCCTTCATTACGGGGCTGCAGACTGTCTGCACTCCACGATGTTTTATATAACAACATAATATTATATCTCTGTAACTTTCCCACCTTTGAATGATTGAAGGCAACTTGTTGATGTGTGAATGAATGAATGAATGAGTATACTTTATTGTACACCACAAATAAACTTACAAAGAACGTAACAGAGAGCAGACTACATGCACAATTTGGCGGCTTTATCGCTACATAGTGATCTCTTCCAGGCAACCAATGTTGTAAAGGAATAAAACAGTGAATACTAGGTAGGTGGTGCAATATAAATATACCTAATATAATATCAATACATGCAACAAAATAACATATAAATAACTAATACATAAAAAATATACTTACTTACTTACTTATCGTCACGCACAATCCCTAACGGGGTAGCCAGAGAGAACAGATCGCCAAGTGTCACGATCCTTACATACCTCTTTCGCTTCTTTCAGGTTCATTAACTTCTTCATACATGCACATCTAGGTATCCTAGTACTCTTGACCCTCCCCTCTTCGAGCAATTTGCTCACATGGTCTTCGAAAGTTAGTCTCGGTCTACCTCGACACCTTTTAATATTTACTTTCGCTCTATATATTTTCTTCACAATTCGGTCTTCACTCATTCGTTCAACGTGCCCAAACCATTGGAGTACGCCCCTATCAATTTTTGTGATAAGGTCATCTTTCAATCCTGCCATATTGCGAATCTCTTCGTTTCGCTTTCGGTCGGCTATGCTAACGCCACACATTTTACGAAGAGATCGCATCTCCACTGCATTCAACTTGCTTTTATGCTTCTTCTGGCATACCCAGGTTTCGCTGCCATATAACAAAGTCGGTACCAACACTGCGTTATGTATTGCAAGGCGTGCACTCTTCACCACGCCTTGCCTTTTGACTAATGCATTCAGGGCACCATTGACTTTGTTTCCGGCAGCGACACGCCTATCCACATCTAAATCACATCTTCCATCCCGGCTGAAAGCACTCCCCAAGTATACAATTTCATTTACCTGTTCTAGACATTCCTGATTTACCCATATTTCACATTTCGTTCTCTCTTCGTCCTTTTCAAATAGCAGAACCTTAGTTTTATAAGCATTCAAACGGAGACCTTTAATTTCACATTCCTCTTTCATACACGTGACTAATGCCTGCAGTTCTGCTTCTGATGGTGCAATAAGCACTGCATCATCAGCATACAGCAGACAATTAACTTTTATGTCACCCAATTTCACACACAAACAGCTATCTTTCAGCTTCTGTAAACAGCTGTCGAGATACAGTATGAACAGCCAGGAAGACATGACACAACCCTGTTTTACGCCCGCTTGGACGCTAAACATGGGTGACAGGTCATGCCCTACCCGCACACAGGCTTTACAGTCATAGTAAAGTGACTGCACAGCCCTTAACAATCGACCATCCACACCATATCCCGGCAACAGTTCCCACATTTTCTTCCTTATAACCTTATCAAATGCTTTCTCCAGATCCACAAAAGCACAGAAAATCCTCTGGTTAACACTCAGAAGCTTCTCCGTGATCATGCGGAGAGAAAACATTTGATCCGTGCATCCTCTTCCAGGTCTA
The DNA here is from genome assembly GCA_036936625.1 of Parnassius smintheus behrii. Lineage (NCBI taxonomy): Eukaryota > Metazoa > Arthropoda > Insecta > Lepidoptera > Papilionidae > Parnassius > Parnassius smintheus. Next base: position 53,148,357 of record JAUPFT010000011.1, read on the forward strand.
AATCCGCATTGTGCCTCCCATAAGAATCTTTCCGATTTCTCTTGCATCCTGCGTGTCAAAACCTTCGAGTAAACTTTACTTGCTAAACTGGTCAAGCTGATCGCCCGATAGCTCCCGCAGTCAAAATGTGAACCTTTACCTTTATATAAAGGCACAATGACCGCGGATCGCCAATCATCCGGGACATCTCCCGTCCGCCAGCACAAATTGCACAGCAGATGAAAGCTGTCACAGACGCGAGGCCCACCGTACTTGACCATTTCAGCAGTAACTCTGTCTAGTCCCGCAGCCTTACCACATTTCAAACTTCGAATCGCACGTTCAATCTCTTTCATGCTGATGACCTCAGTGTCATCGAGGTCCGTGTCTGGCGTGCCAGTCACGGCGTCACCCCCGGATCCTTCACTAAGATCATGACACGCATACAATTCTCTATAAAATTCACTCCATCGCTGCACGACGTCCGATTTTTCTGAGAGGACGTCATTGGTTCTCGAAAGCACTTTGTTCATTCTTAAAGCTGTCGCACCACTCCGGGACCTTCCAACCTCTTTCCAGAAGAGTTTGGAGTTTTCCCTAAAGTTGTGCGACAACCTCTCGTCCGCTTCTATTCTACACCTTTCACGTACTTCCTCAATCAATGTTTTCGCATGAACTTTCTGCAGCTTATATCTTTCTTTCATCTTCTCTCTCATATGCTCATCGTTACTAGAGGCCAAGTAGTCTAACCATGCTTTTTTCTTCTTTTTTACAGCTTCTTTCACTTCGTCATTCCACCATGCATCTCTTCTTTTACTACTACCACTTTTTGTCATACCACATACTTCTTCCGCTGCACTTACCATTCCATCCCTAAGGTTCTGCCATGTTCTCTCCACACATTCTTTCCTGCCATCGATGGTGTCAAACTTTTCGGCTACCCTCGTGTGATATTTGTCCCTAGTATCCGCTTCCTGAAGCTTCCAGCTTCGGATGCGACAGACCGACTGTGGTTCTGTTACTGCCGTCCGGTGGCGCCAACCTGCGAACAAACCCCTAAATCTAGTAATTACTAGATAATGATCCGTTCCCAGGTCAGCACCCCTGAACACTCGTGTATCCGTCACCTGTTTTCGCAGTCGGTCATCCACCAGGAACAAATCAATCATACTTCTCTCATTCTTTCTTTCTCTAGTGTACATATGGATCTTCCTGTGATTAAACATAGTGTTTGTCACAAGAAGACCCTTTTCCTTGCATACAGCCAGTATAAGCTTGCCAGCATCATTAACCCTTTTATCTCCAAACTTTCCAAGCACCGACTCGTATCCTGGTCGAGCGATACCTACCCATCCATTCAAATCACCACATACAACAGTTCTTTCGTTTCCCTTAACCAAATCTAGAACTTCTCTTACATTCTCCCAAAACTCCTCCAGCTCAGCCCTGGACGACGAAGCTACCGGCGCATAAACAGCCAAAAGGAATAACTTCGTCAGTCCCATTTTGAAGCGAACCCAGAGAAGTCTTGAGTTCACAACCTTGTATTCAGTCATAAGATCGACCAACCGGGACGACAACAGCACTCCCACTCCTTGGCAGGCGTTCTCGCTTTCCGGGACTCCGGACCAAAGAGCTAACGTCCCGCCAGGGAGCTCTTCAATACCACTGCCTTTCCGTTTGGTCTCCGACATACACACGACATCTAATTCTCTTTCTTTCATTATTTCGATCAACTCATTCGTCTTATCTCTCATGCCTCCTGTAACATTCCACGTGCCAACTCTGCACTCCGTCCTCCACCTTCCGCCGTGTCGGGCTGTGCGTGACGGGTGGCGGTCCCCATCGCCGCTTTGCGCGCTGCATTCCACACCAACGGGGACGAGCTGGTGTGCGTCGCCTTGGGGGGACGCCCTAACCCTCGTTCGCATGGGTGCGCAGCTGTGTAGAATTGCAGCCCTGAAAAGGGCTGGCAGGGGTCGCGACGAGCACGCTTCTACAACGACCCCCATTAAAAAAATATGATACACATATACATACGTATATACATAAACATACACACACATATATATATACATACATATATACACATATTCATACATATACATATACATACATACATACATACATACATACATACATACATATACACATACATACATATATCGTCAAATATACACCACTATCAATAACATAAACAAATAAATACAAAACTACATGATCACATAATTTATCCTAATGATTTTCGAACGATTGAGACAAGTAATGCTCTTTAAGAAGTCGCTTAAAGACTACAATAGTCTGAGCTTCGCGTATATACATAGGTAGGGCATTCCAGAGCTTAATAGACTGTACAGTAAAAGATTTATTAAAGAAAGATATATTGTGAGTTAGTAGCCTTAAAATGAATTTTCTTGAAGAGCGTTAAGGTTCCCCTGGAATCCCAACAAAACTAAACTTCTCCTTAAGATAAGGAGGAGTAGAAGGGTGAAATAAGACACAGTACAGAATAGAAAGAATATGCATGTTCCGGCGAAATTGGATAGGTAACCACTTGAGACGTGAGCGAAATTGGGAAATGTGGTCAAATTTGCGCAATCCAAATATGAACCGAATACTAGAATTTTGAAGTCTCTCAAGCTTAGTTAGCTGGTCTTTAGTTATGTCTACATAGCTTGCGTCAGCATAGTCGAGAATCGGAAGGAGAAGAGACTGTGCGAGCATAATTTTTGTAGGAATGGGAAGAAATGATCGAAGGCGACGCAGTGAACTAAGAGCGACAAAGGTTTTCTTACTTACCTCATTCAGTTGGCGTTTCCAATTTAAGGAACTATCAAGGTAAACACCAAGGTTTTTGACATTGTCAAAGTAAGGGATCACAACCTCATGGAATACAACAGGTGGTATGGAGAACCAGTCAATTCTTGAGATAAAGCTCTGACTACCAAAAATGATAGCCTGTGACTTTTTAGGATTGACATTTAGGCCATATGATTGACTCCACTCATGAATCATATTTAAGTCATTGTTTAATGTAGCGATTGCATTTGGCAAATTCTCAAGAGTTGACTGGTTGTAAATCTGGACATCATCCGCATACATATGGTAGAGAGAAGAAGTTTTATGAGTAATTGAATTAATGAAGATGGAAAAGAGTAAAGGTGACAACACGCCACCCTGCGGCACGCCTGCAGTAATATCACACCAAGATAAGTGAGTTTCATCAACATGAATACACTGCTGACGGCCACAAAGATAACTTTGAAACCAGTCAATTACTGATGGAGATATGTTAAGGGAATACAACTGACTCAACAGTATATCGAAATCAACAGTATTGAACACATTACTGAAATCTAGCAAGGTCATGACTGTGAGTTGTTTATTATCCATACCCCACCGTATGTCATCAGTAACTTTAATTAAGGCAGTAGCCGTACTAAGCCATATATAGCTTGGTGGGTGAGACAAACATGATCGAAAATGCATTTACTCAACGTCAGTGACACAAACCCTTCCTGATGGCGAATTATAACTCTTATCTTATAACTGCCTTTTAGCTATATCTGCCGTTGTATTGGTTGGTGGAGCACATGTGTCGACCTCATGCGGGTGGTAGCTAGCGGAAGGATCTGAGGAGACTCTCAAGGCTGCGGCCGAAAGCCGCATAACGTGGGACCCCATTCCCTTGAGGTGAGCGGTAGACTCATGACACGCTCTGCGGCTAGTAGCCGTGCTGATCATGCAATTGGTGGTGACGCCGAACACTAACATCACGTCTGCAGCAGCGGTGGTCTGGCAGGTGGTGGCGCTCACGGAGGGTTTACGGCCAGTGTGCCTATTCGCCTAAACCGTGTGACGTACATTCACTGTGGCTGGATTCGTTCGTATTCTGTATGGCGTTTACACGCATTGACATGCGCGACTTCGGTCGATGTTTGTGCTTACGCACTAACAAGGGGCCAAGCTTCTTTTCTTACTGGTTCGCCAGTTATTTTGCTGTGGACTACGGTCCAGTTCCCGAATTAGCGTTCCTTTCGGGGGGAGTGCATCAAAATGGTTGGCGCTCACCGCGCACGGCGTGTGTGGAGCCGTGTGTCTCCACTACATTTTTTTAAATAAATGTAGGAGAGCGAAGCCCTTGTATCGGGTATTTTGTATAAATATTTTGTGAGCCTTTTGCAAGCGGGAAGGGATAATTAATAATAAATTAATAATGTAAATCTTATACAAGTGGAATAGGACATCTTATGTTTTTAACCTTTCTCGAGCCTTGTCTTCGTGAAAGGGATTCACTTAGCTTATAAGACACTACCAACAGCTTTCAATTGCTCTAGTGAATATTCATTCTTCCAAAAGACACCTAAAATAACTAAGTTACTAAACAAACACAACGTAAATAAGGGTCCTAACTAAGACGATCACGCCAAAATATTACAAACGACATATTAATAAACCTTTTGAAAGATCATTTAGAAAGATCAAAACATACCTTATTTATCCTGGTCACATATATATATATATATATATATATATATATATATATATATATATATATATATATATATATATATATAATGTTATTGAAAAAGGGTAAATTAATTATAATAATTTTATTTAATATAATATTATTTTTATTATTATGAGAAAGAAAGAAAGAAAGAAAGAAAGAAAACATTTATTGCTCAAATACGCCACATGTACATTTAAACCATAAACATAAAAAATACATAGTAAAAAGAAAAAAAAAGAAGAATAAAAAATATTAAACACATCACACATTTTACGCACTAAAGTGTGTGTGGCGTACACGGCAAACAGACCGCACTCAGCTTAATGCCGCAGCCGATACGAGACTACAGCGCTGGTTTTCAGTGAGCCTGTAAATTAAGTGACGTGCGGACGTTCACACCGTCATTGATAGACTAATAATAATTAACATAGATTACATGAATGAACCAACTGGATCAATACCAAGAATGTCCGAAACATTTTTATTTAAAAAAAAAGTATTGTTATCACCATAAGAGTCATATATCTATGAGGTATCAGTTGGAAATAATATAAAAGAAGAAACACTAAATGATGGTACCCTACAAAAATATTTTCTCACGGGTATGTAATCATAACCATAATCTTAAACAACAATATTATCATTATTAGAAACAATATTTTAATAAAGTCAATAGTGATTGCACGTTAAACATACACTTGTATCATAGTTATCATTAATAGCATGAAAAACACTTTTATTTCAGCCTTTAAGTGTCAAAAAAAAGTACTATGCACTTATATGCTTTCCGTATGACCCCGCCGGACAGCGCTAGGTGTCTGTAATTATTTAGGTAGGTAAATATCAAGCCATAGCTTTTTGAACAATAATTAGGTGAGTTTTATATTTTATTTTAAATGTATTTAATGTTTTCAGACTACGAAGCGGTGGTGGCAGGTTATTCCAGCATTTAGAGGCAGAATATTTGAAACTTCCACGAAAGGCCATGGTACGATGGTAGGGAACAACCAAAGAGTAACATGACGAGCGAGTGATCTTTAATTGTACGTCGCGAGACCACACTAATTTGTGATAAAGATAAGGTGGTACATTATATTTAATTAATCCAAATAGAAATGTGGCTAGGTGGTGTTCTCGCCGATACTGCATTTTTAAAATATTGTGCTCGTTTATGTACGGCGTAACGTGAGCGCGGGGAGGTATTTTAAAACAAAATCTCGCACAAGCATTCTGCACCCTCTGGACAAGTTTCTTGCTATGCACAAGCAGACGAGGGCCATACACTATATCCATATAATTAAATTTAGACAGAATCAAAGAATCGCACAGTCTTATCCGCATATCGGTATTTAGGCAATTTCTAATTTGATATAATACTTTTAACCTATAAAAACATGTTCTTGCAGTGTTTATTATGTGACTTTCAAAGCGTAACTTATCATCTATCAACAAACCCAAATTACGAGCCTCAGTCACGCGTTCAATTCTTTCGCTCCTTATGGTTACCTTAGCTTCATGTTTTGCTATTTTTTGTATTTGCTGAGCCGTACCTAGAATCATATATTTAGACTTGCTTCCATTAAGGACTAATGCGTTCGAATCTGACCAAGCTGCAATTCTTTCGAGATCGTCATTTAATTTTTCCACCGCTAATTTAGTCTCCCCCGGTTTACAAGGTATATAGATCTGTGTATCATCCGCGTACATATGGTATTTGCAATGCTTAATACAATTTGTTATATCCGCACAATACACGGCAAACAAAATAGGTCCTAGGATAGATGAGAGGCGCGAAGCGTTACAGTATGGTTACTATGAAATTATAAATCACCATATTGTGACGTCCACCGTACTGAATTTAGAATAACGTCACTTTATTGATTGTATTTATGCTTATTAAGCCCTTTCATTTGATACAAACATCATAGTAGTTGCTGTGTAAATGATAAATTGCTATTATCTAACGTCCACCATATTCAATTAAAAATGGCGGCATTTAAATAATTGTGTAATGACTTGTAAATCAAACGTGTGTGCCAAATTTTTGCCCGATAGATAGTTTTAGTGATATGGGTGAAATATTGATTGCTAAATTCCAGAACATACAGAACACAAAATATATAAAAAACAATATAAGTAGAATTTCGTTCCAAATTTTATATTAATATTGCGGCATATGCGCAAGTCGCATATGACACGTCAAAGTAAACTGTATCGATATGAAAATTTCCAGTTGCATTATATTTGACCCGACTCTTTGTGATCAACGATATCAAAAGGAAGGATAGGCCCATCTAAGTATTTTACTCATAACTTTTTTATACAAGAAAAAGTAGCGCATCTGTCATAATACAAACGTGATATCAAAACACGACGTCGACGACCAGGGTCAAAATTCGTAATATAATTATTCTAATTGTACAATTATTTCATAGTTTGTAGTATATAGTATCGTATTAATACTAAGCGAAAATACCATAATTTTACCTAAAGGTCGGTTTGTATTATTATTGGGTCCTTTTACATTTTAATATTAACCCTACGATATCGAGTATTTCTGTATTGTACATTGAAAATTATAATTAGCTCCCTTTCTAGTCAATCGATGCTCGATCGATGCATTTATTTTGCATCCTTGATACAACTATAAAGAGATACCACGTTAAAAAACTCTATGCTCCAGAAGCAATCGGTTTGAAAACAGAATTTCAAAATATTTTATCAATCAGATTTTCAGGTTCAAAACAGATATGGTTTCTTTTCGTTTTACCCTTGTTGGATATAGCCAATATTCAAAATTTAACTTACATTAAGTTCTTTAGACAAAAATTAAACAGAAATAAAAATAAAACCGTCAAAAAACGAAACGTATAGATAAACTTGACGCGTAACACCAAAATCCCAGCACATGGGAAAAAACAACATACATACATTGAATTAATATGTACTTACGTACTAGAACAGCTATTTCAAACAAAAAATGTGTGCTACTCTGTGTTCGCGCGGTTTGTTTTCTTATCATAGAATAAACATAGGTAGAATGATCAGTACGTAATAAAAGATTGTACTGTTAAATAGGTAAATTATATCGAGTACATTTTTTTTTAAATTTTGTCATTTATTTTGTATATTATAATTGCTTATTTAATATAATATTACATAATTTTATATCACAATTACATTTTAATGATATTTTTATCTCCTTTTTTTAAAGTATTTTTAAAAGTAGTCTCAAATATAAAAAACATACTAAATGTAAGTTTAACAAAACTTGTTAATATAACATTTAAATTACAAATATACTTATTTAAATTAGAATAAGAGCCGTTCATAAATACTGGGCACGCGAGAGTTAAAAATTGACGTATTTATTCCACTTTGACTTTGATGTGGAAACCTATAAATAAAATATAAGAATAATTAGCAGATTTAAATATAAAAAATTTGCCCTAATTATGATAACTCATATATGTTTCTGCAAAAAAATGTGTATAATAATATATTCGTCCTATATTTAAGTACCCACAGAAATGTCGCATCATTTCATAATCTTTCATAATCTATATTACGTGACACAAGATGGCGTCTTAGGAATAATTTGTTTTAGTACTAATTTATAATACTTTTTTTTTTGTTGACCAAGTATCTTACTAACCAATGAAAAGTAATTCCTTGGTTTTTACTGACATTTCTGGAATTATTTGTGCAATATCTAAGTACGCACGACGGCATATTTTTATCACGAGTTTTTTTTATAATCAACACAACTCTACTAGCGCCTAGCGCGTGACGGATTAAAGTGCGGTGTATGCATCGCAGTTGAATAGAACATAGTAGCTGAATGCAGTGTCGCCTCTAGTACGTAGTACATATTAGCTCATTGCGTACATACAATATTTTTGAGGGTCTGAATGCACCATGGCCTAAACTTGGTAACATAACTAAACTAACTGTAAAATAAAACTTTAAAAATGCATTTATATAATAATTTAATTGTAACAAAATTAATATAAGTTTATTTACCGGTGATACGATATCCCATGTGTTTTTTAAAACTTTGTATCGTAATTTTTGCATTCTTTTACCACGCAACTAGACATATTTATGACAGGAAAATCTGTCCTGCGCGCACCACTGTCGATCGATTCGCATTGACCCTAAACTGTAATTTTAGGGCCAGCGCACTGGTCCGTTTTAGTTGTTAGGTCGGCCCGGCCCTTACGCTAGTAATATATAAGTCAATGTTTGGGATAGCCAAGGAGTTGGTCCCGAATATTGGCATGGTACCCAAGTTATATTGGTAAGCGAACTCAACGCAAGCAAAGCCGCAGGCAAAGCTAGTAACTTATAAAACGTTTAATGAGTTAAATATAAATAGAAATGTCTTTCGTCTCAATATCATTGTAGTATTGTTCATGACATAAAACAAAAAGAGATCTATATTTTCTTTGTAATAAATAATTCATCAAGCGAAAAGTGAACGCTTCGATTGATAATAATATTTTTATTTCGATTTCAGAGAAGCAGTTGTCTGGATGCCTTATTAAATAAAATAAAATATAAATGTTTTTACGTAGGAGCTTTCATATACCTTTCCCTCATTTCTATTTTTATAACTACGTTATTTTTTTTCTTATAGTTATCGTTGGTAATGTCCTTCAAACTGAGTTTAGGTTACAGTAACCAGTCTAAATTGAGCCTAACCATTTGCGCTAGACAGGATTATATTTACCAGCACGAGAGTATGTGCAAGCGAAGGTACACTCTTTATTCCTTGTCTTTCATATTCGGATGGGACGGTGATTCGTTACGACTGAAGATAGAACAGGTCTTGTTCTCGAAGAGCACGTAAAACAATTAATAGAATCAGGCGTTACTTCGCGGAAATCCGTAATATTAAAGTTGGTCCTGCGCTCAATGATTTTACGTGCTTTCCGAGGCATGACAGTGTCGGGACTCCGGGCTGCTACTGAGAATTTCTCGTCAGAAAACCCAACTACTGCTACCCAGTTTTGACCTGACCAGGGATTCGAACCCAGGATCCCTAGGCATTCACTCATTAGTAATGATAATGTTGTACTCCTAGGCCAGACAACAGGTTAGGTTAATAAGTGTGCATCCAGGCTGTGTGTAATAAACGCACGCCTCATGTTCCTACCATACTGGTTTCAGAAAGGGGGAGTTAGCTGTATCTAAGGAACTGTGTGTGTTACTACTTAATTAGTACTGATGGGGTTTTCGACGTGTACGAGCTTGTCTATTTGAGGGAAATGAAATACCGTGGGTGGTTCCAGTCGGTTTTGGACATTATGATCATTATCACAGCGTATCAAAGTCCACTGCTGAACAAAAGCTATGGTTACTTTTGTTCGTTTTAAAGACATTAGTTCTTTTTAATTACCTTATGTTGTTACCAGGAAGATGCTACTGCCTGACTCCTGCTTCATTTTCCTCTGTCGCCTCATACGACTCAAGCGGTATGAAATCAGTAAGTGCTGAACACGCGATGGATACATATTCATGACTGGCTCGGATGGGACCCACCACCAAGTGAAATGTTTACGCGTGCTTAAGAGCATACTCGTAGGGTCAACGTCAGCAAATACAGCAAAACTGCAGGTACAAATTTCTACAGGAAATTTTTTTCTGCAGGCAGCTGAAAGCCTGGGACCTGGTTTACCTCTTCCCTGTACAAGGCGAGTGGTTAAAAAATAAGAAAATGTTCGAATTCAAATTTAGTTTGTTGTTCAAACTAGTTTGTTGAATTCAAACATTTTTTTCACATCTCATTCACGTAGTGATTTAAAAAATTTATACTTAATTACTACTTACTTATCTTCACGCACAATCCCTAACGGGGTAGCCAGTGAGAACAGATCGCCAAGTGTCACGATCCTTACATACCTCTTTCGCTTCTTTCAGGTTCATTAACTTCTTCATACATGCACGTCTAGGCATCCGAGTACTCTTGACCCTCCCTTCTTCGAGCAATTTGCTCACATGGTCTTCGAAAGTTAGTCTCGGTCTACCTCGACACCTTTTAATATTTACTTTCGCTCTATATATTTTCTTCACCATTCGGTCTTCACTCATTCGTTCAACGTGCCCAAACCATTGGAGTACGCCCCTATCAATTTTTGTGATAAGGTCATCTTTCAATCCTGCCATATTGCGAATCTCTTCGTTTCGCTTTCGGTCGGCTATGCTAACGCCACACATTTTACGAAGAGATCGCATCTCCACTGCATTCAACTTGCTTTTATGCTTCTTCTGGCATACCCAGGTTTCGCTGCCATATAACAAAGTCGGTACCAACACTGCGTTATTTATTGCAAGGCGTGCACTCTTCACCACGCCTTGCCTTTTTACTAATGCATTCAGGGCACCATTGACTTTGTTTCCAGCAGCGACACGCCTATCCACATCTAAATCACATCTTCCATCCCGGCTGAAAGCACTCCTCAAGTATACAATTTCATTTACCTGTTCTAGACATTCCTGATTTACCCATATTTCACATTTCGTTCTCTCTTCGTCCTTTTCAAATACCAGAACCTTAGTTTTATTAGCATTCAAACGGAGACCTTTAATTTCACATTCCTCTTTCATACACGTGACTAATGCCTGCAGTTCTGCTTCTGATGGTGCAATAAGTACTGCATCATCAGCATACAGCAGACAATTAACTTTTATGTCACCCAATTTCACACCCAAACAGCTATTTTTCAGCTTCTGTAAACAGCTGTCGAGATACAGTATGAACAGCCAGGAAGACACGACACAACCTTGTTTTACTCCCGCTTGGACGCTAAACATGGGTGACAGGTTATGCCCTACCCGCACACAGGCTATACAGTCATAGTAAAGTGACTGCACAGCCCTTAACAATCGACCATCCACACCATATCCCGGCAACAGTTCCCACATTTTCTTCCTTATAACCTTATCAAATGCTTTCTCCAGATCCACAAAAGCACAGAAAATCCTCTGGTTAACACTCAGAAGCTTCTCCGTGATCATGCGGAAAGAAAACATTTGATCCGTGCATCCTCTTCCAGGTCTAAATCCGCATTGTGCCTCCCATAAGAATCTTTCCGATTTCTCTTGCATCCTACGTGTCAAAACCTTCGAGTAAACTTTACTTGCTAAACTGGTCAAGCTGATCGCCCGATAGCACCCGCAGTCAAAATGTGAACCTTTACCTTTATATAAAGGCACAATGACCGCGGATCGCCAATCATCCGGGACATCTCCCGTCCCCCAGCACAAATTGCACAGCAGATAAAAGCTGTCCCAGACGCGAGGCCCACCGTACTTGACCATTTCAGCAGTAACTCTGTCTAGTCCCGCAGCCATACCACATTTCAAACTTCGAATCGCACGTTCAATCTCTTTCATGCTGATGACCTCAGTGTCATCGAGGTCCGTGTCTGGCGTGCCAGTCACGGCGTCACCCCCGGATCCTTCACTAAGATCATGACACGCATACATTTCTCTATAAAATTCACTCCATCGCTGCATGACGTCCGATTTTTCTGAGAGGACGTCATTGGTTCTCGAAAGCACTTTGTTCATTCTTAAGGCAGTCACACCACTCCGGGACCTTCCAACCTCTTTCCAGAAGAGTTTGGAGTTTTCCTTAAAGTTGCGCGACAACCTCTCGTCCGCTTCTATTCTACACCTTTCACGTACTTCCTCAATCAATGTTTTCGCATGAACTTTCTGCAGCTTATATCTTTCTTTCATCTTCTCTCTCATATGCTCATCGTTACTAGAGGCTAAGTAGTCTAACCATGCTTTTTTCTTCTTTTTTACAGCTTCTCTTACTTCATCATTCCACCATGCATCTCTTCTTTTACTACTACCTCTTTTTGTCGTTCCACACACTTCTTCCGCTGCACTTACCATTCCATCTCTAAGGTTCTGCCATGTTCTCTCCACACATTCTTTCTTGCCATCGATGGTGTCAAGCTTTTCGGCTACCCTTGTGTGATATTTGTCCCTAGTATCCGCTTCCTGAAGCTTCCAGCTTCGGATGCGACAGACCGACTGTGGTTCTGTTACTGCCGTCCGGTAGCGCCAACCCGCGAACAAACCCCTAAATCTAATAATTACTAGATAATGATCCGTTCCCAGGTCAGCACCCCTGAACACTCATGTATCCATCACCTGTTTTCGCAGTCGGTCATCCACCAAGAACAAATCAATCATACTTCTCTCATTCTTTCTCTCTCTAGTGTACATATGGATTTTCCTGTGATTAAACATAGTTTTTGACACAAGAAGACCCTTTTCCTTGCATACAGCCAGTATAAGCTTGCCAGCATCATTAACCCTTTTATCGCCAAACTTTCCAAGCACTGACTCGTATCCTGGTCGAGCGATACCTACCCATCAATTCAAATCACCACATACAACAGTTCTTTCGTTTCCCTTAACCAAATCTAGAACTTCTCTTACATTCTCCCAAAACTCCTCCAGCTCAGCCCTGGACGACGAAGCTACCGGCGCATAAACAGCCAAAAGGAATAACTTCGTCAGTCCCTGTTTAAAGCGAACCCAGAGAAGTCTTGAGTTCACAACCTTGTATTCAGTCATAAGATTGACCAACCGGGACGACAACAGCACTCCCACTCCTTGGCAGGCGTTCTCGCTTTCCGGGACTCCGGACCAAAGAGCTAACGTCCCGCCAGGGAGCTCTTCTATACCACTGCCTTTCCGTTTGGTCTCCGACATACACACGACATCTAATTCTCTTTCTTTCATTATTTCGATCAACTCATTCGTCTTATCTCTCATGCCCCCTCTAAAATTCCACGTGCCAACTCTGCACTCAACCTCCACCTTCCGCCGTGTCGGGCTGTGCGTGACGGGTGGCGATCCCCATCGTCGCTTTGCGCGCTGCATTCCACACCAACAGGGACGAGCTGGTGCGCGTCACCTTGGGGGGACGCCCTAACCCTCGTTTGCATGGGTGCGCAGCTGTGTAGAATTGCAGATAACTGAAAAGGGCTGGCAAAAAAAATTATAATAATAATTTATGTGGTGATAACATGATTCTCATAGACTACAGAACTAATAATTCCTTGCTTCACTCGTTGCCTTACCGGAATATTCTTAACATGCATTTTCTACATTAAAGCATTAACATTCTTGTTTCATTCAGCTCAATATGTTATATGTCAGTATTTATTTATTTACACTTTATTGCACCATAAAAAGATTACAAAGGGCGAACTTAATGTCATTAGGCATTCTCTCCCAGTCAACCCGGGACTTGTGGAAATTATGTGATAGGTGACAACATAAAATGAAAAATAGAGTAAATCAAGGAAAGAAACTACTGATAAACTTAAAAACCAACTAATATTATATATACAAATAAATATATATTCCAAAATATAATACAGATAATATATAACATATACATACATATTCATAGATACATAAACATATACATATTTTAAATACAAATATATATATATATATATATATATATATATATATATATATATATATATATATATATATATATATATATATATATATATATATATATATATATATATATATATATATATATATATATATATATATATATATATATAATATAAACCTATAAATAAAATAACAACAAAGGTAACCAAAATTAACCATATTAACTATCATCTAATATTTTCATAAAATGCTTATGTACCAATCTTTTAAAGGCAGTTTTATTAGATGTTTTTCTGACGTCATCGGGCAAGGAGTTCCAGAGCAGTTCAGCCTGAATGGTGAAGGATTTACCAACAAAATTAGTAAAATGTAGAGGGATACTTAGTTTATTATTATAAGAGGAACGCAGAGTTCTATCATGCGTTAGGGAAATATATTGAAATTTCTCTTTGAGATAAGAATCCACTCCACTCCGGATGGATCATTTAAGATAGAGAAGAGAACAAGCAAAATTCTAGAGATTGAAAAAGACTGAGACTTCTGACGCAATTGTTGAGAAGGCGCTCTTGCTTGTTGAGAAGATTTTGGTTTAAATCCGGGTAACACACGTCTGCATTATCAATGATGGGTAGTATAAGTAACTGTACAAGCATAATTTTAGTCTTAAAGGGGAGAAAATTTTCAATCGATAAAGAGAACGTAAAGAACCAGAGACTTTACGACATGTTTGGGAGATATGAACCCCCCAGGACAGAGTAGGTACTATCAATATGGAGACCAAGATTTTTAACTGAGGGAGAGAACGGTATCAGACGATCATTATGATAGACGGGAAGTAGACTAGCGGCATCTATTTTAGCTCGCATCCTTGAGCTACCCACAATCACCGCTTGGCATTTCGTAGGGTTGACAGACACTCCAAAGCGCATAGACCAATCACATACTGACTTGAGATTTGAATTCAATTTATTAATCGCATAATCGATGTCAGAAATGTAAGATTGTACATAAATTTGTAGGTCATCAGCATACAGATGCTAAGAACAATCAATATTTGATGGAATTAATAAAAATAGAGAAGATTAATGTAGACAGTATACCGCCTTGAGGTACGCCAGAAATCAGGTCAACCCACTGTGAAGTCATTTGCTCCACGTGGACAGACTGTTGACGTCCGCGAAGATAAGATGAGAACCATTCTAGGACTGACGGTGCAAACCTATAATAAGAAAGGATAGCAAGAAGGATATCATGGTCAATTGTGTTAAAAACATTAGAAAAGTCAACGAGCACCACAACTGTAACTTTCTTGTTTTCCATTCCTTCTCTAATATCTTCAGTTATTTTAGTGCTGTGACCAGGACGAAACCCGGACTGAAAAGTACTCAGCAGGTTATGTTTATATATGAAATTGGAAATTTGCTTATGAACACAGGCTTCCAAAACTTTAGATAGGAAAGGTAAAACTGATATAGGACGGAAGTGATTGGGAAGTGTAGGATTGAATACTTTAGGAAGGGGTCTAACGAAAGCATTTTTCTACTGACTCGGAAACTGACTCGAGTCAAGCGAAAAATTAACAATATGAGTGATTGCGGAGATAATGTGTTCTAGAATATTAACAATCATGGCTCTGCTAATATCATCGCAACCCACAGCCTTGGATTTTATTGTCAGAAGGATCTTTCTGATTTCATCCTGATCTACAGGGTTAAAAAGAAAGACTGGTATGTGCGGAGACGGAATTGAGGCTATGTAAGCGACTGTTTGGTGTCGGGTTGAAAGGTCCAACGCAGAAGCAGAAGCAAAATGAAGATTTAAAGCATCGTGAGAAAGCGATAAACCACAATCAAAAGAGGGTGTTTTGCCCACACCTAGAGAACTAAAAATTTTCCACACATCAGCTGGCAAAGAATTACTTATATTGCTATGGATAAATCGGCGTTTTGCAGAACGTACCATCTGATTGCATGTTTCTGGCCTTCTTAAAAGACAACCAGTTTTCCTCAGATCTGCTCTTCTTGAACCGGTCAAATGCTCGATTTCGCCTAGTCATGGCCTTCCGTACCTCTTCAGTCATCCAGGGAGCTGGTGGCCTTCGTAGTTTTACTTTACGTACAGTAGCATAGTTATCATACAAAACATGAATTATGTTGTTGAAAATAGTTACTTTATCATCTACTGTTGATGCAGTTGCTAATGGCGTACAATCTATATGCGATAGTCTTTCAAAAGCTTATCCATATTAATTCTACTAAAATTAAGAATAATACAGTATAAAGAATAGTACTTTAGGTCGATATTTGGGAGCTTTAAGGTTGTATGATACATAAATAAGATCATGGAGGGAAAGTCCCGGCGCTTCAAGTTGCCAATATGACAGCACCCTGTCAGAGGAGTCAGTTATAATGAAATCAATCAGAGAGTCATCAGTGTCGATATTATGATGAGTTGCCTTTAAAGGAAGAATGTTGAGATTGACAGACTCAATGATTTTACGAAGCTTTTGAGACCGGACTGCATATTTCAGTAAATCCGTGTTGAAATCTCCCATGATTATGCAGTGGGTGTACTCAGAACCAATATTATCAAGAGCCTCTTCTAAATTGGCGAAGTAATTAGTGGAAGGAGGACAATACACTGCTCCAAGAATCATCCTTGAGCCCTTTACATCAAGTTCTATAAAAAGGAATTCTGCGGAAGCAGTGTAAGGAGATGGGGATGCTAATGTGATTTTGTAAGAAATTGTAGCGTGAAGATATATTGCAACTCCACCTCCTCCTTTATCTATACGATCATTCATAATCAGCACAAACCCAGGAAGAGGATACAATGCCGAATTTAAAGACGGTTTCAACCAAGTTACTGAAACTAAGAAAGCATGTATATTGTTGATTAAAACTACTTTTACGGATTTTATCGCGTTTATTTTTACTTTTTATTTTTAATTCCCGACATTTCGGGCGCTTTCCAGCACCCATGGTCACGGTGGACTGAGATGACTGACGTCCCGATGTCATTGTTAAACCCGGAGTACCTTCAGCTTTTTTAATTATTGTTTATGGTCCGATCTATGCAAAATGAACTGACTATGTCCTGAGGTATTGCAGTGTTATGCTTGGGTTTAGTTTTAATTTTATCGATTATAGGATCCCAAGCAGGTGGTAGTACCCAGCCTCCTTCTCTATTGAATTTAGGATGTTTTTTAATTTCAATAGCCTCACGCATCATCCTTGGTAGGAATCGGTGTTCTTTCGCGAGGATTTGTGGTCTATCAAATCTGATGTAATGGTTGGGGTCGTCTAGGATATGATCGCAAACTGCATACTTCCCGGAACGTTGATGCTTCACATCAGCTATATGTTCTTTTACGCGGGTTCTAATTGATCTTTTTGTTTGTCCTATATAAGAGAGACCACATTCACAATCAAGCTTGTACACTCCTGCATCTTGTAGAGGAATATGACACTTGACTGATGGTAGGAACTGACTAATCTTCTTCGGCGGCTTGTAGAATGTTCTAATAAAAGCTCGCTTCAAGATGTAGCCAATCTTGTCTGTGACACCTTTAACATATGGTAGTACAGCTGGCACACGCTCGACTGTGGCCGGCTTCACTCGGTTACTGTGACGTAGGCGCGGAACCCGAAGCTTGTTGTCGTGCAGAACTTGCTTGACGTGCTGAAGCTCGGCGGCCAGGTGTTTGCTGTCACGGATCCCTCGTGCTCTCTGTAACAAAGATTTGCCCACGGTAGCTAACTGTGAAGGATGGTGGTGAGATTCACCGTTTAAATATCGGTTTGTATGGGTCTTTTTCCTATACACAGTGTGACCAATGGTGTTGTTAGGATTTCGGATGACTAACACATCTAGGAAAGGTAAGGAATTATTTGCCTCTAACTCCATAGTAAATTGAATTTTAGAGTTTATGGAATTAAGATGTTCTAAAAATGCAGTTACTTTGTCTGATGGTAAAATTGTGAAAGTATCGTCTACGTACCGCTTGTAGATCCTTGGTGTAACAGGTGCAGTAAGGAAGGCTTTCTCCTCAAAGTCTTCCATGAATATATCGACAACGCATTCTACATGACTCATCTATTTAACATGTATTGCCAAACAAACGTATATATTCATAGTCATTTGTATATACTAATTATGTATGTATTTAAATATGTTTACTTGTATGTATATCCATTTATTTATATATTTGTATATATGTAAGGATAGATCATATATGTATAGTTTATTTATTAGTAGTTTGTATATATTATGTAGTTCATTATCATTTGTATTGTGTTATCTTGTTCTATATTGCCACACCTACGTCAAACTCTCACCATTCCATGGGTTGACTGGTAGAGAGTGCCTCAAGGCATTAAGTCCACCCTTTGTATTCTTTTGTTAAGGATGCAATAAAGAATAAAATAATAATAATAATAATATATCGGCGACAATGGGAGATACAGGTGAGCCCATCGCAACTCCATCTACTTGCTTGTAAAACTCTTCCTTCCACAATAGATAGCCAGATGTAAGGCAATGTCTGAGCAATACTGCATATTCTGCTGGCATATTATTTTCCTCTAGTTTCCTAGTTATAATTGAGATGCAGTATTCAACAGGTAGGCATGTAAATAGAGACTGAACATCAAAACTAACCATGGTTTTATTGTCAGTAAGACGTAGGTCTTTTATCTCACTGACAAAATGGTATGAATCCTTAGTGTGAGCTCCTGTGTGTCCTCTGAGTGGTGATATTTTAGCTAAGTATTGAGCCAAGTTGGTGAATCAATCTGACTCACTATTGGACGTAATGGAGCGTTCGGTTTGTGTATTTTTGGTAACCCATACAACTTCGGTGGTTTGGCACATGAAGGTATTATCGAATTGACGTTCAGATTAAATTTCTCGGAGTATTTCTTAATTAGATCGCTAGTTATTTTAAGCGTATTATTTGTAGGGTCTGTTTTGACCTTTCGGTATGTAGTTTCATTCGATTAAAGTTGTTGTATTTTAAAATTGTAATCTGACATATCCATTATAACCGTAGCATTGCCTGTATCTGCGCGGAGAATCGTAAGCTCTGGTCTGTTGCGTAAGTTTTTCAATGCGTTAAATTCATTTTTGGGAAGATTTAATTTCGGCGCTGAACTTCGACGTAACATAGACGAAATGTCTTGACGTATGGCCTCTAAATCTTCATTACCGATGTTATTTTTATACAGACAGTCCTCAACACTACAAATAATGTCCTCATACGGTATTTTTCTCGGTGTTATTGCGAAATTCATACCTTTTTCTAAAACCTTTATTGTGGCGTCGTCCAGTGTTTGTTTTGATAATTTGTTGTATTTGACAGCGCGTTGTTTATGATTTGTGTCTGTGGTCAACGATTTCGTATGTTGGACATTTGATTTAGTTGTTTATTTATGGTATTTATCAATATGTTAACCATCAACAATAATTAAAAAAGCTGAAGGTACTCCGGGTTTAACAATGACATCGGGACGTCATTCATCTCAGTCCCCGGTGACCATGAGTGCTGGAAAGCGCCCAAAACGTCGGGAATTAAAAATAATAGTAAAATAAACATGATAAAATCCGTAAAAGTAGTTTTAATCAATGTATAGTGTTCGCGTGAATATAAGAAATCATTATGTACATTGTTGTTAGAGAACGATGCTTCTAGCTCAGAAAAGTGGCTGGGAATGCTTTGTGCGTTAATATGGCAAACATTTAACGTTTTATCAAAAAAGTGAAAAATGCTAATCAATTGGCTACTTAAAGAGGGCACACTATAATTCATCTGATCGTCAAAAGATTCAAAAGAACTCTCTGACTCAATAGAATAAAAAGAGTCAGAGTCAGACATGATAAGTTAAAAGCATAATTTACCCAATATAAAAATAAATAAAATAAAAATATATAAAAATACGATATTAAATAAAAATATTTATCAATAATATATAACAAAAATACTACCAAGATATAAAAAAACAATGACTGAAACTGAAATAGTAATAAATCATTAAACATCATCCCACCAGTTAACTGTTTACATAATATAATCAGTACTAAATAACAAAAAAACAATTGTACTGAACTATCAACTAAAAAAAACATAAGCCAAGTAATTAAATAGCGAGCCAACACAGTGATTCAATTATAAACAAAAATAACATAAATATTAAAATATTTTAATAGTAGGGCACTACAAAATTAATCGAAAAATTAGCAATAAAAATCTGCTTAAAATAACTCAAGATTTTGAAACCCAATTAGTTAAAAACATCCAAAAAATTTAAATCTAACAAGAGTACATAATTGGGCTGTGTAGCAAAAGGATCTGTGCCCATGTTACCATTACTGTGTTGACAGTAAAAGTTATTATCTATGGTCAACAGTCTTTGCCTTGTCTTTGCAACTGTCAGCAGCATCTACGGACTACAATAACATTTATCTATGTTATTTGGTTACATTTTAACACTTTTACATGACAAAAATTATAAACACAAACTAATTTACTAAAGTTTACAAATATAAATAAAGTTTACTATAGTATAAAAAAAATAATAAAATTAGCTAATAATCAACATAAAACTATTGAAATATGAATAAAGGGAATACTAAAGACAAGTTATATCAAATTAGTTACATACAATTGGACTACAATCGATTTATATTCTTGTCTAATGCTGCCGGTTTATAAAACTTAAAGTAGTTATTATGTTACCAGACAAAGTAAACTGTAAGAGAAGGAAAAAATACGAAAGGAGATGAACGTAACCAAAATATGATAACAAGAATAACAAGGATATCTTGGAAAGTTAAAAGCAATGTAGGAATTACTTCTTGCCAACCAGTCGTCTACATCTCTTTACGTCATCAATTTGAGTTACCAGTGAGCTTTGAGTGCGACGTGCTTCATCATTTTGCCGATTCGAAGAGCTCTGCTGCGTTGGGGTGACCTTTGTATTAGGAGCCTTGTTAGAACTCTCAGGGGAACCATCCATGGGGTACTTGGCTATTAGATCGTCCAATTCCTCCTCAGTGGAAATCTTCGTTCGGCCTCCCGAGTGTTTCACATAGATTGCACCATCAATTGTCCAGACATTTCTAATTCCGAAATGCTTACGGGCATTCTTATGTATGTACTGACGAAATTTAGTGAGGAATCACACATTGAAATAGCAGACCCTTTAAACTTTGATTTTAAATTCCAAATCGCAGACTTAGTGCTATAATCATTAAAGTGCACAAGAATTGGCCTTGGTACTTGATTGAACACCAAGTCTGTGGCATTTCTTGAGAGAGTCATCAGTAATATGAGTTAGACCCAGATACTTGTGCAACAGATACTTGTAAAATTTGCTGTTTTAGGTCAACTTCAGAAGCCTCAGCTAATCCATGAAAAAGCAGAACTTTTCTCCGGTGATAAATACTGATTGCATCAACACTTTTGTTGCATTCCTGAATTTGCTGTTACAGCAGTCTGAACATGGAACTAACAAGTACCTTGAATGAATCAAACTCCTCCCGAAGCTGTAAAACTGTTGGGTTAATTGGAGTAGTTGCAGCCTTCAGACGTTTCTCAAACTCCAATATCTTCCTGGTCAAGCTCCCTTCCAATTCCTTTTGGATATTCACAACTTCAGAGACATTTGCCATTGTAGTAAAGTGAATTAACCGAGGAGAGATAGAAAAACAGTGGTGGAGCCACGTGTTTAAGGCTGCCGAAGTCTAGTTCCCCGGTCGAACCTTAAACCTATTACGCGAGATATTAACTAAAGTGGACTGTATATGCGGTTGCTTCTACGCTTACGTAAAGGCGACTACTATAGCATGCGGTATAATGCACTCGCTCTTCCTTAAAACTAAACTATTATTGTGCCAAATCGCTGAAAAGGAATCCTGCCTTATTAGGAGAACAAAAAAATTGGAGCGGGTTAAACTATGTAAGGCAGGAGCTAAATTAAGGAATGTTATCTCACCGGGGTTTCTTCTATCCTGTTGAGCACTATAGCTGCAACTTCTGGAACTTCTTCTGGAACACTCCGGAGAGAGGCGGTGCGCGACTATATCTCACACGAGGTGAGGCGGGTCTCCTGGAGCTCGACTGCTTCCAGGCTAAAGCGGTTTCTACTAGCGGTGTGTTTTCAGCGACGACTGCGGTGGAAAGAGGCCGCGCAACGGTCGCGCGTGCCTTATATGTCCTCGGCCCCGATGATTACGTGACATTCTAGAATCATCTTCTTGCCCCTCCCACCCCACCACCCCGATGTGTCGATGGAGGATCGAGGAGGGTATGAATGATATCGTTTTGTCGGAAAGGAACAAGCGGCTTGGCACCTCTACCGTCAAATATAATAATCCAATGGTTTTTTCCGCGCAACCATCTCCCCCGCCCTTGAAGGATTTCCTTCAAATTAACTAATACAACTAGAGCTAAGATCAACTAACAAATAACTAACTAACGCTAAGATTACTTAAATTCAACTACAATTTAATCTAGAAAGCTAATTTAAATTATGGAAGAGGCAGGGGGCACAAACGGACAACCGGACGCAAGTAAGACCCAACCGTGGTCTTAACGCGAGCTATCCTAACTACTCCGTCGGAACCGGGAAAGACCTCTTCGACAATTCCTAACGGCCAGTGGAGAGGCGGCGTATTCTCTTTGGTGAGCACAACTACAGTTCCTACAGCTAAAGGCTCAGTTGCTGTGTTCCATTTTTGCCGAGACTGCAAAGTATGCAAGTATTCCATCCTCCATCGTTTCCAAAACGATTGCACTAACCGATCTAATAATTTGTGGCGTGCGGAAATGCTAAGTCTGTTCTCATCCATACCTGCGGCTGGCAAATACTTTAAAGGCGTTTAATTCAAAAAATGTGCTGGAGTTAGAGCCAGCGGTTCCGAGGGGTCACTAGACAACGTACGACAAAGTGGGCGACTATTCATTACGCATTCAATTTGAGCGAGCACCGTACTTAGCTCTTCGAAGGACAAAATTTGATCTCCTATTACTCGGTATAAATGACTCTTTAGACTCTTGATATTAGTCTCCCAATTGCCCCCAAAATGGCTCGCGGCTGGGACGTTCAGAGACCACTCAATGCGGTTCTCGGCTAGAATGTGAGCGAACTCCGAATTATAATATTTGCTAGCTAAGAGCTCATGTAGTTCCGATAAAATACGTTTTGCACCGACGTAGTTCGTACCGTTATCCGAATACAATCTACTTACAGGGCCACGGCGGGAAAGAAATCTTTTAAATGCACTCATAAAGCCTGCTGTGCTTAGATCACCAACGAGTTCTATATGCACCGCTCGAGTAGTTAGACATACGAAAATGCAGACGTAAGCCTTTGTGGATCTTATACCACGCCCGCGAGTGAGCGTGACCTTAAACGGACCAGCGAAATCAGACCCGGTGTGCGTGAAGGGCTTTACTGATTGTATTACTCTACAAGATCTAAGTTCCGCCATTTCCGGAAATGACGGCTTGGGGCGTGCCCGAAAGCAAGCTATACATCGGTGCACCCGATTGCGTATTAAACTACGTGCAGAAAGAATCCAATAATTCTGACGCAAAATCGACATCAACAAGTCGGGGCCAGCGTGCGAGTTCAATTTATGATGGTAATCGACTAATAAGTTCATGATATGGTCTTTACGCGGTAAAACAATAGGGTGCCGTTGGTCGAAACTCAATTGCGAGTTGGACAAGCGTCCACCTACCCTTACAATCCCATCCTGTAAAAATGGCTTAAGGCGTTGAAAGGCGCGACTACAAGCTCTATTCGATTGTAATCTTCTAATTTCTTCAGAGAAGTGCGCACGTTGAAGTTCACGCAATACTAGCGACTCGGCATAGTTGTAATCGGATGCTAAGACATACGAACGTCGCGGTAACAGCTTCGCGAATCGACAAACGTAAATTACGCTACGCAATAATTTCGACCAAGAGGACAAGCGGTTCGCCAAAGCAATGATTGGAGAAACCTCACTCGAAACGTTCGCCACCAGAGCGTGTCTCTTCTCTTCCGGCGGTTGTGACACTGACGAAGGTTCGAAGTCGGTTATTGGCCATTGCGAGGGATCCAAGTGAACCCAAGCAGGTCCGTGGAACCAAAGCGGGTGGTCCATTATTTGCATCGGGGTGAGTCCACGGGATAGACAATCGGCGGGGTTTTCCGTACCGGACACGTGATAAAAGTTCCGCGTTTCTAACTCGTCTTGTATCTTGGCCACTCGGTTCGCAACAAACGTATCCCAACGGTGGGGTGAAGAATGAACCCAGCATAAGGCGACGGTGGAGTCGGAAAAGGCCAATATCCTTTCTATGTGAACTCTATCCCTACATGCGCTGATAACTGCGGTAATAAGCTTGGTGAGTACCAATATTGCGCAAAGCTCTAAGCGCGCCAGAGAGACAACCTTACGGGGGGAGACTCTCGACTTAGAACTAATGAGGCTAATCGAATTTCTACCATTATTCTGGACGTGGAAATATACAACGCCCCCGTAAGCCTTCTCGCTGGCGTCTGCAAACCCAACGACTGTTATGGCGCTACTTCTATCTACGTTTATATGACGCGGTATTTTAATTTCTCTTAATAAAGGAAGTTCCTCTCTAAAGCGCTGCCACAACCGAACAATGCTGTCAGGCGGCGAGTCATCCCAGTTTCCCGGCGAGCATTCCAATAACCAAAGTTGTTTAATTAAAAGCTTAGCGTATAATACCACCGGAGCTACGAAACCCGTGACGTCCCATAATCTAGCAACGCATGACAGTATTGTGCGCTTTGTGCATTTCTCTACGGGCGGATTTACCTTAAGGCTAAACACGTCGGACTCTGGTGACCAACATAGACCGAGCACCTTGTGTGTATCAGAATCGTCGAATTCCTTTATCGCCGAAAGACGGTGTGATAGTGGGATTGTATCCAAAACCGGACGCGAATTACTAGTCCACTTCACAAGATCGAATTGACCCGATTTCATGAGCCTTATAACCTCGGCGGTGGTTAGGGTTGCCTCCTCCACGCTATCGACCGAGTACACAAAATCATCCATATATAATCCGCTCTCAATTGCCCTCTTAGCTTTAGGATAAGAGGGACCTTCATCGTGAGCGAGCTGTCTCACCGTGCGTAACGCATGAAATGGGCTCGACTTTAAACCAAAACAAACGCGATTAAATTCAAACACCATTAGAGGTTCCTTTGGGTTGAAACGATATAAAATGCGTTGGAATCTACGGTCGCATTCACGGACCCCTATGCAAAGAAACATTTGACGAATATCGGCGGATAGTGCTATACTAAACAAACGAAAATTGACTATTATATTAAATAAACTGCCCTGTAAATTTTGCCCACTATAGAGGATATCGTTAAGCGACAGGTGAGTGCTAGTTTTAGCACTAGCGTCGAGCACTACACGTAACTTAGATGTAAGTTTGTCCTCTCTAATGACTCCGTGGTGTGGTATGAAATACGACGGTGTGTCTTCGTAGTTATCTAATTTCGAAGCCACAAGTGATATGTAACCTTCTCTTATATATTCGTTAATGACGCCGTCGTAAGCTTCCTTTAACTGGGGTGAAGCGAGCATCCTACGCTCCAAGCTGTAGAAACGTTTTTCTGCCATTTGACGCGAATCGCCGAGAGATAAAACATCTCCTTTAAAGGGTAGCGCTACACTATATCTACCGTCGCGATCACGAATGGTCGTGCGGACGTAAATTTCCTCGCATAACCTATCATCTGAGCTAGCTATGGGTGGAACGTTCACCTCCTCCATCTCCCAAAATTTGCGGACTAACGACTCGAGCGGTTCGACAGCCATACCACAATAAGAGGATGCCGAAATACTATCTATGATGGGGGCGGAGCCAAGGATCACATAGCCCAATACGGTTTCCAGTGCGTAAGGCGCGGTATGCGAAGAGTTGCCCCTGACCTTATTGTTTAACAAAAGATAAGGGAAAAGCGATGCTCCAATGAGCATGTCTATGTTTCCAGGAACGGCGTAAGTGTCATCCGCCAGAGTCAAATTCTTAAATTCAATCATTGCCGAGGTGTCAACCGAAGCGGTTGGCAACCGTTCAGTGACCCTATCTACTACTAGTGCATTTATATCAAAGTTAACATTACGATCTATCCGAGAATAAATTTTTAAGTTTATATATCCCTGTGTCGATTTACTAGTGCCTCCGATGCCTTTAATTACAGGACATGAAAGTGACCTATTTATTACTAAGCCTAAGTGCTGACAACATTGTCGCGTTATAAAGCTATTTTGGGCTCCGCTGTCCAGCAGTGCACGGACGCTTTGTTCGTTTCCACGCGAATCCCTAACCAAAATACGTGCCGTACCCAGTAACACGGTTGAAGGAGGTTGTGCTCTCATATTTGCCAATGAGCACAGAGCGACATCACCAGGTCGACCGCTAGAATCGTTGACCTTAGTAGGGGCGAATTCCTTATCCGCTTTACTTGACGCCGCTATGTTGATATTTTCAAATGTAATAGCGTGTGATGTTTCCTGGCGCACTTGCTACATACGGAACTCGAATTGCATTTTGCAACTAAATGCTTATCGCTTAAGCGGTTCAAACATAGGTTGTTTGTCTTTACTAATTTATAACGCTCGCTTGGTGAATATTTACGAAAAGTCGCACAATTATATAAATTACCGTGTCTATCTTTACATACTAAACAAGTATGCTGGAGTGATGGCGTAGTGGTTACGTAAGTTAACGACCCTGCTATTTTAGATGGTTGAGTCTTTCTACGGTCGACGCACCTTTTAATCTCCTGTTTAACGTTCGGAGAGCGCTGCATCACCTTTATTTGATCTCGCACGAACGATGCTAATGAATGAAAGGAAGGCATCTCCGAGCTACGATGCTCCATTTCAAACGCACGCACGGTGTCGGGGTCCAACTTCTTCAGTGCAATATGGAGAAACACCAC
This sequence comes from Parnassius smintheus behrii, assembly GCA_036936625.1. Lineage (NCBI taxonomy): Eukaryota > Metazoa > Arthropoda > Insecta > Lepidoptera > Papilionidae > Parnassius > Parnassius smintheus. Next base: position 53,175,270 of record JAUPFT010000011.1, read on the forward strand.
GTCCATAAGATCATTAAATTTCAAATTCTTAAGTGCAGCCACCGATGCCACAAATTTATCTAGAAGTTGCTCTAAGCCGTTGATGTTCGCGGATGATATAGATTTAAGATCGAATATCTGGTTCAAATATTCGGAAGCTAACATTCTCCTATCTTCATATTTAGTTTTAAGCGTTTCGAATATTAATAAGTAATTGTTTGCTGTAGGTGTAAAACCAGAGCAGATTGACTGTGCCCTGCCACTAAGTTTACTGATTAAGTAATATAATTTTTCGGCGTCCGATAACGATGGGTTATTGTGTATATTGTTTTGAAAACTACTGAAGAAGAAGGGCCACGTCTTAATATCACCATTAAATACCGGAATATCTATTGGCGGCAACCTAATCGAGTCGCTTGGACGTACCTGTTTTTCCGGCTTTGCTTCGTTTTGAGATAGGGATCTCGCAATTCTTTTCACGCGACACAACATATCTTCGAATGCCAGCAGCGGTTGGTAGTTCACTATGTATTTCGGGTTGATTTGTAATTCCAAATGATTAATTTGGTCTAATATTTTTTCGTAATCTATTCGTAAAGAATCTATCGTTTCGATTTCGGTCAAAAAAGTTTCCCGCACTGCTTCTATATGGATGTTCTTTATATAATCACTTATATTCTGCATACGCGAAAAGAGTATGTCCCTCTTAGCATAAAGCGTTTTAATTTTGATTTCACTTCCACTAACTGCCATTTTAAACTATTATAATAAAGTTATATCAATCACAATTAATCTCACAACGCACAAACAATAAAGGATGGACACTCGGTATGCCGTATTACGTAATTAAATCGAACACCTGCGCAGCGAGTCGAGGTGACGCGTCATTTGCTAGACTCAATAATTTTATCAAGATTGTGGGTAAGCGTATCAAACGGTTCCTATTATACTGTTTCAATTATTTAATAGGCTTTAAATTTAATCAAATACGAGCGCTATAAAACGAATAATTCTGTTTGCGAGTACCTAATCAAAATTTAAATTTAAACGAACACTATTTAAGTCTATTCTATAAATTGGAGTGCATTATCTAATTAATTAATTCAACAATTCGACCAAAATCCTGCTCGAAGGACCATAAAATGGTGGAGCCACGTATTTAAGGCTGCCGAAGTCTAGTTCCCCGGTCGAACCTTAAACCTATTACGCGAGATATTAACTAAAGTGGACTGTATATGCGGTTGCTTCTACGCTTACGTAAATGCGACTACTATAGCATGCGGTATAATGCACTCGCTCTTCCCTAAAACTAAACTATTATTGTGCCAAATCGCTGAAAAGGAATCCTGCCTTATTAGGAGAACAAAAAAATTGGAGCGGGTTAAACTATGTAAGGCAGGAGCTAAATTAAGGAATGTTGACTCACCGGGGTTTCTTCTATCCTGTTGAGCACTATAGCTGCAACTTCTGGAACTTCTTCTGGAACACTCCGGAGAGAGGCGGTGCGCGACTATATCTCACACGAGGTGAGGCGGGTCTCCTGGAGCTCGACTGCTTCCAGGCTAAAGCGGTTTCTACTAGCGGTGTGTTTTCAGCGACGACTGCGGTGGAAAGAGGCCGCGCAACGGTCGCGCGTGCCTTATATGTCCTCGGCCCCGATGATTACGTGACATTCTAGAATCATCTTCTTGCCCCTCCCACCCCACCACCCCGATGTGTCGATGGAGGATCGAGGAGGGTATGAATGATATCGTTTTGTCGGAAAGGAACAAGCAGCTTGGCACCTCTACCGTCAAATATAATAATCCAATGGTTTTTTCCGCGCAACCAAACAGTAATTTTTATTTAGTGTGACAGATGTTATGAAGGGAAGATGAATATAAATATTTTAACTAGATTAAATGCACGTTCCTATAGTTGATAATAACGCTAAAACTTATTCTTCCAAATTGGAGTTAAAAATTAAACAGCTAAGTTAATTATACTTATTTTTAAATGTAAATAAAACACAAGAAATAATTTCAGCTGTTATCTATTTTGCACCTACCCTCGAAAAATCTTCGGAAATATAAGTATGACATATATGAGGAGGCCTCTGTCCAGCTGTGACCCATGCACGAGTCACAGCCTGTAAAGGCTGTAACTCTAGTTTAAACTTTAACTTTTAAAATACACACAGCATTGCCGTTGATTAGCAGTGGAAGAAAAAAATGAATAAGTCACCATTAAATCAGGTGAAAGTAAACCTACCCCTTATAAAAGGATTGCCTCGCTTTTACATTAGTTCCATATTTTTGTTAATATAGTGCCCAAAAATTTGTTCTAGGTGTGAAACTATATACATTATTTTAATATCATATTAAATGTGTCATACAATTTTTTTAATAGGAGAGGGGGCAAACGAGTATACGGCTCACCTGATGGTAGGTGATTACCGCTAGGTATAGGCTTTTTTCTTGAAGGTCCCTAAGTTGTATCGGTCCGAAAAAATCTCTGGTGGTAGTCGATTCCACAAGGACGTTGTGCTAGGAAGAAAATTTCTTTTAAATTGCACGGTGGTGGATCGCCAGTCATCCAGATAGTATGGATAGTATCGCGAGTTTTGTCGCGATATGCGGTGGTGAAATTGTGCGGCTGGAATGAATCCGAACAATTCCTTAGAGCACTCCCTGTTGTAGGTGCAATAAATACGCAAAGAGATGCGACATCTATTCGTAGTGCCAGTGAGTGAATATTCCATGTGCAGCCAAACCTGCGTCTTGTTAAGTTGCAGGCGGTGCGCCGGCATAAAATACTGTCCCGCTCTTCTGAGCCCGCCAACCTTTTTAGAGGCCAGTTTGGCCTTCTCTTCGAAGTGACCATGAAACTGCACGTTCAAGGATTCCGATACAGACTGAGGAAACAAGGGTAGTGCCTTGAAACTGAGAAGATATGACGAAGGGGTTTTTTTAAGCGGTAAACGCGCAAACTTTTGTCTTTTGGGGATTAAACTGGATTAAAATTAGTCGCCCCCAGTCCGACACTTTGTTCAACAAAGTTTTGACTTCAGACACAAGTTTGTCCTGGTACTCAGCAAACACTTTGTTCAACAAAGTTTTGACTTCAGACACAAGTTTGTCCTGGTACTCAGCAACGTTTTCCCGAGAAATATTGGCACGGCCGGTGTATAAAACATCACCAGTGCTATCATCTGCATAGCAATGAATATTACCGGTTTTAAACATGTCATTGATATGCAAAAGAAACAGCGTTGGTGGTAGCATGCAGCCTCGTGGAACGCCAGCGTTAATAGGCTTGTAATCGGAGCATGCATCGTCTACTACGACCATGATGCCCCGATCAGCAAGAAAAGGTGATGCAATTGCACAATTTCTCGGGAAGCTCATAGGAAGGAAGCTTCGTAAGAAGCGCTTAGTGCCAAACCCGATCGAAGGCCTTAGCTATGACCAAACTAAAGGTCAACGCCTTCTACTTGGACTCTACTGCCTCGGCCCATTTATGAGTTAGGTAACCCAGAAGATCACCAGCCGAGCGACCACAACGGAAAGCGTACTGACGGTTACTAATCAGCTGGTGATCTTCATGGTACCGCAAGAGCTGGCTGTTAAAAATGCATTCCATTATTTTAGAGAACAAGGGTGTGATGGCGATACGCCTAGTTGGGATAGTTGGACCGATCAGAGTGGTTGCCTTTTTTAGGGATCGGGTGAACGAGGGCTATCTTCCATGATTTGGGAACTACGTCTAGGGAGTTGGAGTACCGAAAACGATGCGTTAAAACCGGTGCCAACTCCGGATCACACGTCTTCAGCACAATAGGAGGGATGCCATCTGGCCCACTCGACTTGTTGACATCCAGGGAGAGGAGCGCTCTGCGCACTGAGCGTTAGATAAACAGGACATCCTGCATGGAGCACTCACTCCGCGAGATGGCCGGTGGTGTGTTCAAAAGTCGAGTTAGACACAAAGAGAGAGCCCAGCGGATCAAGATAAAGATAAAGATATTTATTATGTAAAACATGAGTAAAAAATACAGGTGTTAAAAAAACTTAAAACGAGCTACATGTTTTGCCATTTATGGCGTACAAAAATTATACTACATATATTAATTATTCTACAAGACAAATTAACTAACCCTACGTTCATAATTTTAGATGTGCAACAATTTCAATGGCATATCGTTAAATCGCATTAGGGAAATGTCGCAATTAATTATTTAACTTAAAAAAATCAAACACTTAAGAAATCAGGCAAGCTGTAATAACATTTGGCTGTCAGATATTTTTTAAGATGTAGCTTAAAAGCTCTGGTAGGCAATTGTTTGATGTGTTTGGGGATTTTATTATATATTATTGGCACAAGACAGAAAAAACTTTTATGCATCAATGCCGTTCTTAAACCAACTGCGCATAACGTACTATTATCTCTGCGATTGCGAATAGTAACGTCCGATAGTTTGTTAAAAAATTTAGGGTTACTTTGAACGAAGTTTGCTACTTCATATATAAATAAGGAGGGTAAGCTCTAAATGTTGTGCTTAATGAAATATGGTTTGCATCTATCGTAATTTTAAGACCGAACATAGCTCTGATGCACCTTTTTTGGGACTTAAATAGAATTTTCCCAGAATATGACGCAAAACCTCAAGTTGGAATCAACAATACCATGGTAAGCCGTGAAAAGTGCATCGGTACTTACGACGGATGAGAGTTTATAGAGCGCATAAGCAGAAAACCTAATTCTTTTGTTTAGTTCTTCTGTGTGCGGTTCCCAGTTCAAACTTTTATCAACGGTTAGACCTAGAAATTTTGTTGTATCTACTTGGTTGATTTCTGTAATTAACGTTAATATTTGGTGTTGCTAAGCATCGACTGAAGTATATCATTTTAGTTTTTTGAAGATAAATTTATAAATTATTATTATTTTAACCAGTTTATTATTAATTTAATTGTATTATTAATTTCACTTTCAAATTTATCCTTATTGATAGAGTTTATTGTTACCGTACTGTCATCGGCAAATAGCGGTATTGGATATTTTATAATTTTTGGTAAATCATTTATGTAGATGATGAACAACAAACGACCTAACATACACCCTTGTGGGACACCGTATTTAACTATTTGTTTGTTTGATATGCATATTTCTTCTTTTTTGGTGTTAATATTTATTCTACCAATTTCGATATATTGTGTTCGATTTTTAAGATAGGATTCCATCGGCTTTGTCCTTTGCGGCGTGGGCCAGTGAGTGGTCCACCCTGTGCAGAGATTGGAGAATTGGCTGACAGAAGTTCCCTTGGACAGCCTTGGCGAGAGACTAGAATGCACGTGTTCCCGAAGGGAAACAAGCTAGTTTCTCGTCAATTCTGCCGGTGTGCTCTGACTTTGCCTTGACAATGACAATTTTGAAGGACCTGGAGGCAGAATTGTACTTATTTTTAAGAGCACTGCTATTTGCATCCCGAGATGTCGATGCGCGAGCCCAGGCCTGGTAGCACTCCTGCTTATGACATAGTGCAATTTTGCAGGAGCGACCAAACCAAGGCTGGATTCTGCCTCCGATAGGTACCACAGATGATAGAATAAAATTTCCATTCCCCGTACCACCACATAAGCGACAGAATCAGCAACAAGGCTGGGATCATCAGGTGAGAAGCAAACTCGCCTCCAAGGGTAGGATGCAAAAAAGATCGCATCCCGTCCCAATCTGCTGACCTATAATGCCAAATACAGCGGCAACCTGCAGTAAGCAACCGCGATGAGAGCGTGAGTACCGTACTCCGGATCAGACAATGGTCCGAGGAGCCAAGAGGGGCATCGACGGAGACCTGATATCTGTCCGGATGATAGTTCAGGAAAAGGTCCAACAGGAAAAATAATCTAATTGAAATCGAAAATATTGTTTTCAATATTACCTGCGGTTTTACTTTCCCTTACACATTAAGAAAAATTAACAAAAGGTGTTTACAATAGACAAGTTTTCCTGAAGCCACAAATTTCCAATAAAAACAGCTGTTTTTCTCAACGAATTTCAATACTATTACGTTTATTGAATAATATTGAGTCCTTTTAAGCTCATAATATAGTGAAGCAAGAATCAGTTCGTAAACAACCGTTGACTCAATTTTATATTAAAAGTTATATGTTGCAAACTATTGCACAGTTCCCCACTGCGATTCGCAATGCGGCCGCTAGCAGCTTCAAACTACAGATGATAACGGCTCGTTTAAACTTCACGACATTTTCCCCATTGCGTCGTTTAGCTGCTAGCTTTAATGCGAGGATCAATGAAATATTCCCGAAGCTACAAATACAGGTACGATAGGCTCCATCCAGACATTGCGTTGTCTTTATTTTAACCGACTAAAAAAAAGGTAATTGATCATTTCGACTGCATGTTCTTTTTATAGGATAAGGGTAACAAACGAGCACACAGTTCACATGATTGTAAGTGGTTGTTGTGACTCACAGATATCTACGTCTCTTCTCAGTACCGAATCAAAATGCAGATGTAGACGTTATCACCCGTGAAGACTAAGGGTCTCCGGTTCCCTACACTTACCATACGAAACACAAAGTTAGTGAAAGAAGTAGTGTTAAGCTGCTATTTTACGCTGATATTCAATGAGAGCGTAGGTCCACTCCGGTTGAGCCGACTCATTCATACTACAACTATACTACTAATATAGCTGCAGCATGGCTCTAGAACGTAAAAACGGCTATACTACGTTTTTTTATGGACGTTATGCGGTATCATCATCAATTGTGCACCGACCTCAATGATTCTTTTTTTTAATAGGTTATGGTATGTTATAGTATTTTAGTGGTGGCTTCATATAAGAAAAATTTCCACCACTAAGGGTGATAAAATACGGAATGAAGTTTTTGATATAATTATTTAAATGACATTCTAGTTGACTTTAGCTTGTAATATTCCTTAGTCCACTCAAAAGTCTCAAATTATATAACTTTTGATATAAAGTAAAAGCCGACTTCACAAACAACATATTCAATAAAATAATTTCCACATAACAGCCTCTTTAGTCGGGACTTTAATTCTTCTATATTCTTTGTCTTAGCACCAACTCCTGAAGTTTTTTTTTTTATAGAAGAGGGGGCAAAAGAGCATGCGGCTCACCTGATGTTAAGTGACTACCGCCGCCCATGATCAACCGCAACACCAGGAGAATTGCGGGTGCGATGCCGGCCCTTTAGAAAGGAGTATGCTCTTTTCTTGGAGGTCCCCAGGTCGTATCGGTCCGGAAAAATCGCCGGTGGTAAACTATTCCACAGAGAGGTTGTACGTGGAAGAAAACTCCATGTGAAACGTACAGTGGTGGACCGCCAAGCATCCAGATGGTGTGGATGGTATCGGGATGTTTGCCGTGTAGTGCGTTCACGAAATTTGGCGGCTGGGATTAATCCGAACAATTCCTCAGAGCACTCCCCGTGATAGATGCGATAAAATACGCAAAGAGATGCAACATCTCTTCGCAGCGCCAGTGAATCGAGCCGATCGGAAAGCACTCGGTCGTCGACGATTCGAGCCGCTCTGCGTTGGATGCGATCAAGTGGAAGGAGCTGGTACTGGGGAGCCCCAGCCCAGAGATGGGAACAGTATTCCATGTGCGGCCGAACCTGCGCCTTGTAAAGTTGCAGGCGGTGTGCCGGCATGAAATACTGTCCCGCTCTGCTGAGCACGCCAAGCTTTTTAGAGGCCAATTTGGCCTTCTCTTCCAAGTGACCACGAAACTGCACGTCACTCGATATGTCGACGCCTAGGATTCCGATACTGGCTGAGGCAACAAGGGGAGTGCCTTGAAACTGAGGGGATAAGACAAAGGGGTTCTTTTTAGCGGTTAACGCGCAAACTTGTGTCTTCTGGGGGTTAAACTGGACTAGATTTAGTCGTCCCCAATCCGAGACTCTGTTTAGCAAAGACTCGACTTCAGACACAAGTTTGTCCCGGCACTCGGAGACGTTTTCCCGAGAAATATTGGCTCGGCCGGTGTAAAGAGCATCACCAGTGCTGTCATCTGCATAGCAATGAATGTTAAGGGTATGCAACATATCATTGATATGCAGAAGAAACAGCGTTGGCGATAGCATGCAGCCCTGTGGAACACCAGCATTAATAGGCTTGCAATCGGAGCCTGCACCGTCTACAACGACCTTGATGCTCCGATCTGCAAGAAAGCTGGTGATCCAATCGCACAATTTCTCGGGAAGCCCATAGAAAGGGAGCTTCGAAAGAAGCGCTTTGTGCCAAACCCGATCGAAGGCCTTCGCAATGTAAAGTTGTTATATGGAAATAATTTTACCCCTTTTAGTTCTTTGACGTCGGCTTTTTCTTTTTATTAAAGGTAAATGATTCAATTACTCGTTTGAAATGAACGTAGGAGCAATGTATGTTGCAGGATACAATTTGAGAAGGAATAATAAGAAAGTAGCTCGTGGCGAACTGTTACTGAGAAGGTACACCATAAGCTATACCTAAGGTTTTTCAGCCTTAGGGGTGCATTAGGCGACTGGTCGCAATAAAGCACATGATTTTTTTTTGCTTGGATGAAAAATGTTATAACGCTGAGAGGATGCTAACTGTATAAACTATTGTATATAATGCTGAATGTATATTTCTTCCAAAGCTAAATATCAGTGAGAGCTCCTGCGCTTTATTTTGATGAATTTAAACTTTGATGAAAAAACTATACGTAATATGTTAGCGTTTAATAGAAAATTACTAGTTACAATGTTGCGTTAATGTATTTAACGTATTTAAATCGAATTGCCGCTTTTAAATGAAACTAGTTTTTGCAGATTTTATCAGTAAGTAAATATATCAAATTTTTTTATAATCCCGGTGTCTCGAGTGTAATGTGATATCAACACGAACAAGGTCGCTCCCTTCACTATATCAGATTTGATTGATCACTAATCATCGCTAAAGAACACCGATTTTTTCCAGGATGATATTTAAATCTTAATTTCAACAGAGAATATGGCTTAATTAATGAAATTAATTCTCAACTCAAGCATACAACGGCAAGACTTTAATATACTGTATGCTCACTAAGACCAAAGATAAGTATTTATTAATAGATCAAAACCAATTTATGGGCGAGGCCTATGTCCTATATGCTCTAATGGATGATAATAGATTCTGTCAGAACGTGGTCCTTCCCCTGTCGAACCCACTCATTCGTGCTACTAAACCATACCATAGTATGGTTTCAGCAGGGCTGCAATAATCAGCCAGTCATGACTGCTTCATTGGTCTTTTTTATCGTGGAAAAATCGTCATGGATATCTTCTATGGGGGCAACTAATAGGTTATTCTGGACTCCTACCGGCTATAACCCCACGGTGGTCACCATCAGCGTACATGAGGGGTTTCGGAATCTCAGTTCGGAACGCAACTGGGGTATGTTACACCGAACTTCCTTACTGAAACAGACTCTAGTGTAAATCTATAATTAATTATAATTTCCTTTTTGGAATAAAACAAAATATCGTATCATATGTACGTTGTCTCAAAATTCTATGTTCAATTCAGAACATAGAAACAGTTAAAATATCTCAACGTGCATCTACAATTTTTCAAAGATCCTTTTCCAAACTAACGGCAAAAGTGCACTTTGAAATTTTTCAGTTTTCGAATTTGATAGAATGAATTTTAGATTTTTGAAACTTTGTAGCATACTCCAGCTACAAACTTATAAGTGATTTTCAAGTACTGTAACTGATTCTTGCAGCATATAAAAATTTTAAAATCTGTGTCATATACGCACACATATGAACAGTTATTATTGTACATAAATAAAAATAATACTATTTCCGTAACACTAAAATTATATAGTATTAACTGAAATTGAATAACAGCTTTGTGGCCGTAGAAGGAAGATGGGAGATCTCCCGTCGGGCAAGGTGTTCTGCCCGGGGGCAGAACTACTACAGAATATATACTATTTATGATTCGGAATGTTGACAACGTGATTTAGGCTTCGGTGTGTTTCGCGACGACTGCGCCGCAACATCACCCCCCCTGCTCAGACCAGAGGTTGATAGTGCAACCTCGTTGCCGACGAATGTGCAAGTGCCAGGAGATTGCCTTGTAGTCTGCGGTGAGTCGAGAAGAAGGCAAGTAATCTGTGGGATTTCCGTTAAGCAGAGGCGAGCAGTAAGGCTCAGAGCCGTGCTGAACACTGTATAGCGCAGAGAGTAGCTTGAAGGAACAGGAAGCATTATTATTCCAATGCTGCGATGAATCCTTGTGAAGCTAGATGGCTTGCAGGATATGAAGACTGCAGACGATATCTGCTCGGGAGCGAATGGGTGGGGTATTCTATGACGATGATGAAGCTTGAAGTTTCCGAAGGTTGTTGGTTGCGTGTTCAGATCACGTTGGGTGGTCACCACTGTAACTGTAGAAGGAAAAGGGGAGATCTCTCGGGCAAGGTGTTCTGCCCAGAGAGCGGCCAACACTCCGAGCGATAGTTCGGAGATGTTCTATATATACTGTTTATGATTCGGAATGTTGATAGCGTGATTTAGGCTTCGGTGTGTTTCGCTAGTGACGCGACTACAGCGCCGCCACAGCTTATTTACATTTTGTAATTTACACACAATAGTTTAAAACAAACTATAATAATGAAAAACTAAATTTAAAAATGTATATTGTCATACAGTCCTTCGATGTCGATGCCCTCAGCAAGTCGTTGGTGTGTTGTCTTGCGTTTGATCTCTCTCCGATTGTATCGGATTGACTGATGAAATCATATATATATATATATATATATATATATATATATATATATATATATATATATATATATATATATATATATATAGGGTATAGGGAACGGACCCGTGATTGTGAGCATACTCGTGAACTATAATCCTATTCTGCGCAGATGGCTAATCTTGCCGTTGAGACTCGCCGAGATCGTTATTTGTTAAATTACATTACCCGAATGTATGCGCAAAACATGTGATATACTTAAAATATGTTTTATGTGCTTTGCAAAACAGTAGAGAGCCAAAACAAATACAGTGAACTTTCGTAGTATATTAATTGCAACGTCACAAAATACGTCTCGCTTTTAAATAACATAAAGCACATACCTCATTTCAGTATATTATAAAATTAAGTAACATCATAAAAACTAAAATTAGCCGTACAGTGGCATTTAAGAATATCCACTACCCCATATATTCCCGTGGGTGTCGTAAAAGGCGACAGACGGAAGCAGGCAGGAGATGGGCAGTAGCATCTTCCTGATATCAGCAACTGTACAACAAAAAAACTGCGGTTGCCAAATATACCCCCCATGAAGAATTACACAAATAGACGGCCCCCAGTCCCCGGCGGCCTAGCTAATCCTAGCTACGGTGGCGACCATGGTAACGGCGGGTCAGGGGGTGCTAAGAATCTTCGGTGGAGGTTCAATTGCCACCTACGACGATAGACACGTTACGCTGAAATATTATATGATTATCTAAAGTCCGAAGAGAAGGGAAGGACACGATGATTCTCGAATCCGGCAACTTGTTTTATCACCGTGAGGGCGAACATCTGTCCCAAGGAGGTGTTGGATTTATCGTTCACAAGTCTGTCGTTAAAAACGTTTAAAGGTTTGGGAGTGTATCTACGAGGGGCACTTTATACTCAGAATCACCAAACGGTATTCACTGAAGGTCATACAGGTTTACGCGCCAACGTCGGAACATCCCGATGAGGAGGTGGAGGAAATGTATAAGAATATTTCTAGAGCCATGCATTTCTCCAAAACTCGCTATTATTACCGTATTAATGTGACACTTCAACGCAAAACTGGGCACAATAAAGAACGGTGAGCTGAAGGTAGGGAAATTTGGGATAGGAAATTGACCACAAGGGGCCAGCAGCTGGCCGACTTCATGGAGAAAGAGGAACTTTTTATGATGAACTCTTTCTTCCAGAAGCGGCCCCACACAAAGTGAACCTAGTCGAGCCCCGACGGTTCGACAAAAAATGAGATTGACTTCATTATGGCGACTAGACGCCGATTGTTCAGTAATGTCTTAGTGATCACAAGGGTGAAAACTGGCAGTGATCACCGAATGGTTAGAGGCATACTGAACCTAAACGTTAAATTGGAGAGGTCTCGTCTAATGAAGTCCATGCTCCGTCCCCCTCGTGCTCTAATCCAGAGTCCCGAAACCTTTCAGCTCGAGTTACGTAACCGCTTTCAGTGCCTAGAAGAATGCAATGCAGTGAACGATATGAATGACAAGCTCGTGGAAACTTTCCATGCGGTCGTAGCTAAGTTCTGCAAGACCCGCCGCAGAAGAACACAAAAACTCTCCGATCACACTCTTAATCTCATGGCTTTTAGACGGGAGATGAGGCTGCAATCGTCAACAGATTTGACATCATACAGACAACTGAACAGACAGATATCCAAATGCATAAGGTAAGACCTACGCAACTTTAATACTGCTCGTATTAAAGAAGCGATCGAGTGGAACCGGGGCTCCAAAGTCTTTGCCAGAGATCTGTCTGCCAGAAAGAGCTAACTGTCAAAGCTGAAGACTGAGTGCAACAGCATCGTTTCTAGGACACCTGAGATTTTGAGTGAGATTGAGAGGTTCTATGTGCAGCTTTACACATCATCGTTGGAGCCACATGCAAGTGTGAGTAATGATCCAAGAGCAAGTCTTATCCCACAGTATTCCAATGATATCCAGGACGTCAGCCTGGGCGAGATTAGAATGGCTCTCCAGTACCTTAAAAACGGCAGGGCCCCAGGCGACGATGGAATTACAGTGGAGCTTCTGAAAGCGGGTGGAACACCGGTTCTTAAAGTGCTTCAGAAGCTCTTCAATTCCATCCTCCATGGTGGCACTACCCCAGAGGCTTGGAGTAGAAGTGGGGTGGCCTTGTTCCTTAAGAAAGTTGGCAACGCTCTCTTGAAGAACTACAGACCGATTTCCCTTCTGAGCCGCGTCTACGTGCTGTTTTCGAGAGTCATATCATAATCGTCTCGCACGCAGACTCGACGACTTCCAGCCTCCCGAACAAGCCAGCTTCCGAAAAGGCTTCAGTACCATAGACTACATACATACCCTGCGTCAGATTGTACAGAAGACCAAAGAGTACAATCTGCAACTTTGCCTGGCGTATGTGGACTATGAGAAAGCCTTTGATTGGCGGTGCTACAGTCCCTTCAGCGGTGCCAAGTTGACTGTCGGTATATCGAAGTGCTGAAGTGTTTGTACAGTAGGGCTACGATGGCTATCCGAGTATAGAACCAGAATTCGGAACCTATCCAACTGCAGAGAGGTGTAAGACAGGGTGACGTTATATCCCCGAAACTCTTCACCGCTGCATTGGAAGAAGTTTTCAAGCTACTGGACTGGAAAGGATACGGTATTAACATCAATGGCGAGTACATCACTCACCTTCGATTTGCCGACGATATAGTCCTTATGGCGGAATCGCAGGACCTAAGCATATTGCGTGCTCAATGACCTCAATGGTGTCTCCCAACGGGTAGGTCTTAAGATGAACATGGACAAACAAAGACCATATTTAATGTCCATGTTTACCTGGGACTGTTGATAATGATGGTATAAACTAAATTTAAAAACTTAAATTATCGTACTTTCCTACTGCCCGCAGCGTAGTGTCAAGGACGCTTACTGCATTTCTTCCTTGTAAGGCTATGCTCAAACTTCACTCTCAAAACTTCACCGCATGTTGACCTCACGGACCAATAATTTCTACAGCAAATCGAGAAGCGTTAGGCGATTCAACATCTCTCCGAGGACTCAAGATGTTTGCTATTCATGTATACCAATAATATTTCCATTTATGTTATAGTGGCGTATATTTTGGCCGTAGCGTCGTAACTATCTATGTCTTATTGCTGTTTTTTCACCGCTGAGCAAACATCTTGTAAAGTCAGACGTAGTATAATCAGACCGGTGATAGGTAGTAGCGTTAATGTTTTATGTGGTAGAGCTACGCTGCAGCTATACTATGGTTGCAGCACGAATGGGTTGGCTCAACCGAGTAAGGTACACGCTCTCGCAGAATAACTAATGCCAGCGTAAAATAGCAGATTGCAGTTAGAAAATGGCAGTTCTAAGTGGCATATTATCTTATATATCATATTGTATCAGTGCGTTACATTATTAAATTATATATAAGATGAGAAGCCCAACGAATCTGTAAGCTGAAGTGGCGATTAGGCGGCCATCTATCTCGGACATCCCGATAACTGAAGGGAAGAAAGAGTACCGTTAAGCAAACCGTAGAGTGGCCCCCCACTAGATTGAGGGACGGTACCTGGTAAGTGATGCAGGAAGTCGATGATGATGTGGTTCAAGACCGAGCTTTGTGGCATTCCTTGGGCGAGCCTTATGTTCAGCAATAGAAGGTGCAACGGTGATGGTAATATGAAATTGTATACCACTATTTATTGAAATTCGATGTGATATTTCCAGGATTTCCCTTGTGCGCCTATCACAACACCCACTGGACTAAATGGGATGCTCCTGTATTTAAAAATTTTCACGTCAAATTTAAATCAGAGAGGACATTAGCAAAGTTATTTAACTATAAAGATATTGATAATTAAAATTGAATTTAAAATACCTACATTTACAAGTTCGTTGCAAATGTGCAAATTAAGTTTAATCTCTCGTCTCGTATCCACTGGAATTCTTAACTGCAACTTGTACGTGCTGGCTTGCTATATTCTCAGCAATGAAGGAAATTATAATTGTTAAAACAAATATCAGCAGACCCTTCCAGAAAATTGTTCTCCTCGGGTAATTTGTCGGGGACTAACGCCGGCAACACCGCTAAATTACAATATGTAACGGTGACCTTGACCTGTATAAGGTTTCTGTAACAAGGAAAGCAAAATGTTTCGCCTTTTATTTTGGTACACCTGTTGTGATAAATCTCAGTACGTTATTGATTAAAACTACTTTTACGAATTTTTTTCGCGTTCCGTAAAAGTAATTTTAATCAATGTATAGTGTTCCCGTAAATATAAGAAATCATCAGTACGTTATTTTGCAATATATGTATACTCATATTTTATTTATATTTGTTATGCTAACACAATAAAGATCTGCTCGTTCGTAGTTTTAATCCAAAACATAGTCAAAAATGCAGTACAGTTAGTGAATAACTTATTAAATTTATTACCAGTGTATTGTTTTATAGTTCTGTGACATTACAAGAAGATTTTGAAAAATATTTAGTCAAAAGTCTACGTTATCGAATATATACATAAACTACACCAATCCGTGGCTCGACCGCTGAGTTAGAACAACGCCGCTTAAGCACTAACTTCAGTAGGAGCCTACTGACCGATGCCAAAGTCTGCAGTGTTTGCTTACTGCCTACTAGCGTATAATACACTTCTTTGAAGATAATTCACTCTTATAGCGCTTCATATATTAGGTCGGGGAAAAAGTTTCTTCGTATTTTATATACAAATGCAAGACATTTTTTTTTTCAAAGTTTAATTACATTCATTTATAATATATACGTGCAATTTTGTTTGATAACTTTATGACATCTTGTAGGTAGTTCCATGACCATCATGCTGTAAAAAAACGACAAGTAGTTTTGAAAGTCCTCTTTGAAAGTGTTAGATTAACATCAAGTTAACCTAACTAGTGCACTAACATTATTGTTTAATAAGTCATTAATAAAGTCTGGTGCTTTCCCTTCCATTTGGAAATTGGCTCGCATCGTCTCTACTCACAAGTATCAAGTAAGTCCCACTGCAAAAGTTATAGACTTATTAGCGTTTTGTGCTGTGTTGCTAAGGAATTCTAATCTGCTTTGTATGATCATTTTACTACCAAGTTAATCAAGCAAGCAGCACCGTGTCGTAAGAGGCAGACCAACATTGGCTAATTTGTTGGAATACAAAAACTACTTATGTGAGGTTTTTGCCAAGGGTGGGGAGGTTGACGCCTTGTACACTGATTTTACATAATTTTTTATAGTTTCAATCATTCTTTACTCTATAAAAAATTGGCGATGTCGGGTATTTATGTAAATCTACAGCGCTGGGTTCATTCGCCTGCCACTGTTAAATCCGGTGTTTCTCAGCGTTCAAATCTTGGTCCTTTATTTTTATTATATTTATAAACCATCTCAATTGTAAACTGTCCAGTCCATGCTCACGTGTAGAACAGTATCTGGTGGTACGGCAGTGCCCCCGTCAAGTCGAGCAAAAAAGTGGCACGGGGTACCATACTTTTCTCGAAGCAGTTTAGGCCATTTTCGCCCCCCTATAACTTTGTTGTGAATGAATCTAGAAGCCTGAATATAATGAAAATAACCAAGCAGGCATTGCATAAACATGGTATATTCTAAATATAATTCAATTTTAACCAGTAGTTTAAGAATTATAACTAGTCAACGTTACTTTACTTTGTCGCTCACTGACTGACTGACCGATCATCAAAACTCTAAGACACTTCTAGCAGACACAGAAGCTTCAAACTTAGAGGTAAATTAGGTTTTAGTGTATAAATCAAGAAAAAACTTAATTATTTTTCAATTTCAGTCCAATTTTCTAGATACACCAACTGTAGAAATAACTTTGTAATACTATATAAATACATAGGATTACAATGTTACATATTTTGCAGTTAATGAATCAGTTGTTGGTATTCAAGAAATAGAAGGCACCGGAAAGAAAAAAAGTAAGATTATCTACAAAAAGAAATGAGATGCCATCAAAAATATAACTTGTATAAAAAAACCAAGTCTCGCAACTCAGTTCTTCTACCGTAAAAATTTGTGACATCCATGTAATACCAAGTCGGTTAATTTATTCAGTTCCTACATATGGCATTTATCTGACTGTGGTAAGCTACCAGATGATATTGATTCAATATCTGAATATCTTATATTGAGACACTTGACAAATTTAAAGTGAAAGAGGTTACTTTTTTCCCGTACTTTTTCTCCGTAAGGAATATCAAATTTATTTTTTATAGGATAGGAGGAGAAATCGGAAAGATTCTTATGGGAGGCACAATGCGGATTTAGACCTGGAAGAGGATGCACGGATCAAATGTTTTCTCTCCGCATGATCACGGAGAAGCTTCTGAGTGTTAACCAGAGGATTTTCTGTGCTTTTGTGGATCTGGAGAAAGCATTTGATAAGGTTATAAGGAAGAAAATGTGGGAACTGTTGCCGGGATATGGTGTGGATGGTCGATTGTTAAGGGCTGTGCAGTCACTCTACTATGACTGTAAAGCCTGTGTGCGGGTAGGGCATGACCTGTCACCCATGTTTAGCGTCCAAGCGGGCGTAAAACAGGGTTGTGTCATGTCTTCCTGGCTGTTCATACTGTATCTCGACAGCTGTTTACAGAAGCTGAAAGATAGCTGTTTGGGTGTGAAATTGGGTGACATAAAAGTTAATTGTCTGCTGTATGCTGATGATGCAGTGCTTATTGCACCATCAGAAGCAGAACTGCAGGCATTAGTCACGTGTATGAAAGAGGAATGTGAAATTAAAGGTCTCCGTTTGAATGCTAATAAAACTAAGGTTCTGGTATTTGAAAAGGACGAAGAGAGAACGAAATGTGAAATATGGGTAAATCAGGAATGTCTAGAACAGGTAAATGAAATTGTATACTTGGGGAGTGCTTTCAGCCGGGATGGAAGATGTGATTTAGATGTGGATAGGCGTGTCGCTGCCGGAAACAAAGTCAATGGTGCCCTGAATGCATTAATAAAAAGGCAAGGCGTGGTGAAGAGTGCACGCCTTGCAATACATAACGCAGTGTTGGTACCGACTTTGTTATATGGCAGCGAAACCTGGGTATGCCAGAAGAAACATAAAAGCAAGTTGAATGCAGTGGAGATGCGATCTCTTCGTAAAATGTGTGGCGTTACCATAGCCGACCGAAAGCGAAACGAAGAGATTCGCAATATGGCAGGATTGAAAGATGACCTTATCACAAAAATTGATAGGGGCGTACTCCAATGGTTTGGACACGTTGAACGAATGAGTGAAGACCGAATGGTGAAGAAAACATATAGAGCGAAAGTAAATATTAAAAGGTGTCGAGGTAGACCGAGACTAACTTTCGAAGACCATGTGAGCAAATTGCTCGAAGAGGGGAGGGTCAAGAGTACTCGGATACCTAGACGTGCATGTATGAAGAAGTTAATGAACCTGAAAGAAGCGAAAGAGGTATGTAAGGATCGTGACACTTGGCGATCTGTTCTCTCTGGCTACCCCGTTAGGGATTGTGCGTGACGATAAGTAAGTAAGTAAGTTTTATAGGATGGGGTGACAAACGAGCACACAGCCCACCTGATGGTAAGTGGTTGCTGCAGCCTGTAGACATCTACATCTATACTCGATTACAAATCTAAATGCAGATGCGTTGTCACCCGTGAGTACTAAGATGAAATGCCTCGTTTCCAGTAAAAAGGGTCTCCGGTACTCTACACTCACCATACCAAACACAGCAGCATTAAGCTACTATTTTGCGTTGGTATTCTGTGAGATCGTGGTCCTTCCCCGGTCGAGCCGACTCATTCTTGCTACAACTATACTACTAATATGACTTCAGTATGGCTCCACCACGTGTAAAAATTATTTATTTACATAAAATTCTCCATAATGAGATCGATTCCGAGTACCGCCGTAATAAATGAAACTTAACTATTAAAGCGCAATCCCCGAATACCTAGCAAGGCATTTTACCTTTGGACTTATAAGAATAATTACTTCCTTTTATAAACCAATTATAAAAATGTATCGACTCTACAGCGAGATATCCATGAAAAGCTTCAGCTTGGATATTTTTGACCCAAGATCAATGATATTCAAAGGAACAATAAAACAGCTTACGTTTAAACATATTCATTTCCTTATCACACAGGTTTGTACGGTATTCCTCCTTGTGAAGGGCTATTATGACTACAAAAATTTGTATAAATCGCTCTTTTGATGGTATTTCGTTGTGTCAACTTTTATGACGATAATATAAAAATGGAAATCTTAGGGGATTTTATTAGGCTGGCAAAGTGTACTACAGTAAAATATAATAGATGTATTATGCAAGGAAATCTCCTTTGTACAGACTTTTTATTTAAATAGCAAGCAGTCATGTCTCCTCGTTGTCCGAAATACATTGCAGTCGGGCTCCTTTTGAACGATATGAAACTGCCATACCGTAAATAATACAAATTTTATTAAAATTTTATTTTCAATTTCCTTTGACGTCTCTTCACGTGTAAACACTTATATGCGGTTATCACGTCTCAATGTTTAACAATAGGAATGTGTGAAAGAAAAAATACACATCTTATCGAGTTATATACGATATTAGGAACTATAAAAAGGGAAAATAATACTTCAAATTGTTTGTATATTTATGCTCTTTAACTGCTTACATGACATATCATCACATCCTAATGGGTGACAACATCTATTTTTACATTGAAACATATTTTTTTGTTTCATATAACTGATAGGCTTTCCTTTCTACCTAGAAGTCCATCTTCAAGTTATTTATTCTTATACAATATAGCTTATTTCACTCCTGGAATTGTTTCCTATTCATCGTGAAGTTTCATTACAATCGATTGAGCCATTCCAAATTTATCAGTCCGAATATACAGGCAGACAGATAAAAACTTTACTAATGTCCGATCTTGATAAAAGGCGGTTGTTTTGATATTACAGACAGATACATTGATTTCATTTATATGTATTGCTTATAAAAGAGATAAAACCACATGATTTTGATGTAGAGCAGGAGCGGCAAAATATTTAGAGCAGAAAAATGCAACGTCACGTTCACGTCTCGTGTTATATCTTCTTTTCTTAATGTCAATCAATTTTTTCCCCCCATTTATTAGCGATAACCTCTACCTAAATCTTTTTTATCCCAGGCACAAAAAACGGGCAGTATCTTTAAGTATTACTCTCGGAACAACCAAACTTTATTTCATTTTATAGATAGATAGATAGAAAATTCTTTATTGCACTCAAACAAAACAATTTGGTACAAAGGTGAACTTAATGCCGAAAAGGCATTCTCTGCCAGCTAACCTTTTGTAGTGTGGTGAGAGCTATGGGTAGAGCCGCGAGAGAAAGAAAAACTAACTTATTTATTCATACTATTCAAAACGCGTTATATAATATTATGTATATGTTAGTTTATACATATATACACTCATACACATACATATATACATATACATATATATACATATATACATATATACATATATATATACATATATATACATATATATATATATATATATATATATATATACATGCATACATATATATTTAAATAAAATATATACTAAACCAATAAAGCATACAATATAGTATACGAAATTATAATAAACATATAATAAAATTAATCAAGTAATTTTAAATAATATGCCTCAAGCTTACGTTTAAATGTCTTTATTGAAGGAGCATCTTTTAAATCTCGTGGAAGGTTATTCCAAAGTGTAATTGATGATACCGTGAAGGAATCCGAGTAGTATGCAGATTTATGCATCGGGATAGTTAGAGTTTTGTTGGTCATCGAACGGGATAAGCTTAAATATGAAAAACGCTCTTTTAGATAAGCTGGGGAACAAGGATTGTGAAGAATACCATACAAAGTGGTTAGAAGGTGTGTGTTCCGGCGAAAACGGATGTCGAGCCACTTAAGTCTTGAGCGAAATTGTGATATATGATCAAACTTGCGCAGGCCAAAAATATAGCGTATGCACAGATTGAGCAGACGGTCGAGTTTGCTAAGCAGCTCCTCAGTTATATCTGGATAGGCAATATCGGCATAATCAAAAATAGGAAGCAACAGAGAGTTGACTAGCGTAACCTTGGCCGTCTGAGGAATAAATTTTTCATTTTATCACTTTAATTTTGATCTCTGTATTATTTTCTGTCTAATTTATTCTTATTTTAATTAATGTAAACGTTGTGAAGAGTGAGGTTGTTTGTCAGAACATATCAACTAAAAAATAAAATTAGCTATATTACATAAAATAAATTTTATACCCAGTTTTTAATTTCAAATAATTATATCTAAAAAACTATGAACTCCTGCAATATAATGTTTTAGGATTGGGACTGAAAAATCCACCTGTATGTCATTATTAAAGTAATGCTATGCGGTGGCTGGCAGATAAAGAGAATCCATCTCCCCATTTCTTCTCGTGGCTTTGGTATGAGGTGACACTGAGACACGCCAGAAATGCCTATACGAATCTTATTAGCAAATTATGCCGGGTGGAAATATCCGGTATCAAGGATCAACGTCACAGGTGTGAGATACGAAAGTTTCTGCGATCGTCAACCCTCCTGCCAAGCAAGGCCATTAAGGCACGTGCTCTATTGCAGGCTAGTGATAAATCTGAACGGTTCCCGCGCAGTGGCGGGGTGAGAATAACCACTGCCGCATGTCATCCCGTGGGTGTCGTCAGAGGTGATAGGGGGACATCAATCAGGAGATGTGCAGCGGCGTCTTCCTAATAATTATGAAATATAAAAAACTACGGTTGCCATCCTACCTCCCAAGTCTGCGAACTTTGCACATAAATAGACTATAAAGATAACATACAAAACAGAAGTATTTTATAATAACTGCGCGCTCAGCACCTTTCTTTTTATACCATAATAATTAAAGATTTCAAATGAAATGAAAACGTTTTACTCGTACTTTTCGACGTAAGCAATGAATACTTCGTTTGTCAAACATGTTTTATAAACTCAAAAAAATTGCTCTTACTAATTCTCCATAGTTGACGCGGTTGGAAGGAGTATAGCAAGAGCAGTTTTCAATGATTTTGAGTTGTGTTTAGGAATATGCTGCTGACTTCTTTCATTTCATTTTTAACACAAGTTGCTGCTGCTCATTTCCTGATTCAGTGGATATTCTTACACCGCCATTGCACTGTTTTCGCGGAAAACCAACGTAAAATTGTAGCTTGATAATGCTGTGATTTGTATAACAAGTGTAGCGGACCGGAAACCTTTTCTAAACGCTGACGCATAAAGAGGGGTGTTGCAAGTTTGACCGCTGTATGTCTCTCTGTCTGTTTGTGATACGATAGATCTTAAGCGGGTGAACCGATTTGAGTGCTGTTTTGATTTATTTATAAGCAATTTTTCTAGCTGTGGTTGTTAGACACGTTTTATCAAAATCGATTCAACCGTTTGTAACTTTATCTTTTTCGGGGGTTTGTAAAATGTTCAATATAATAATATAATAATAATAATGACATTTCCCTGTAGTCGTCTCTGCGAATGGGCTAATCCCAGTCAGCCTCTCGGGTCATCTGAGGCGACTGGGACTCCGTGACGGACCGCTCCGGGCTCAAATGCAGAGTGCTCCTCGATACCACCCGCATCGTCCGCCGGTTTCTTTCCCTTTCCCCCTAACCCTCGGCAGGTGGAGTGCTCCCATCTGGTTGGATCTTATTTATTTATGTAGTTTTTGTATTTATTTTATTTTATTGATATTTATGTACATTTATCTTTTCATTTTAATTTATAATTATATATTTATAGAACCCAACCAGGTGAGAAAATTATATAGATACCCCAATGACAATTCAATATAATAGCAATGACAACGCTTCTATATTTTGATTCTTAATCGAGGACATGTAGTTCTTGATGTCTATACATCACATCATTCACTTACCATTATTTGAACTGTATACCTACGTCAATTTCTTTGTTTGTTGACAAAAAATAAATCAAGAGGGAACGCGCAGAGCTATTATGATATAAAAGTGGTTTCAAGATATGTGGATTCGTTACGTGACTAGACGGCTGGAAAACTTCTCGTGAAAGCAAAATCAAATTGACATTCAGGACAGTCGGGTCTAAGTCGGCGGGAAAAACGGGCCGACCGGCGACACGAGCTTAAATCAAGTAGATTTATTTACGTGAGTGTCCGTGACGAAATTATTGAATTCTTTTTATTCAATTTTATTTTATTTTTTGATTTATTGCATAATAAATTACACAAACTAAATGGTTAAAAAGTAATTAAAAAAACGCGACTGCGTTTAATAATTCTATCCCATCATCCGTTAAAGCCTATAAAAGTCCACAGCTGAACATATACTTCCCACAATGATTAAGAGATTTTGCATTTTGCAATAGTTGCCATTTTGAGTTTTTATCAGGAGGATTCTGCTGCCCATCACCCGTTTCAATTTCCCTCCGCCGCCTCTCGCGACACCCACAGGGTACATATGGGGTTGTAGATGTTCTTACAAAATCCCAGAAAATATAAAATATTGACCTGCACAAAGTTCAAAAACTGTATTAAACTAAGTTTATGTAGAAAAATCGTTATGATAATATCAAGGAATTTATGAATGTTAATAGCCCCGGGATTGCGGTGTTCGCTACGAAGTTGTTTATAATTTGTTTAGTGTTGTTAACTGTGTAAGATACGTGACAGTAAGCTGTTTTTTATAAAATTCTCGCTGGGTTTCTCGCTGTTTCTTCGCAGGGCTTTTTAGGCAAGGTTTTTTTTAAACCAGTGATGTTAAATAAAAGATTGCCTTTCAATATTATTATTATTAATATAGGTATATTCAATAAAATCGTATCTGTTTCTTATTCCGGCACTACACGGTTCTAATCGCGTTAAAATTACTAAAATGAAAAAATTTGTATCGTTTAAATAAAACTAGTTTTTACGGATTTTATCGCGTATATTAACAACAACAACAAGCTTCGAGTTCAGCGCCTACAGCTCTAGATCTAGTGAAGCCGACACCAGTCGAGCATGTGCCTAATGTGTAAGAGGAGTCAATAGCAAGATTGACTACATCTTGAAGCGTGCTTTCATTAAAACATACTTCAAGCTGCCGAAGAAAATTAGTCATTTTTTAGCATCAGTCAAGTGTAGTGCCCCCTGCAAAATGCAGGAATATACAAGTTTGATTGTGAATGTGGCTTCTCTTACATAGGAAAAACCAAAAACTCAATATAAACCCGCTTTAAGAACACGTAGCTAGTATGAAGAATCAACGCTCCGAGAAGTCTGCAGTCTGTGAACACGTACAGGATCGCCCCCGTCACCACATCAAACTTGATAAACCACAAATACTCGCTAAAAACACTGATACCTTCCAATAGAGAAGATAGTTGACTACCGTGCTACCGTCTGCTTTGTATCCTACAGTTTATATATTTTTATCACAACCCAAACATACAACTGCAAGATTTCAAGATACTATAAGTTCATACTGTGTAGATCGGAACAAAAATTAATAATTTTAATCTGAAGGCACCCGTGGTTAACTATGACATTGGGACCTCGAATACCTCAGTCCCCCGATAACTATCGGTGCTGTAAAGTGCTCGAAAAATCGACAATATAAAATAAGTGAATACACGCGATAAAATCGGTAAAAACTTGTTTATTTAAATGTGTAGTGTTCGCGGCAATATAAGAAATTATTAAATTATGCCGCATGTCACTTCCACTACTACGAAGAGTCTAACGACGTACCATGATATTTAATATCCATCAAGCCATTTAGGCTACAGAGCGCCCTAAAGAAATAGAAATTCAAACATACATACACTCGAAAACACTACCCTCCTTCTAGGGTACTCGGGTAAATATCGGTCAAATTCATGATATGTACAGTAGTTTTAACGTTCTATCTGCTGAGTTATGTTTAAACCATTAATTAAAATAGATCTAAACCCACTAATATGGGCCACGCTCGCTCACGAGTTGCGTTTCATAAGATGAGTGACTAAAATCGGAGACCCTTTCAACTGGTAATGAGGCACTCTATCTCCTCACGAGTGATGCCCCATCTACTTTATTATTCTTAATCGAGGATAGATATATTTTATAGTGGTAGAGCCATGCTGCAGCTATATTAATTGTATAGTTGTAGCACGAATGGGTCGGCTCGACCGGGGAAGGACCACGCTCTCACAGAATACCAGCGTCAAATAGAAGCTTAATGCTGCTGTGTTTCGTAGGGTGAGTGTAGAGAACTGGAGACCCTTTATTACTGGAAACGGGGCGTTCCATCTTAATCCTCATGGGTGACAACGCATCTGCGTTTTGATTCTTCATCGAGGATAGATGTAGATGTCTATGGGCCACAGCAACTTTTTACCATCGGGTAGACTGTGTGCTCGTGTGTCACCTTATCCTATAAAATAAAATAATAAGTAAAATATAGATGTAGGTATAATGAACTACATCTTCTACCTACCATCAGGTGGACTGTGTGCTTGTGACTATATCCACCCTTGTTCTTTCAAAAAAAGCTGTTTTATTTCATAAATAGAACCGGTCTTTGAATCACGTCCCCCAATGTTTGCACTAGTAATCATTTAAAACTAAATACATGACTTTTAGTTGTCATATAGAAATTCACAACTAACATATTCACAAAAGGGTAGCTCCAGAGTATTTGCTTTTTGGCCTCCTCATTAGCCCGTAAACATCTTAATGATGTACAAGTGGTTCAGCTATCGTAAGAAATAAGATGAATGACAAAGCCAGAGTTTCGTTCTATTGGTTACGAGGCATTCCGTATCAGTCCTTAGGAGAGATATCGCACCTGCATTTTGATACCTAAGAGGATAGATGTAGCCTTTGGACGGCAGAACCCATTTTCTGTCAGGTGGCGATCGCATAACATCTGCGTTGACGCCACGAGAACGTATTACATACTAATGAAATGAGTAAAAATATTATTTTGTTACAAAAATATGCCTGTGGTACTGGTTCGCAGTTAAATTAACATCATATTATCTCGTGAATTTTTTTTTTTGCTTTACGTGGTAGAACTGATCCATGCTGCAGGTATATTACGGTTGTAGCTATTTAAAGTCTACTGGTGAGCATAAGTCTTTTACATAGATTGCATCAAAGGGAGGATGTTTGACAAAGTTATAGTGTGTTGACAACCGTAGTGTTTACATTCCCAGTGGGAAGTGGGTTTAAAATAAATTTAATTAATAGTCCGGTGATTTTCGAATCCGGCAACTTATTCTATCACCAGGAGGGCGACCATATGTCCCAAGGAGTTGGATTTATCGTCCACAAGTCTCTCGTTAACAACGTTTTAAAGATTGGGAGTGTATCGTCGAGGGTTGCGTACTTTATACTCAGAATCACCAAACGGTATTCGCTGAAGGTCATACAGGTTTACGCGCCAACGTCGAAATATGAGGAGGTGGATAAAATGTATGAGGATATTTCTAGAGCCATTCATTCCTCCAAGTCACTGTGTGATGTTAATAGGAGACTTCAACGCAAAACTGGGCACAAAAAAGAACGGTAAGCTGAATGTAGAGAAACTTGGGATAGGGCAACGGAACCCAAGGGGCCAGCAGCTGGCAAAATTTATGGAGAAAGTGGGACTTTTTATGATGAACTGTTTCTTCCCAGAAGCAGCTCTACAAAAAGAGGACCTGGTTGAGCCCCGACGGTTCGACAAAAAATGAGACTGACTTCATTATGATGACCAGATGCCAACGGTTTAGTGATGTCTCAGTAATCACAAGGGTGAAAACTGGCAGCGATCACCGAATGGTTAGAGGTATACTGTACGTAAATGTTAAGTTGGAGAGGTCTCGTCTAATGAAGACAACGCTCCGTCCCACTCGTGCTCTGATCTAGAATACCGAAATCTTTCAGCTCGAGTTACGTAAGCGCTTTCAGTGCCTAGAAGATTGCAATGCAGTGGACGATATGAATGACAAGCTCGTGCAAACTGTCCATGCGGTCGGAGCTAAGTTCTGCAAGACCCGCCGCAGAAGAACACAAAAACTTTCCGATCACACTCTTAATCTCATGGATATTAGACGGGAGATGAAGCTGCATTCGTCAGCAGATTTGACAGTATACAGGCAACTGAACAGACAGATCTTCAACTGCATAAGGCGAGACTTACACAACTTCAATACAGCTCGTATTGAAGAAGCGATCGAGCGGAGTCATGGCTAAAAGTCTTTGCCACAGATCTGTCTGCCAGAAAGAGCTAACTGTCAAAGCTAAAGACTGAGTGTGGCAGCATCGTTTCCGGGACACCTAAGATTTTAAGTGAGATTGAGAGGTTCTATTGACAGCTGTACACATCGTTGTTGGAGCCACACGCAAGTGTAAGTAACAATCCAAGAGCAAATCTTATCCGACAATATTCCGGTGATATCCTGGACGTCAGTCTGAGCGAGATTAGAATGGCTCTCCAGCACCTTAAAACGGCAGAGCCCAGGTGAGGATGGAATAACAGCGGAGCTTCAGAAAGCGGGTGGAACACCGGTACTTAAAGTCCTTTACAAGCTCTTCAATTCCGTCCTCCATGATGGCACTACTCCAGAGACGTGGAGTAGAAGTGTGGTAGTCTTTTTCAGATTGATTTCCCTTCTTTTGATTCATTGATGACAGACTGATTGCCCTTCGGAGCCGCGTCTACGTGTTGTCTTCAAGAGTCATTACGAATCGTCTCGCACACAGATTCGACGACTTCCAGCCTCCCGAACAAGCCGGTTTCCAAAAAGACTTCAGTACCTTATACCACGTACATACCCTGCGGCAGATTGTACAGAAGACCTAAAAGTACAATCTGCCACTTTGCCTGGCGTATGTGGACTATGAGAAAGCCTTTGATTCCGTCGAAATTTGGGCAGTGCTATAGTTCCTTCAGCGGTGCCGAGTTCACTGTCAGTATATGGAAGTGCTGAAGTGTTAAACAACACTTCAGCACTTCGATAAACCGTGTGTATGTTGTACAATAGTGATATGATGGCTATCCTAGTACAGAACCAGAGTTCGAAACCTATCCAACTGCAGAGAGGTGTAAAACAGTGTGACGTTATATCCCCGAAACTCTACACCGCGTTCAAGACGTTTTCAAGCTACTGGACTTGAAAGAATACGGTATTAACGTCAATGGCAAGTACATTACTCACGTACGTCCTTATGGCAGAATCGCTGGAAGACCTAAGCACTATGCTCAATGACCTCAATAGTGCCTCCCAAACATATCGTCCTAAAAGGAACATGGACAAAACAAAGATCACGTTTAATGTTCGTGTCACACCTATGCCGGTAGTTGTTGGGAGCACTATGCTCGACGTTGTTGACGAGTACGTTTACCTGGGACAAATTGTCCGACTAGGTAAGTCCAACTTTGACTGAGGGTTCAATCGACGGATTCAACTCGGCTGGGCAGCATTCGGGAAATTACGACACATCTTCTCGTCAGGTATACCTCAATTTCTGAAAACTATATTGTACAACCAGTGCGTGTTGCCAGTGATGGCTTAAGGAACTGAGACGTGTTCCTTCACTGCTGGCCGAATGAGGATGCTCAAAGTCACTCAGCGAGCTATGGGGAGTGCTATGCTCGCAATTTCTCTGCGTGATAGACTCAGAAATAGGGATAACCGCAGTAAATCCAGAGTGACCGACACAGCTCAACGGATTAGTAAGCTGAAGTGGCAATGCGCCGGCCATATAGCAACCGATAACCGATGGGGAAGAAAGGCTCTAGAGTGGCAGCCTCGTACCGGTAGGCGTTGTGTAGGGCGACCCCTCACTTGATAGAGTGAAAACCTGGTAAGACATGCAGGAAGTCGATGGATGCAGGTGGCTCAGGACCGTGCTTTGTGGTATTACTTGGGGGAGGCTTATGTTCAGCAGTGGACTTGTAAAGGGCTATAATGATGATGATGATGATGATGAATTAATAATATACCACTATTAATTTAACAGTGGTAGAGCCATGCGGCAGCTTTGCTGTTGCACGTATGGGCCGGCTCAAACCGGGGTGGTACCACGACCTCACAGAATACCGGCGTGAAGTGGAAGTTCTGCTTCCGCGTTTCGTCTGGTGAGTGCAGGTGGCCGGAGGCCCAAATCCCCCCCCCCCCATCAACATGGTAGCGGAATTAAATAAAGATAGACTACCCCAGGAGGGTACCAGCACCCCTGGAGAATCCCTCGCTGAGCATCCACGACCATGTTTCTCCACTTCTGAGCGTGGGTGCTCAGGCTGCCCCGCGTATTCTGGGGGGGGCGAAATTCCGCTCAAGAGTAAAACTGCTCGGGGCAAACGGAGCAACAAGACCAAGGCGACCCCTGCCACGCTGTCCGTGAATTTCTGCAATATCAGGGGACTTCACTCCAACCTAAACGCCGTCCACTACCATCTCGAGACGGCGAGGCCGGCTCTGCTCTTTCTGACCGAGACGCAGGTGTCCTCTCCGGCTGATGTTTCGTATCTCTCCTACCCGGGGTACAAACTGGAACACTCCTTTGTGCCTCGGGCTGGAGTTTGCGTTTACGTCAGAGAGGACATCTGTTCTCGACGCCTCGGCAGACTTGAAGGTTCGGACCTGTCCATCCTTTGGCTACACGTAGACAGCGACGACCATCCGCGCGTCTACGGGTGCCTCTATAGGTCCCACAGCGGTAATGCCGAAACAGACCGACTCTTCGACCACGTCCAAATGGCTGCAGATTCGTTGCTACAGCAGATCCCCTCCGCAGAGATCGTGATCCTCGGCGACTTTAACGCCCATCACGCCGAATGGCTCGGTTCACGTTTAACCGATCATGCGGGGAGATCTGTTCATGATTTTGCCTTGGCATATGGTCTGACACAACTGGTTACTTCGCCTACGCGGATTCCAGATGTGGAGGATCATGCACCTTCCCTGTTGGACCTTCTGCTGACCTCTCACCCGGACGGATATCAGATTTCCGTCGACGCCCCTTTAGGCTCCTCGGACCATTGTCTGATCCGGAGTGTTGTGCCACTCACGCTGAAATCGCGGTTGCATTCTGCAGGCTGCCGCCGTGTTTGGCACTATAGGTCAGCCGATTGGGATGGGATGCGGTCTTTCTTTGCATCCTACCCTTGGGGGCGGGTTTGCTTCTCGCCGGATGATCCCAACGTTGTTGCGGATTCTGTTACTGATGTGGTACTTCAGGGTATGGAACTTTTTATTCCTTCCTCTGTGGTGCCCATTGGAGGCAAATCTCAGCCATGGTTTGGTCGCTCCTGTAAAATAGCATCATGCTATAAGCAGGAGTGCTACCAAGCCTGGGTTGATGCATCAGCGTCCCGGGATGTAAACACCAGCGCTCTAAAAAAGAAGTATAATTCCGCCTCTAGGTCCTTCAAAAGAGTCATTGCCAAGGCAAAGTCAGAGCACATAGGCAGAATTGGCGAGAAACTAGTTCGCCTTCCTTCTGGAACCCGTGCATTCTGGTCTCTCGCCAAGGCTGTCCAGGGGAATTTCTGTCAGCCATCTCTTCCATCTCTGCACAGGGAGGACGACTCACTGGCCCATACTGCAAAGGAGAAAGCCGATCTTCTAGGCTCCTTCTTTGCGTCTAACTCGACTCTCGATGACGGGGGGAGTACGCCGCCGACCATCCCGCGGTGTGAGTGCTCCATGCCGGAAGTGCAGTTCACACAGCGCTCGGTTCGCAAAGCACTCCTCTCCCTGGACATCCACAAGTCGAGTGGGCCTGACGGAATCCCCCCAATTGTGCTGAGGACGTGTGCTCCAGAGTTGGCACCGGTTTTAACGCGTCTTTTCCGGTACTCCTACTCCCTAGGCGTAGTCCCAAAATCGTGGAAGACGGCTTTCGTCCACCCGATCCCTAAAAAAGGCGACCGCTCAGACCCGTCCAACTACCGGCCAATCGCCATCACCTCCTTGTTCTCCAAAACAATGGAGTCCATTGTAAACTGCCAGCTCATGAGGTACCTTGAGGATCACCAGCTGATTAGTGACCGCCAATACGGTTTTCGCCGTTGTCGGTCAGCTGGTGATCTTCTGGTCTACCTCACTCACAGATGGGCGGAGGCAGTAGAGTTCAAGGGGGAGGCATTGGCCGTTAGTTTGGACATTGCGAAGGCCTTCGATCGGGTTTGGCACAAAGCGCTTCTTTCGAAGCTCCCTTCCTATGGGCTTCCCGAGAAATTGTGCAATTGGATCACCAGCTTTCTTGCAGATCGGAGCATCAAGGTCGTTGTAGACGGTGCAAGCTCCGATTGCAAGCCTATTAATGCTGGTGTTCCACAGGGCTGCGTGCTATCGCCAACGCTGTTTCTTCTGCATATCAATGATATGTTGCATACCCGTAACATTCATTGCTATGCAGATGACAGCACTGGTGATGCTCTTTACACCGGCCGAGCCAATATTTCTCGGGAAAACGTCTCCGAGTGCCGGGACAAACTTGTGTCTGAAGTCGAGTCTTTGCTGAACAGAGTCTCGGATTGGGGACGACTAAATCTAGTCCAGTTTAACCCCCAGAAGACACAAGTTTGCGCGTTAACCGCTAAAAAGAACCCCTTTGTCGTATCCCCTCAGTTTCAAGGCACTCCCCTTGTTGCCTCAGCCAGTATCGGAATCCTCGGCGTCGACATATCGAGTGACGTGCAGTTTCGTGGTCACTTGGAAGGGAAGGCCAAATTGGCCTCTAAAAAGCTTGGCGTGCTCAGCAGAGCGGGACAGTATTTCATGCCGGCACACCGCCTGCAACTTTACAAGGCGCAGGTTCGGCCGCACATGGAATACTGTTCCCATCTCTGGGCTGGGGCTCCCCAGTACCAGCTCCTTCCACTTGACCGCATCCAGCGCAGAGCGGCTCGAATCGTCGACGACGGAGTGCTTTCCGATCGGCTCGATTCACTGGCGTTGCGAAGAGATGTTGCATCTCTTTGCGTATTTTATCGCATCTATCACGGGGAGTGCTCTGAGGAATTGTTCGGATTAATCCCAGCCGCCAAATTTCGTGAACGCACGACACGGCAAACGTCCCGATACCATCCACACCATCTGGATGCTTGGCGGTCCACCACTGTACGTTTCACAAGGAGTTTTCTTCCACGTACAACCTCTCTGTGGAATAGTTTATCATCGGCGATTTTTCCGGACCGATACGACCTGGGGACCTTCAAGAAAAGAGCTTACTCCTTTCTAAAGGGCCGGCAACGCACCCGCAATTCTCCTGGTGTTGCGGTTGATCATGGGCTGCGGTAGTCACTTAACATCAGGTGAGCCGCATGCTCGTTTGCCCCCTCTTCCATTAAAAAAAAAAAAAAAAAAATTACCTTAAGCAGATTGTAGGACCCGGTCATCTTCTCTATTGAAATAAGAATGTATTTCTTTAATTTTAATAGTCTTGTAGATCACCCTTGGTAGAAATCTGTGTTTTTGTGTCAAATTTGATGTAATGGTTCGAATCATTCTGAACCTGTAGAGCTGTCCGAGTTTTGGCGGTCTATATATATATATATATATATATATATATATATATATATATATATATATATATATATATATATATATCCTCAAAATAAACAAAACAAAACAAAAATTTATTTAAAGCCGTTTCAAATACATTAAGGGGATAAATCGCTCGCGTCCGTAGCTTTGACCACCTAATCCTAGGCCCACCCTACGCGTGTTCCCCGGATGGTAGACCGAAAGAGATAGACTGAAAGAAAATATAAGTGGTTTGGGTGAATTATGTATGAATGAGTTAGACTTGGAGAATGTATGGCAAAATGTTAAGAAAGTTTTAGTGGATGCAACTACCGAAGGGTTCCGGTCTGCGCTCCTCATAAATGTCCGTGTGGCAGTGACGTCGACAAGCTAGGATATCACGGGCTATCATGCCAAAAAAGTGCAGGTCGCTTCTCGAGACATGCAGCACTTAACGATATCATACGCCGGTCTCTTGCCACCGTCAACGTGCCAAGTCTACTTGAGCCGTCTGGTATTGCAAGAGACGATGGCAAGAGACCGGACGGTATGAGTTTGATTCCATGGAGGATGGGCCGGGTGCTGGTATGGGATGCAACCTGTTCAGACACGCTGGCCCCTTCCCATCTACGTGGAACCAACAACAGAGCTGGTGCGGCTTGTGAAGCGGCAGAAAAGGCTAAAGTTTGCAAATACAGGGGTCTAGGCTCCGAATATATTTTTGTCCCTTTCGGTGTCGAGACCCTTGGTCCGTGGGGTCCTAGCGCTATAAGCCTTTTTAAGGAAATAGCAAAAAGGTTAATCGACGTCACAGGAGACCGAAGAGCTGGCAGTTACCTCGGACAAAGAATTAGTCTAGCTATTCAACGGGGAAACGCTGCCAGTATCTTCGGAACCTTGCCTAAAGGACCTCTTTTTTAATAATTTAATTTAGTTATTATAATATATATTTTTAAGGTTTTTAGTATTAGAAATAATGTTTATAAATTTATGGGTTAGATTTAATTTAAAGTATATTTATCATTAAGTAATGTAACTAAAATTTAATGTTAATGTCATGTACTTTATGTATAAGAAATAGGCATATGGTATTGCGGACTTTTTTTAGATGGAAGAAAGAATTATATCTATATCGTCAAATGTATCGACTACCGAAGTATGTGGTGTTAGTAAGAGAAAGAATGAAAAGCAAAATAATTCGTTATGGTGGGATGATGAGTTACGTATGAAAGTTGAAGCAAAGAAGAGAGCATGGCTAGATTTACTAGCAACAAAGGCTGTAATTGTAGCGGTACGAAGGCTTTTCCATGCGCATGATCGCGAAGAAGTTTTTGGCCAAAAACCAAAAGGTTTTTTGTGCGTTCATGGACTTGGAAAAGGCCTATGACAGAGTGGATAGGGATGTGCTATGGCAATCACTGAACTCATTTGGGTTCAGCGCTGGAGTCTATTTATAGGTACTCTAGTGCTTGTGTTAGGATCAATGGGGTCTACTCGTACTGGTTTAGCATCCATATAGGTGTCAGACAGGGCTTCACCGTGGCTGTTCAACCTTTTTATGAACAGTTGTTAGCAAAAAGAATGGGTGAGTTAACCGTCAAATGCCTTTTGTACGCCGATGATCAAGTTATTCTTGTGTCGTCGGCGACTGAGCTGCAAATGATGGTTACATTAATGAACGGATCATTAAAAGAAAGGGGTATGAAAGTGAACGCAAGTAAGACGAAAGTTATGGTTTTTGAAAGAGAAGAAAGTAAAACGATATGTGAAATTAGAATAGAAGGGGAGTTGATCGAGCAAGTAGATGAGTTTGTATATCTGGGTTGCGTATTTAGCAGGGATGGTAGATGTGATAAGGATGTAGAACGACGAGTGAATGCAGGAAATAATGTAAATAGGGCCCCTACACCTATTGTGTATCCTATCTATTGTGAAGAGTCAAAATGTGTCGAAAAAGGCACATATGGCATTTCACAATGCTGTGTTGGTCCCTACTTTAACGTATGGTAGTGAAAGTTGGGTGTGGCAGAAGAAGCACGAGAGTAAAATGAACGTAGTAGAAATTCGGTCGTTAAGGAGTATGTTAGGGTTGAATCTGAATGACAGGGTGAGAAATTGTGTGATAAGAGAAGAGTGTGGTTTGCAAGATGATATTCTGACCAGTATTAAGAAAGGAATGCTTCGTTGGTTTGGTCATGTGGAAGGAATGAATGACGAAAGAGTGACAAAGAAAATTTATGTTGCAGAAGTGAATGGCAGAGTCGGAAAGGGACGTCGTAGGCGAAAATTTATCGACCAAATTGGCGAATTATTGAAAACTGGAAAAATTAGGAGTACCCTTAACCGACGAGCATGTATGTATATGGATGTGAAGGAGGCGAGAGAGGTGTGTCAGGATCATGTCAAATGGAAGTCTGTAGTCTCTGACTACCCCTCTGGGTGACAGCTGCGAGTGTTTATGTATTTATGTATATGTAAAATACATTATTACTATAATGGCACTCTTGAATTGATTTTTGCTGAAGATAAAAACTTATTTACTTTTTTATTAAGAAGAGTCTTCTTATTTTCCATTTATCCATAATAATATATAATACATTAACACTCACGCCTGTCACCCAGAGGGGTAGGGAGAGACTACGGACTTCCATTTGGCACGATCCTGACATACCTCTTTTGCCTCCTTTATCCATAATAAATTCTGCAATTTTTATAAATACTTATTGAAATCAATTATTTATTGTTTACTTTTATCGCAAGCTTTATGCGAATTTTTAATGAAACCTTTTAGTTTCAAATAACTGTTTTGGATGGGAATAAATGATAAATAACAAATAGACAAATAGTCTGTGAGATCGGTAGCCTCATATGGTTTACCGATGGGTCTAAAATGGGCCTCGATGTATGCTTTGGAATTTATGGGGAACGCCCCAAATTCAAACTTAGTACGAATTTGGGTAGATACACCTCTATCTTACATGCAGAAATTTTTGGCCATACTCCGGTGTGCGGAAATCAATCTACAAAAACACTACGTCAACCATAAAATTTACATAAACTCTGATAGCCAAGCAGCACTGCTAGTGCTGAGACAAACTTAGTTACTCAAAGCTAGTTGGAGGCTGCGTGAACCGTTTAAACGCCCTGGGATGTAACAACAGGGTCGTTTTAGGATGGGTTCCGGGTCACGAGGGTATTGTAGGCAACGAATTTGTCGACAAACTTGCACGGGAGGCCTCAAAGTGCACATAATTTGGACCTGAGCCATTTTGTGGAATCTCAAGAAGCGTAGCCCGATTGACCCTTGAAACTCTTTATCACAATAAATCACTTAAGATCTGGTCTGACACACCAAGTTTAAAACGTTCTAAAACCTTAATCCGGGCTTTTGATCGTAAATTCGCTTCAGAAGCCCTGGGATTAAGTAAAAATAAATTTCACATTCTGGCAAGAGCCCTAACTGGACACTGTTGTCTTAAAAAGCACATATCCATCCTGGGACTAAGCAACTCAAGGATGTATCAGTTCTGTTCCATAATGGAAGAAATGCCTCTACACATCCTAACTGATTGCGGACCCTTAATGCGCAAACGTAACACTCGTCTGGGAAACTATCTACTCCGCCCAGAAGAAGTGAAATTGTTCACGGATAAGCAACTCCTTCTATTCATTGAAGACATAGGGCTTAGCCGTGAACTATAGTCATAGCAGCGATCACAATAGATCTTTTAGGTCGCAGTGATACTGGTCTCTTTACCTAGACCTGCATAGCTGCTTGCATATAATAAAAAAGAAACTAGTAGTTAATTTGTTACCCTCGAAAATCTTGCTATAATATTTTATACAATTCAGTACCAATATGGTAGAGTTTATCAATCTTATTAGGAACTACATGCAGCACTCGACACATCGGTAATCTTAACATATAAATAAAATTGAAGTGAAGTCATTACGTGTTAGCCCTGCGGGAGGATCTAGTGTAACTGATATTTACACTGCCACTACACTGTACGCTGTGCTACATAACATGTTTATTAGTATTTAATCTTAAATTTATTACGTGAACGTATCTACCTGCTATATAATTAATATGATTACGACGTGTGTCGCGCATCTTTGCACAATTCTGGGATTTTGAGTCTTAATTAATATTTAAACACCCGCCTTTGTAATTTTTGTATTATTTATCATATCTTTCAAATTTATTATTTATTTAATATATTCGAAACTTTATAAAGTGGTTATGGAGAGCGATACTGCGCTTGACATTCGAATTTGTAGGACATTGTTACTATGGGGAACTTGGAGTTTCGAGTAAATACACTTGAAGTCTGGCGTTGACAGTGACATGATGGAGGGAACGAAATCGGTGTCGAAAATGTTTTTTTAGGATATTGATTTCCATTGTACTCTATTTTTGTTTTATTATTTAAAGATTAATAATTTATTTCCGTGTAGGATATTTTTATTTCCTTATTTTTTCTGCAATTTCGAAAATTAAGATCTAAAATCACTGTCACCTCATACAATTCCCACCTCTACACACGTGTTATATTACAGACTTTAAATTAAATATCATCAACGATGAACAATAAAGCTTAACACATTGTATCGACTCGCTCGTTTGGTATTAATCCACCAACAAAGCGATTACGGCAAAGAATTAAGCGAAGCGAAATTACGGGTTTCATTTGTAGCAGCAATAGTATCTACGGAGATTTTACAACAATAGGTTACACGAATAATCGATGTCAATTTATCGGCAAATTCAGCGCACATATTTCTTCTGTAATGTAATCCATTGCTGAAGAATCTTTTCGTCTGCGTGGTACACGTGCAGTGAAGCTTCTAAAGATACTGTATTCATGACTGTTTGTCGCCGCTGGAGACATAAAATAAACATTTTCTTACAAAGAGACATTCAGGAAATTCCGCCAGCATTTTTGACACAATATTGCTGTCAATAGTACTGTATGAGAATTTTAAGTTTAGTAAACTATAAATAAGTCTTACCAATATTGTATTCACACTTCGTTATAATTTTCTATAGAATAAGGGTCAGCTCAAACCGAAACGTGACGCGACGCGATGTGGCGCGCAGTTTTGAGATAGTAATACAAAATATAACTTTATATAGCGCAAAAAAAGATACACATCATATTGAGATAATTCTAAAATGCCTCGCGGCGTCGCGATACGCCCCGCTGCTCGACGAAATGCCTGGCGGCGCAGCGCGGTGCAGCGCGGCGCATCACGACGCTGCGGTACTAGTCGGTAGGCGTAGGTGCAAGTGCGGTGCGCTGCCAGCGACTTCACGATGCAGTTCGCGGCGCCGCGATACGTCTCACGGAGGCGCGCTGCGTGCTGCGAAACCAATGGCCTCTTCAAGCATCGTCGGGTCACGGTATGAATTAAACCTTCTTACACTTCGACTAGTGTAGTAGCGAGTTTCGTTACAGGGCAGTTGACAGTAAACGGTTAAGTGGACAGTAGCGTTGAAATGTTTTTGCGAGTTTAGTTAAAAAAGTACAATTTTATAATTTGAAAGTCGCACGCAAACACGTTGCGTCCTGTAAATTTATGCACTGAACTAAGCGAGTTTAGTTGCGAGTAGCGGGAGACGCGATGGAGGGCAACACTTCGCACTTAACTCGCCCAAAGAAATACCGGTCAGCTATCTCGATCAACTTAATTGATAATTTAATACTTATCTCGCTAATTGCCGTTCAAACGAGATTTTCTACTTAACTCGCCAGCTTTGCAAGTTAACTCGCTACTGTACTTGTCGAAGTGTAAATCTGTCCCGTTAATAAGTGAATATTGTTCCTCGAGTTATGGTTGTGACCACATCATCTACATTTATTACAGTTACGACTATTTTCTCAATTACGAATCAAAAT
Organism: Parnassius smintheus behrii; assembly: GCA_036936625.1. Lineage (NCBI taxonomy): Eukaryota > Metazoa > Arthropoda > Insecta > Lepidoptera > Papilionidae > Parnassius > Parnassius smintheus. Next base: position 53,213,442 of record JAUPFT010000011.1, read on the forward strand.
ACAGACGCAATATCACCCCTAACTATTAAGATGAATTGCCTCGTTTCCAGTAAAAAGGGTCTATACGCATATGGATTAAGGATTCTTGTATATGGTTTATAAAAGTAAATTTTTAAAACAAGCACATAGGCCAAGTGATGGTAAGTGGATGCTGTGGCTTATTGATATCAATTGATAAATGATAAAAAATTAAAATGCAGATGCTTAACACCTGAGGAATAAAGAAACAAATATGAGGAACAAAAATTCCTCGTCGCTATTCTAAATACCTCTTTGCTCTATTATAAAATATGTTGACATTACTATTTTTACGCTAATATATTAGTAAAAATAAATTTATAGAATATAATATATATAACACGTAGTATATTATACTGCAGACTGGGATGGTAAATCCGAAGACTATAAGCTCAATCAAAGCTGATGTTAAGAAAATGAGGCAAAGATTAACGATAAAGTAATGACGTATTTCTCTGATTTGCACATTATCTCGTAACTTAGGTATATTAAAATGGATTTAGAATTTCATTATTTTATTGATTTATTTTACCTCACAATTTTTGTTTATTTTGTTGCTAATTTACTTTATAATTTTATTTTCATTATTTTTTCCAAACTAATTATTCCCAGCGTGTGCCAACGTCCTGTAGTTGTCGTAATACAAATGCAAACGAACCAGAAGTTATATTATTGAATAAGGGTTAAAAACGGGCACACAGTCTGCCTAGTGGCAAGCGGATGGTGTGGCCCTGAGATATCTACATTTATCTTCGATTAAAAATCAAAATGCAGATGCAGTCCCCAGTTCTCTACACTCACCATACGAAACACAGCAGCATTAAGCTGCTATTTTACGCTGGTATTCTGTTAGAGCGTGGTCCCACACCAGTCGAGCCGACCCATTCGTGCTACATACCGTGATTCTACTAAGTATAAAAAAACTTTAATACCAAAAAGAAAAAAATGTAAAATTTATATTGTTATTTCAATGCAAGAAGATCACGTGCACTGCAAATTTGGTACAAATGTGCCAATTCCTTATAAAATATTGCTGCAATCCGACATGCTTTCTGTAGAAAATGACTGATGGTCCTACTACTACGTGACGAAAGCGCTCAAAATGTTGCCGCAACCATATGACATTTTTATACTACTACTTCAAAAAAAAACAGGGAATTTAAATTGTAATGTGTGTTCTTCTATTTGTGCAGGTAACATACATAATGACGATATCTTTATTAATTGCGGACGAATTTCAATAATTCTAATTGTGTAATTTGGCATAATGGAAGTGTATTTAAAATTACTTAAAACGTTCGCATTTATTCTATTAAAAATCTATTAAAATATTCATCAACCCTTAGGACGAAATGGAATGAATTGTTGCGGTCAAAAAGGGAAAGGACCTCAGATTTTCGTGGCGCTTGAGCTTTCCCTGATAGGGCCCACCCGTTTGTGCCGCCGTCATAATATACGAGTAGCTGCATGGTGGCTCTATCACGTAGATTTTTTTTTCATTACACGCTGTCAAAATTTCACTGCTGAAAACATGCACACCCCTTATTTAACAAAGTCACTCCGCCATCTACCTGAGATTGGTAATCACAATTTGCTATTATAATTGATTGTTCACCTTGAAGTTGCTGTTTTTCAGCTTTGTCATCTCTTGTTTTATTACCCCTGTATGACATCTGGTAGTGGATCTTCTACAGTCACCACTGTACGACAACCGCACCGTGCAGCACTACGTGAGTTATACTAGTATTTATCGCATTATTGTTATTTTACGAACATAGTAAATCTTGTCAAATTCAGTATATTTTTAAAACGATTATTAATATAAATAAACATAACAATGGCTGTTCCGGAGTTAATGTTCCAGAACAGTCCGTGAATCCCGGAACGCGACTCCAGGGAGAGCTGCCAGTGGTGTGCGGCTTGTAGCGCATTGCAGAAAGCAATAAAATTTCACTTTAGATTTAACGTTGTTAAATATTCGCGTTACAGTCTGCTTATTCACGCTACAGTTCGCTTCACCACATTCTGCTTTAATTTAATGCTACAGTTTTTCCGTATGGGGCACAAAATTATAAGCACCTTGTTTTATTCAAACTTTCATTTTAACAATCTCATTTTTTTATAAAATATGAGCTACAAACGAGCACACAGTAATCCTGAGGGTAAGTGGTTGCTGTGGTCTATAGAAATCGATATATTTAAGAAACAAAATACATATTATGCGTTGTCACCCCTGAGGGCTAAGATGGAATGCCTCGTTTCCAGTAAAAAGAGTCTCTGGTTCTCTACACTCATCATATGAAACACATCAACATTATCATTGTACGCTGATATTCTGTGAGAGCGCTTTCCTTTCCCTATTGAGTCGACCCATGTGTGCTACTACCGTAATATAATTGCAGCATGGCTCTTCCTCGTATTTGCTGTTTTTCGTTTGGGTTATTAATATCTTTCTTCTGTTGAACGTACAATTGTATTATATTTATTAATATTATTAATGATTTCTTATATTTACGCGAACACTACACATGATTAAAACTACTTTTACGGATTTTATCGCGTTTATTTTTACTTTTTATTTTTAATTCCCGACGTTTCGGGCGCTTTCCAGCACCCATGGTCACGGGGGACTGAGATGACTGACGTCCCGATGTCATTGTTAAACCCGGAGTACCTTCAGCTTTTTTAATTATTGTTTATGGTCCGATCTATCCCGGAACCGGACGGGAAGTCTGCAGTTTGTGATCATATCCTAGACGGCCCCAACCATTACATCAGATTTGATAGACCACAAATCCTCGCGAAAGAACACCGATTCCTACCAAATATGATACGTGAGGCTATTGAAATTAAAAAACATCCTAATTTCAATAGAGAAGGAGGCTGGGTACTACCACCTGCTTGGGATCCTATAATCAATAAAATTAAAACTAAACCCAAGCATACCACTGCAAGACCTCAAGACAGAGTTAGTTCATTTTGCATAGATCGGACCATAAACAATAATTAAAAAAGCTGAAGGTACTCCGGGTTTAACAATGACATCGGGACGTCAGTCATCTCATTCCCCCGTGGTGCTGGAAAGCGCCCGAAACGTCGGGAATTGAAAATAAAAAGTAAAAATAAACGCGATAAAATCCGTAAAAGTAGTTTTAATCATAATATCATTAAATTATATTATATTGATAAAATAAATAATCCATCACCCAATTTCGTCCCGTATCGTAAGAACATTTCCGACCTCTATCTTCCGGAAATCTCTCGGTTTCACCAAACGTTAAATACCTAGAACGAAGGTTTTTTTATTTACGTTTGTTCAAAACTAGTACAAACATAACTACGCAAGCACAAAAATCTAGACCAGGGGCAAACTACTCGTAGGTCATTCAAATGTATTCAAACCTGTTCCGAACGGGAGACTAACCCGCGGCCTTCAGCGTCGCAACTCAAATTAAGCCACGGTGCCACGGAGCTGGAGCAGGAGTTGATAGAAAGCAACATTAAAGGTGCGGAACATCTGGTGCAGCGATCGTTAATCCAATTAATTTTGCGGGCGGATTGTACAGAGTGAGAAGAGATAGAGAGAGATAGAGAGAGAGAGAGTTGCGCCCGTAACAGGGGTGTTGTGTCTTTGATGCTAATGCCCGTCGCAGATCTGTACGTGGTAGAGCCACCCTGCAGCTATATTATGGTTGTAGCACGAATTGATCGGTTCGACCGTTGGAGGACCACGCTAGCTCAGAATACCAGATTAAAATAGCAGCTTAATACTGCTGTGTTTCGTATGTAGAGTGTAGAGATCCGAGGACGCTTTTTTACTGGAAACGAGGTATTCCATCTTAGTCTTAAGGGGTGACAACGCATCTACGTTTTGATTCTTAAACGAGGATAAATCTAGATATCTATGAGCAATAACATACACTTACCATCAGGTGGACTGTGTACTCGTTTGTCACCCTTTTTCTATAAAAAAATATACATTGGAGACCATAATCGTTGCTTAACCTTTTGCCGTAGAGATAGGTTCTCCGTTTCCTAGTTATATTTTTTATAAAACTGGAACCAACTTACAGTCCACTTAGCAGTAAGGGGCTACTACAGCCCAAGAACACCAGCTTATCTTAATATAAAGATTTCTACAAATCCCCACTGAAGGCAAAATAGAACGCCGCACAGCCTGTAATTATATAGGCTGTCTATACTTTTCCGACCGAAACCAGCAATGCAAACGTTGCTGTTTGTTGGCAGAAATAGGTAAAAGTATGGTGCCTACCCTGAGGAATTCCCAGGCAAACAAAGAGTCCTACCACCTAATTTGCTGTAAATAAAGTTTAAGCTAAGGTTTAAGCTTCTTAGTTCCGTTGTTATTCAATTATTGAAATAATACCTTCAATATTTAAATGTCTATGCGATTCATATAACACACTAGCGATCCGCCCCGACTTCGCTCAGGTGATTTCTGGATCTCAACAACAGCGCCACCTACCTAGTGTGAATATAAACCATCTAGGTACTCATGCAAACACACACAAAAAATTTCATCGTCACACAAAAACGGTTGGATGGTTTGTAAGTCTCTAACTATCATAGGTATAAACATGTTTTGTGTTTTATATAGAAAGATTATGTGACTCAAGTACCCATTTCGGAATTCATTGCAGAAATCTTATTGAGTAAACACGCCATATATAACACGCAGAGAAACTGAGTTCGAGGTACCCATTAACGTGACAAAATCTGATTCTAAATCTCCATGCAGCTTCATATGGTGTGTTTTCAGACAAGCCGTTTTTTATTGTACAGTCAATGACATGTAAAATATTTAAGATACAATTAGAATCAAAAACATTAAGTTTTCTTTTTCGCACTGCCTTAGACGGAACGGAACGGTGTAACCTTTATGTCACCAAGGTTTATAATAATTACCTACCTACGGATTTCTAATAACCAATCAATCAATTACATACTCGATTTAGATTTTTTACGATCTTAAAAATGTTTAGAACCTTAAATTAAGAAACGAATTTATTGTTCTAGCGTTCTTATTCTTAAGTCAATCCATTTAATTTAAATATTGGGTACAGAAAACAACACCAAAAAAGGTTCATTTAATGTATAGTATTCACGTAAATGTAAAAAATAATTTACAAGCTTCATAGTTAAACGGTAATGAAAAATCCCGATTTCGTAAAAAAGCTCACCAAGTAAAGAAAATATTTATACCATAATATGTCACTCCCAGAATTAAGACGTATCTAACCCCCTTTGTTTTACAATCCATCTCACCGTTTAAACTACTGAGCGTGCCAAAGAAATAGACATACATACATACTTTCGAATAACATTATCCTCCGTCTGGCGCAGTCGCTTAAAAAAATATGCTCTTACGTCAATACTAAATATTATAACATTTGGTTTAAGAATAAGACACTTATTGCAACAGAATAATAAAATGGAAAATATCTTGAGGTTGACTCACATACCGTTGGCAAGCGACAATGAGAGAGGAGTCGCTATGTATAGCTCAGCTTTCGTTTACATCTTGACTCGTTTAGAATTCTGTAAAGTAATGTACTTATTCTTCATCATCCCGTAAAAGTTAACCAATGGACATGGGCTTCTCGTGTTTTAGGGAGGATTTAATGAAAATCTGTCGAGTGTATTTCACATTAAAGGTAAATTTATAGAGAGAAAAATCACTGATTTAGTTCGGTATTCTGTTCGGTTCGGTTCTGTTCGGTTCGGTTATGTAGTAACCGGCCTTGTATATTTTGTTCAAATACAACATTCGCTGACTTAGATTTGTGTATGATATAGATGTTTAGATATAGATGTTTCTAGACACTTGAAGGTTATTGAGGTAAGTATAATAACATGAAAAGAAAAACAGAATTCAAGAAAAAATTATCCGTATAACATCTAAACAACACGTGCCAGGCCAGCGCTGTCTTGTCTGAGGACTGGCGTCAGCGTTACTGGCTTCGTCTAAACCTTGCTTTAGGCACAGATCTTTTTTTACTCGTAATTTCTGGGGAAGTTGTAGAGATAAGTCTGGCGCGCTAATCCAGTGCGTAGTGATAAATTAAGAGGCCTCCAAAATTGAAATAATACTAGTTTTTACGGAATTTATCGCGTATATTTAACTTTTTAATACCCGACGTTTCGAATACTGTGTAGATCGCAACAAAAGTTAAATTTTAATCTATGGTAACCGCGGTTAACTATGACATCTGGACGTTAAACATCTCAGTCCTTCCCGTGACCATGGGTGCTGTAAAGCTCTCGAAACGTCGGGTATTAAAAAGTTAAATATACGCGATAAATTCCGTAAAAACTAGTATTATTTCAATGTGTAGTGTTCGCGTAAATATAACAAATCATTATGTAGGCCTCCAAAATGTTTTTAAGCTTAAGATGTTTAGGTTTCCCTACGATTGTGATCACATTCCTCCACCACATATTACGTCCTAAGACAGCACTTTAAATTGCAATTAACAACTCTTTGGTGTCAGCGAAGAGCGAGAAGGGGTTGCTCGCGTATTGTGACTCTTTCTTCTTTGCCAACTCATGGAAGTGCTCTGCTGGACGTAAGCCATTTTGTTGTTCGGAAAATTTACCATAATCCTCACACTTGGATGACGTGTTGGCGATCACACTACCTGATGTATCGCACCTATAATATTGTTGCCCGTCGCTGTTCTGACTATTGTGCGTCTGGCGTAAACGGGATGTTCATTCCGCTATCTATTCACTAGGTAGATCTCCCTTTCTGCCTTGGTGTCTGTCTTGATAAGTAATTAAAAAAGGTAAATTATTTCTGTTATTTGTATCGCTGGGCTCCAATCTAAAGCATTTTTATTTGAAGTTGGTTGCAGGCGTGCATCAGCTACAGTAGCCACTTACTATCAAGTTTTTTACGTGGTAGAGCCATGCTGCAGTTATATTAGTAGTATAGTTGTAGCACAAATGAGTCGGCTCGACCGGGGAAGGACCACACTCTCACGGAATACCAGCGTAGAATAGTAGCTTAATGCTGCTCTGTTTCATGTGGTTTACCGGAAATGAGGCATTCGATCTTAGTCCTCACGGGTGGCAACGCGTCTGCATTTTGATTCGTAGTCTAGGATGGATGTAGATGTCTATGGGCCACAGCAACCACTTACCATCAGGTGGACTGTGTGCTCGTTTGTCACCCTGATCTATAAAAAAAATTGTGATTTCCTTTGTGACTACAGTGTTATAATATAAAAGTATATGGAAAGTATTTTCCAGCATTTCCTACAGTCGCCTCTACACCACTCACGCGATGAAACAGGATTGCTCATATTATCATGAAATAAAAAAACAGCCATCACTTTAAAACATTCTATTTAATATCTTATTCATCGTATCTTGTGATCTCGATGTATTGCAGAGTGCAGTTTAATGACGTCATCGTAAATCAAATCTCAATCTATCCATCAAACCCCGATCTGTCTGTACAAATAATAATAATAATAATAATAATATTAGCGAGGGCCCTTGGATGGAAGTTGTGGCGAGCCAGGGTGCGAGTGTTACGCCTATGGACCCCATCACCATAACGCCGGAAGACGTGGCTGAGGCGGTCCGTAGGGCCCCGAACTGGAAATGTCCGGGGCTCGACGGGTTGCATCATTACTGGCTGAAGGGGTTCATAGTGTGTCACGCTGTGCTCGCCCGACAGTTTCAAGAGGCTCTCGACCAGAAGTCGCTCCCGAGCCTCTTCACTACTGGGATCACTCACTTGGTTCCTAAAGATCAGGATACCACAGACCCGAGCAAATACCGCCCCATCACGTGTCTACCCACCATATATAAGACACTGACATCCATTTTGAGCGCGAGAATCACTCGGCACCTGGAGCTAAACCAGGTGATGTCACGCGCTCAAAATGGATGTCGGGGCGGTGGTCGTGGAACCAAGGAACCACTCCTCATTGACGCGGTCATAGGCAAAGTGGTGAAACGCAACCGTCGGAACTTCTCTGCCGCCTGGATAGACTACAGAAAGGCGTTCGACTCGGTGCCCCATACATGGCTAAAGAGGGTCCTCGAGCTGTACAAGATTGACTGTACAGTTAGAGACTTCCTCGAGCAGTGTATGGGGCAGTGGAGTACGATCCTTTGTCATCTGGGCGAGCGGATGATGGCTGCGGAGCACCACATAAGGATAAGAAGGGGTATCTTCCAGGGCGATTGTCTGAGTCCAATCTGGTTCTGCCTCTCTCTGAACCCTCTCAGTACCTTACTGGAGGGCTCCGGGAGGGGATTTCAGCTTAGGAAAGGAGGTACAAAAGTGACCCACCTTTTCTATATGGATGACCTCAAATTATTCGCCTCCAGTCGCTCCCATCTTATGGAACTGCTAAACATCACTTGTGAATTTAGCAGTTCTATTGGAATGGAGCTGGGAACGGATAAGTGTGCGGTCCTCCATGTTGAAAGGGGGAGGGTTGCTAACTCTGAGGGCATAGACTTCTCTATGCCCGTTAACTTAAGGACCCTTTCCGAGGCTGAAACATACCGATACCTGGGTATGTCACAGAACATCGGTATCGATGAGGCTGGTATGAAACAGTCAGTTTGCGACGTGTTTTATGCACGCTTGACCAAAGTGCTTAACAGCCTTTTGTCCGGTGTGAATAAGACACACGCATATAACGGCTGGGCCATGCCTGTCCTCATGTATACCTTTGGCATACTCAGGTGGACTCAGACTGAACTTAACGCCCTGGATAGAAAAGTCCGCACTACCATGACGTCCCACAGGATGCATCATCCGAGATCGTCGGTAATGAGGCTGTACTTGCCGCGAAAGCATGGTGGGCGTGGCTTCTTGAGCGCGCTCACCATGCATAATCGCGAAGTGTGCAGCCTCCGTAATTACTTCCTGACGAGATCGGATGATCCATTCTATAATGACGTCATTTCTAGTGATAAAGGGCTTACCCCTCTATCCTTAGCCCACGAGCAATGGCAGGACCCAGCAGTGCTTAGCATTTCCGATCGGGAGACCGTATGGAAGGAGAAAGAGCTCCACGGGAGGTACTACAGGGCTCTTCATGAGCCCTTCGTAGATACAGTCGCCTCCCTCAACTGGCTACGTTTCGGTGACCTCTTCGGGGAAACCGAGGGTTTTGTCTGTGCAATACAGGATCAGGTTATTAAGACCAACAACTATCGGAGATACATCCTAAAGGATGGCACCGTCGACGTCTGTCGAGCTTGTCGCCATCCCGGTGAGTCACTTAGGCATGTCATCTCCGGTTGTTCGGCGCTTTCTAACTCTGAGTACTTGCACAGGCACAACCTAGTAGCCAGAATTCTACACCAGGAGCTCGCTCTGAAATACGGTCTCGTGGACCGGAAATTGCCGTATTACTAGTACTTGCCGGAAGCCGTGCTCGAAAATGACCGCGCCAGACTCTACTGGGACCGGGCCATCATCACAGACAGGACTATTCTTGCGAATAAGCCTGATATTGTGCTGATGGACCGGGCACAGTCAAGGATATTTTTGGTCGATATTACCATCCCGTATGACGAGAACCTCGTGAAAGCCGAAACAGATAAGCGATCAAAATATCTGGACCTGGCTCACGAGGTGACCGACATGTGGGGTGGTCTGCCGACCGAAATTATTCCTGTAGTCGTCTCTGCAAACGGGCTAATCCCAGTTAGCCTCTCTGGTCATCTGAGGCGACTGGGACTCCGTCACGGACCGCTCCGGGCTCAAATGCAGAAGGCGGTGCTCCTTGATACTGCCCGCATCGTCCGCCGGTTTCTTTCCCTTTCCCCCTAACCCTTGGCCGTTTGGTCTCCCCTGCCGAGGGCTTCCATCTGGTTGGGCTTTTATTTATTTATGTATTTTTGTATTTATTTTATTTTATTGATATTTATGTATATTTATCTTTTCATTTTCATTTTCATTTATAATTATATATTTATACATCCCAACCAGATGAGAAAACTATATAGATACCCCACAATAATAATATTCCACAACTATCACACAACGCCATCTAGTCCCAAGCTAAGCAGAGCTTGTGTTATGGGTACTAGACAACTGATAAACATACTTATATATATTTCTAAATACATAAATATTATAGATAAATTACACCCAGACACAGAACAAATGATCGTGCTCATCACACAAACATTTGTCCTGGGTGGGAATCGAACCCACGACCTCTAGCATAGCAGTCAGGGTCACTAACCACTAGACCAACAGGCCTGTCAAATATTAGGCCAATAATATAAAATTTATAACTATATTTATCAAGGTAGTACAAATAATTATACATTTCTTTGAATTTATAATAAAATTGCCGAACAAAACTTTAATATTTTTTATTATAGTTATAACCACGTTATCGGTAGGCATTATTAATAATTTAATTTTATAATTTTTCTCCATCAAGCGAGCGGTGGGTCATACCCCTTTTTTGTCGATGTTCCACTCATTAGAACCTAACTGTTTTCTTCGTATTTCATAATGTGTACAGTAAAAGACTGGAATAATCTACGGGCTTTTGTCTTTCCGTCCAATTGCAATCTGCGTATCTTCAATTTTTTTTTACTTTTTTAATGTAATCTACTATCTAGGGGTTCATCATCACTTACCAATAAGTGGGATTGTAAATAGCCACTCGCTTATAATAATATTGTTACGGGCTTAGGGTTCGTGACTGTAAAAACTGCTTATTGAATTACCAAAATTGACACTTTATTTCCCGAACACTAATTAAAACTTAAACACACTAATATTTAATCGCAATGATTACTTAAGTTCACTTTATTTCGCTCCGAAGCTTCGCCTGTATCGCCAATTCAATACTGCCCCGGTGGCGGGCATCAACGCCTTTATATACGCTTATTTCACCGATGCATCCAGAATATTCCAGCAAATACCGGCCCCCGATCGACCAGGTGCAGAAATTTCGAGGAGTTTTCCAGAAAGCTTAGTTCTTCTATTCGATACTAGATGGCGCTGTTGGTTGACAGTTCAGTCATGGCATTTTCTGGAAAGCTCTCCTCGTTTTGTTCTCCGACACTAGATGGCGCTAGTGCCAGGTACCAGAAATCAACTTAGGCGCGCAATAATATTAAGGGAAAAATAATATTTATGAATTGATGTAAAAGAACTTTACAAAATATAAAATTAATTATAACAATAATCGATGATGTGTAAAGATATAGACATGTTACCCTCGTATCGAAATTTAAGACATAGATACGTGCTAATAGACGTTTCGACGTGTAACTGTAACTATATACATTTGAGCGTATAAAGTGTAATAAGTAATAACGCATCTTACGTACTAATAATATAAATTCTTTTAATTCGCTGTAGAAGATGATAACATTTCAAATTATCTGTTTCTTGAAATAACTATAGGTATTAATATACGGCGCAGCGTATATGGAATCTATACCTTTACACAACGCTCAATAGTGTTGAGTTCGGATATACACAATAAAAATATATGCAGCCGTATTAAGGAGTTCAAAGTATACCCGTCCACAACAATTTTTTTTTCTTCCATTCAAATGCAAATTATTAATATTAAACCTATTGACTAACTTAGCTATAGCATTATTTACTTCGTCGTAATTTGATAACTGTCGTTTTAATTTAAAATTTAATGAAGTATCATCAGCAAATAATACTATATCATGGTTATCCCCTACTATGTAAGGTAAGTCATTAATATATACTAGGAATAGAAAAGGGCCGAGAATTGAGCCCTGAGGCACGCCCATTTGTACAATCGACTCGGAAGAAATCGTACTATTAATGACAACTTTTTGCGTTCTGTCACTTAAATATGAAATAATTAATTTAAGAGCATCGCTTCTTACACCGTAAGTGCTAGTTCTCTTAGATTGTGGACAGTGGGGTTCGTTTCAAATAACGCTGTGAAGCGTTTTACTTCAGACTTAAATTCAGTAAGTGCATTATTATACAGGTGCGGAAATTCTACAGCAACCTGTTGTGAGTATGACGAAGAATTGTCCGCATCCTGTGTCAGCTCTTGTGTGTTGGAGGAAGAGCATTGTGGTGCTATCGAGTCCAAATCATTGTTTGGTGTTTGATTCAATCTCAGCTCCATATTCATATAAAAATTTTCATTTATCCTCTCGTCAGTCCAAAACCCTCTAAAGGTTGCTGTCAAAAAGTACGCATCTGTCCACAACCATCAGAAGGTTGCTGTTTACTTATAAACTTCAGATTCGAAACAGCCCTAGTAAAAGTATACGTATCTCCCTATAACTGATACAACATGCAGAGAATTAAACAAAGACGGCAATTAATATCACACACGCTTCATATATGAACCATAGAAGCTTTGAAATAGTAATACATTTATTCCGTTCAGTTGCTCGTTCTGTGACGCGGTGTCGTGTGTTTACGTGCAAAGTATTAATTGTTGAAAGTGATTTCGGAAGTTAATATTAAAGATAAACATGAATGGGTAAGTCATAAATACTTTTTTATTAATTTAAAACATATTAGATGACGATTTGTACATAAATTATTCCATTTTATCAAACATTGCTTGCCATTTCGACCGCCATGTTGATACCATGTTCGTATTAATTTCAATTGTTTTAAATTAAAAGTACAATTTTGAATGGTAAACATTGTTTTAGTATCGTTAACATACATATTTACAAACATAACAATAATTACAATTGTATAGTTTCGATTAAATCTTTCATAAAACCAAAAATAACAAATTGCTTAAATATCGCGTCCACCTAGCGGGCGCGGACAGACATGGGTCGTAAACTTATTGACATGAAATCCGCCATCTTAGAGAGCAGGTTGTATAGTATGGATACGATTTTGGGAATGCCAGTGTTGGTATATTTTTGCGATAATTTTTGGTGTGGATTTTTATTTGTTTTTCTTATTTGTTTTGTTTTATTTTTTGTCAGTAAATTGTTTTACTTTTTGTATGTGCATGTCATTATATTTTTTGCACTTGATTGACAAGTGAAACAAGACGACCGAGGACTCGCGGTCCGCGACGCGGTAGAGGTGTGCGAGTCCGCGGTGGGAGAATGTCGGCAGCGGCGGTAGGTTTGCTGGTGGAAGTGGTGGCTGAACCTGAGGTCGTGGTGGTGGAGAGGCTGTTGAATGTATCTGTATTGAATTCATTTATAATTCATAAAAAATCTGCTGCTTCTCTCGCCTCTCCTCCTCTTACACACCGCTCTTTCCGTGTTTCCTTAGTAAAAGCTCTTCTATCCAAACACGCTATTAAAAATAAACTTCCGCTTCCCCTGCCCACTCCCACACAGATCGTGCGAGTCGATGTAACCCACCGCATCTCCGAGCACCCACGCGTTGCTAAGCAACGACTGCGCCGGCAGTGTGTTGAATGTAAAAAAAGGGTACACACGTTCTGTGTGGGTTGCAACACATCTGTATGTATAGCACCTTGCTTCCTTCAACCTCACTCATAAAATATTGTATTTATTTGCCATCATCATTATTAATATTATCATCATCATCATTCATCAACAGCCCCTAAGTAGTTTATTGTCGCACCCTCGTTCTTTAACTATACAGTAAGGCCGCCTAACTGTAATTTCTTCTCTGTTATTTGCTTTGTGTTTTTGGTACTTTATTTGTAATTTGACCTGCATTTTTTTATTTGTGTACGTATTTTTTCGAATTTCATGTTCAAATGTTTCAGCAATGGTTTTTTATTTTTATTTTAAATTTGAAAATCTGTAAGAATAAGAAATTTACTATTTGTCCAAGGTTGTTTAAAAGAGATTGCTATTGTGTGGCCAACTAACTGTAATTTCTATTTTATGATTAATGTTTTCACTCTTAGCCCAAGGTTATCTGGAAGAGATTGCTTTTTGTACGTACATAGTAGTTTTTACTGCTAAGCAATAAGCCTTAGCTCGTTGCGGTGCTATAGTTGGAATAGCCTCAAAGTACGAAACGGTCACCCATCCAGTTGCAAGCTAACGCGTGCATTGCTTAACCTTTGTTATGGATCTCGCACGCAAGCTATCACTAGGCTAGGGTCACTTCAAATTAAGTAAAATAAAAAAAATCATATATAAAACATATATAAAACATATATAAACACTCACGTCTGTCACCCAGAGGGGTAGGCAGAGACTACAGACTTCCATTTGGCACGATTCTGACACACCTCTCTCGCCTCCTTCACATCCATACACCTACGCATACATGCTCGTCGGTTAAGAGTACTCCTAATTTGGCCCGTTTTCAATAAATCGCCAATTTGGTCGATAAATTTACGCCTAGGACATCCCTTTCCGACTCTGCCATTCACTTCTGCAACATAAATTTTCTTTATCACCCTTTCCTCATTCATTCTTTCCACATGACCCAACCACCGAAAACAAATCAAAATAACAAAAATGAAAATCCTTTATTTTAGCAAAAAAGAATTGTCAAACATTTTTTATAATAACATTCGAATGTTAATTAAAAACATAAAAAAGCAATGAAAAATAACTAATTGTATTTCATTTTAATTTTATATTCATGATTATAATTATTAAAGAAGTCACCACAGAGCGTATCCATACTAGCATAGCTGCGTACTACGTCATACTTGGTACTTTTTGTAGTGAATGTGTAACTTTTAGTTGTTGATTTCTAACATAATTTTGTATGAAAGATGCCTTCTTTGTTTTGTTTTTAACTTAGGAAATGTTATTAAATTTAGGAATATACATTCACATGTAAATAAGTCACAAAATTGTTCCTTACAATTGCAAAAGTTTGAAAGCATTTTTTTAGGGTCACTTTTTCAAGTGTTTGTTACAACTCATTCATTTCTTAATAACTAAATAGTTGTAACATTTGAAACTGTTTATATTAAGAACAATGACCAAACTATAGAATAAGTTAAGATTTAAAGCCCATTGTGCCTCACGCGTCGTCGATATTGAAGTACAAAATGTGCCTTTTTTTGTGCCTGTTTCGGTTCATCTTAAGTGGCCCACATTATTGTCGAGCTTGTGGTGTGAAAAAACTGTACGTAGAGTTGTGTTTTTTTATTCATTATTGTAAAGTGTGTTTTCGTATAGTAAATGAAGTAAATATTTATTGAAATAATTGCTTAATTTTTAAATGATTACATTTTATATTCAACAAACTGGAAAAAAATCGCTTCTAGCAATTTTACCATCGAATTTATAACATACCAAAAGGGTGAAGGTACATATTTACATATATTCTATTAGCTTATTTAACAATAATTCTAACAACATATCATATTATATAGTTTCCATACATAAATATTAAGATATTTCCATTTTAATGACACGCGCCACGTAGGCAATATATCACTCGTTTAGGGTTTGACAGATGCGCCTAAGCGGCTATTTTGGCCCGGACTGCTGAGAGGTTATCTCATCCCCCATCGCAATTTTTGCTAGTGATATTCTATCATGAACGGACAGCTGAGGAGAATTCGGAAATATAACCCCAAATTTTTGCTCAATGCTACATAGGTGCTTGCAAAATTTTCCACATTTTCCAGCATCACAGTCGCAAACAGCTAAATCGGCTCTGACAGTGTAAAAAGTATTTGAATTTGTCTCTGATTCTACACTGTACTCATTATCGTTGACTTTAGAAATATTTTTAATATTTCGAGCAGTTTTCATGAACATTCCATATATGGAATCCTTGGTTTTTCGCGTGTTAGCGTAAGAAATGATGCGGCGCTGAAAATAGTTCTCAAAAATGGAGGTGATGAAATCTACCAATGCGCGAGCATTAAATGCTTTACAGCGCTGGAGTATCACGTCTTTAGGAATGCCTATAGATGCTTCTGTTATGTTGTTAGTATTGTTTCCTCGCGTAAGTAAATCCACCCTACCAGACATACACCATTCTAGTCGCCGTTCCCATAAGTTATTGAGATGATTTAACAGAGCTGGCATCATCTTAATATACTCGTCCATTGTCAATCCTTCATACAATTTTACTGCTTCTTCTGGATCAGTTACAAAAAGAATATTTCTAAATCTCATCATGATTGACTGTCTTTTCATTATGGTAACCTTGTGATCTGTAACGCAAAGCCAACGCCAAAAGGCTTGACATGCATGAAATGCGCACAATATTAAACGAGCATTTGGAAAAATGGTTCTCAAAGCATTTCGATCTGCAATAGAATCATCCGTCATAACAATATCAGGCTCAAATTTTTTACTCGTCTCGTTCTTTTCTACAGCTTCTTTAATGGTGGTAAAAACCAGTATGTAATTGGATTAATTTTGCTTGGTATGTATAGCATAAGCCAATGGAAGACCGCCAATTTTGTGAGATATAAAAACTAGAGTAATTGTAGAACTGGTCTGGTCACACGATGATGTTGTGTCTACAAATAACATATTCTCATATGCAGTAGATAGAAAGACCCGTTTCATTATAGGCGTAATTATGACAATAATCCTGGGATTTTGTTTCAAAAGTATCGTGTAGCCTTTCTCATTTAAACTCTTAATTTTCCCTTGCATGATTTCGGCGAGATTGCAATCATTACGGTCACCATACTTTTCAGCGCGCCATTTATCATACATGTAGTACACATAATTTTCAGAAGGATTTATTTGAGAATTCGACAGCATCTCTATACCATTTACAGCAGTATCTTGAAACGAGTCCAGTATGTTCAATTCAATGTAATTTATTGCTGCACAAGGCGTTATCCCACTGTTGAAATATTTTTAAATATTTCTTCGGTTTCCTGGTTGCATTTTAGTAAATTCAAAGCTTCGGCAACATAAACGCGATGAGAGTGTTAAAAAACTATGGTCACTATCACATTATATCCTTTCAACAATAGTTTATCGTTTCGAATAGTGTCCTAGTTGACTTTTTTGATAACAAGGTCTATTTTAGCCTTACCGTTTTGTCCACGAGACGACGATTTTTTATTGAACGATGAATGTTGACATGTATAAGTTTTTTCGAAACAAGAAGCACTTCAACGAAGGATATGACTTTCGAACTATCCAGTTCGTTTTCGTATAATTAGAAAAAAATTTAACAAACTCGTCGATAAACTTAGCATATCGTTTTTGCTCTTCATTTTGATCAGCTTTCAGTCTTAATTGCATGAAGTACTTGTCACACGATTCAAAATCTAATTTCTCAATAAGTCCACAAAATTCAGTTATAAAGCCCTCTAAACTGGCTTTATCTATCATTTTACACACTTTTTGCACTACAAGAATCACAAAATATATAGTTATCACTCAATAATATACTTCACATTATGCTATGTACTATATTTCCTATTTTTTAAATTAAAAACACTGCAAATCACAGAGTTTAATGCTATGTTCACACGCGCGCGTTCAACTCGACATTCAACGTGCACATTCACATTCCTGAGCGTGTAAACGGTACGCCCGAGCCCATAAACGCGCCTGTGAACGTGAATGCCGCGAACCGGGTGAGTGTCGGTTTTTTAGCAAAGTTCAAAGGATGAATGTGCGGGCGCCCGGTGACTGTTTTCACGCGCGAGGGCAGTCAGTCTCTCACGCGCTTTCGTGACGAGTGGATCTTCAACGTTGCTGAAAAAAGTCGCTACGATCGGAGATTACAACATGGTAGAATGGTCAAACGAGACAATTTTGACGTTTTTGGAATATTACCAGGAAGAAGAAATATTATGGAACCCCGAAAATAAATTCTATAAGGACCAGAAAAAGGAGACAATCAATTTTTCTATGGAGAATGGGCCCACTACAAATTTTAAAGATTATCAATGAAATGCAAGTCGATTTATTCCTTATAATCCATAGATTACGATAAAATTATTAGTTTTACTGCATCTAAACGGAGTCCTAAGAAATTAACAAATAAAATATGAATCTAACAATAACCTAAAAACAAACTGAAAGCGATTTTCTAGTAGTATTCATCGATATTATAAGTTAAAATAGTGCACACTTGAACAATAGTACATATAAAACTAAGCTGTAGGTATATTCAGCATTTATAAATATTTTAAAATCGATGTAAAACCTTTCACTAGTTCGGGCAAAACATAGTGGCTGTCTATGCACAAATGTCGTATCGATTCTAACTTTGACATGTATTGATTGGTTGTGAGTGTAATTCTAAATAC
The DNA here is from genome assembly GCA_036936625.1 of Parnassius smintheus behrii. Taxonomy (NCBI): domain Eukaryota; kingdom Metazoa; phylum Arthropoda; class Insecta; order Lepidoptera; family Papilionidae; genus Parnassius; species Parnassius smintheus. The sequence continues at coordinate 53,231,630 of JAUPFT010000011.1, forward strand.
CAAGATGGCTAAGGGATAATGTCTTGAATAATAGTACATATAAAACTAAGCTGTAGGTATATTCAGCATTTATAAATATTTTATAATTGATGTAAAACCTTTCACTAGTTCGGGCAAAACATAGTGCCTGTCTATGCACAAATGTCATATGGATTCTAACTTTGACATGTATTGATTGGTTGTGAGTGTAATTCTAAATACTAAGATGGCTAAGGGATAATGTCTATTTATATTTATGATATTACCAACACACAGTAAGATACGTTTTAAACTGATTGTATTACAAAAAAGAAAATATAATGTAGGTAATTCTATTTATTATTGTAAATCATAATTTATTTAAGTATTCTATTAACAGTAGTAGGTACAGAAACAGAAACCTTTTATTCAATTTAGATTATAAATAATACTTATTGAAAGTCACTTTTTTAATTTACCACTGGTTCGGAAAAAAACCTCTGACTTGAAGAGAACCAGCAAAATACCCAGTGGTTCTTTTAAAAAAAAAGCCAGCTTACAATCATGTATGTCATAATTAACAACACAGAACAAATTAGAAATAGCTTGGTAGCGATCACCTTACCCACGGGTTATGGTCAGCCATAAATTCCTTTATACTATAATAACCCCTTTTATACAAACTTAATTTAATACATTTTTTGAACTTTGATGATTGACTGACATATATAGACAGCAGCGGGGTCAAGACATTATTTTAAAATGTTTTGGTTGATTAGTAAGTAGTATACATCATAATAAAATGACTAGGAATTAACATGCCTTATCTATGTTATTACACAATGATAAATAGTGTGGAAGTAAGATGTTTTAAACTGTTTGTGTAAGGATTACAAAAACAGGCTTAATTTAAATGTATTTATTACTAGCGATGCGCCTCAGCTGTGCACTGGTGATTTATGGATCTCGACAACAGTGCCATCTACCGAGTCCAAATGTAAATATAAACCATCTAGGGATCCATCCAAACACACACAAACATTTTCATTTAAATTGGTTTGAAGGTTTCTTATGTTTTGTCTATAACGGACATAGGTAGAAACATTTTAGTGTTAGATATATTTCTGAAGGTTTTTTGAAAATAACTTGATGGTAACATGTACATTTATGATATTGTAAGCAATCAGAAGGAATTTTCAATTATAAGATATATGATATAAGACTGTTGTCTTCAATATCCATACACTTTTTGTCTCTGCAAGCTTTCAGCCTGCACGGCATAGAGATTTGTTCTAAGCGATCCACCTGAAAAGAAGTTAATGACAATTGTAAAGGTGTCTTAACTAAATAATAATTCTTATCAATATATTATTTTTTTCTATATTATATAGGAATTAAAAGGACATTTTTAATAATAAGAGATATGAGATAAGACAATGCCTTCAATGTCAATAAACAGTATTTACATATTTCTGTGAGCATTTTCTTATATCTGCCTTTTCATATGTTAAATAATAAAGAAATTATTATAAATTATACAGCAATAATCAGCTCCAGCTGATCAAATACAGAAGCAGTAATTATTGATTAACATTAATGATATTCAACCATGTAAAAGTTGTCTCACATTTTATTTTTACCGGTTTCATGTACTTACATAGTAGACAAAGATATTATTGTTATATTAAGTATATCTGATTCTAGATGACAAAATAATATTCCTTTCTGCACAGTGAACAACACAGCTGTCTAAGCATAATAGAAACAACATTACACTTTTTTTTATGCAAACTATTATTATTAAACTTTATATTTGCTTCTAGTACAAATAATTACTACATTTTTTACACATAAATATATGTAACATTTATATTGCCTATCTACTGTGGCTGGTATAAATCCAGGATCTGTGTCTGGCTTAACAAAAAAGCCATTTAGCATTAAGCAACTTGCTGAATACATAAGGTACCTATTTGTACACAAATGCAGTTATATGAATTGCTCTTCAAAACCCTCTTTAAGTCCCTCGGCCCAAAGAACACTTATATTACTATCACATATTACTTTCTTTTAACATTATAATAACTTCTTTTGTGCATTTATTCTATTTATTATTTAATTTAGATTTTACTAATAAAATAAACTTAATACTTGGTCACTTTTAACAAACTAATAAGGTTCTAAGACCTGTTTATTATTTGTATTTGTTTGAGGTAAAATATACAAACTTAATAATAGATTTTCACAACCTAGCTATTCTATTATATTGTAAATTAATAAACTCTTATATTCTATTTGCGAATTTTACCACAAAAACAAAAAAGAGAAAAACATACGTACTTGTGTCAATTAATATTTGGCTAACCTTTCTGATAATTGATAATATCCATATTTTCTTAAACATTAGTTTTTTTTTCCCTTTCTTGGCCTGCACGGTTTGTGCGTCAGCCAAAACATTAGTTTAATGCTTGTAAATAAAAAACTCCATTTTGTTCTTACCTTAATGATGCGACTCCAACTATGTTTTATGTCACTCGAGTGAATCGAGTGAATTTGTCCAACTCGATAATCGATAGAAAATAAATTTTACCGAGTTACCGAGTTAACTCGGCGCAATGTATAGATTCAGGGGGTGCTATATAGATATTAATTTACTTGTATATATTATAAGTCGCTTCGGGTGACATCACAAGTTGCATCCAAATTCAAACTTGCATCTGGCAAGTTGTAAACAAACCTGAACTTAGTTTTATTTATGATATTGATTTATAGTTTTAATTTCATGTTGCCACATATTACTTATTTATAAAGGTACATATTTAAAAATGGTTTAACTAAAGTAATCGCTGGTCTCAACTCTAGTGATAAACTTTTCTGTAAATAGTTGATTTACTCAAAAACTAGTGTACAACTAGAATGACATACATACATACTCGTAAATTAACCCGAGTGGCTCGAGTCACAAAACTCTACTCGAATCGCATCTTTATCTTACGGCCAATGCAGTGTTTGTCTACAATTTAGTGATGAAATCGACTTACTAATTCGAGCAATTTATTGATATATTATGTAATAAATAAATTGATATTAGGTAATATGTATATAATGTTGTATCAATTTATGTTATATATGACATAAATTGATTATATATACTTTGGATAGTCAAATTATTAATAACATTAAAACTTACGTCATAACGTTAGAGTGATATTATTTTATGAAGATGTCGATACGCATACCAAAAATAATTAAACCTATTAAGTGTAGTAATAATAATTGTGTTGTATGGAAGAACAATTATAAAAATAATTTGTGAAATATTGACACAGCTTCGTTCATCTAATTTGTTTAACTCGAGCTCAAAATCGAGTTACCTGAATTTCAACTCGAGTCGATTTTTTCCGAGTTATCACGGCACATCTCTAAGACAATAATTTTTTAAATATTACATTACCTTAGCCAATGATCAGAACACGAATGTCAAAACAACTAATTTTTTTTCAGATTTCTTGTTTCCGTTTACATTTTCGAAAAATCTATAGACCATTTACTATTATAATTTGGTGTCTTTTTTTTGGTGTAAATACCATTAAACGTCGTTAATATTTCTAGTGGGCCCAAAAATGATTGTCTCCTTTAATTAATAAATTATCATCCACCACCTTCTTTTTTGCAGTCTTTTTCTCTGTCGTTCATCATTTTGTTTCTTTTTCCAATAAAAATAAGTTAAGCCAAAGGATATGGCAGTAACAATACCGAGATCCTCGCTGCCCGCCATGCTGGCACTGACTGACATGACGGCGTGCGTGTGAACGGCTTGAATTTTCGCCGGCCTGGGACGGGCTGCATGCCGCGCAGCCCGCCAGGCAGCCCGCCGCGCTGCACGGCATTCATGTGAACGTAATATAACAGTACTAACTCGCACGTGGTAAAAAATGATGCAACAAACGAAATATTGCGTCAGCCAGCGGGCGAAAAGGAAAGAACGATTGAAATAGTTACGTGATAAAAGAGTATCCAGCGATTGCTTTGTTGCGGTCAGGTATGTTTTAAAATAACTACGCGGGCTTGACCTAAGCCTAAATGTATACCCGATTTCAACACGTACCAGTGACGTCACAAATGTTAGGTAAAGGTACGCTCTAATGAAAATATTTTCGCTTTCTGAATTTAAAAATATACCCTACGGCAACACGGTCTCTGACGTCATAAGCGTTGCGTGAAGGTATAGATTCCATATACGCTACGGCGCAACATGTAAGTCTAAAAAAATTCATGTTACTGTCTGTAATTAATTTTATAGATGATGTGTCTTTATTTGACAACAGTATAAGGCACGTCAATACAAAAAAACGAGTGACTATATTATCTATGGTTAATACTTATAGATTCTTGTATTTGAGATATTAATGATTTATAATTGTTTTAATAAGTAATAATTACAATCATGCCAGTTCCGTTTCCAATAGTAAAAGCAACTACTTATTCATAATTTTTAATAAATAAAAAACTGCAAACTAATAAAATGCAAACCTAAAAATATTGTTTACGTTAGAACAAAAATGAATCACATTTTATATTAAAATACAACACAACTCATGACCATTTGGAACATTTTAGTAAAGGCAATAAAAACGTACAACGTGATATAATTACTTAAACCCTCTTTTTTAAAATAACACTCCCGAAAGAGAGATACTTATCTCGCAAACGACCACGAAATTTGGTCAAATATTTATTCCAGTGGCGTGGAGAGATCCAAATTGATGTTAAATTTTGACTTTATTGGACTTTACGTCACTAGTTGTTGATTGAAGAAATTACGAAAATTGAAGTCTGCGTCAATTCAATTAAATCTATACATATAAATAAAATTGGAGTGTCCATCCGTAATGAATGAAATATCCGCCTTATATTGAGCTGACAGGGTTATTTGCGTGCCATAAACACATGAATAACCATTTTTTTAATATTTGTGTGTCTGTATATCTGCCTGTCTGTCCGAGTTTATCTTTGACATGGCTGAACCGATAGAAGTGTATCTTCACGAACAGATAACATGCTACAACCATAATGTAGCTGCAGCGTTGCTCCATACGACATAAAACTATACTAAAATCTAAACTTATTCTAAATATCAAAACAAAACTACAAGAAAGAAAAGCGAATAAGCAAATGAAGTAAATCCCTAGATCTATGGGTCTATTTACAGATCTTCAATTGAATTATCACGTAAATAATTCAAAATGAAATTCGAAACAACACTTTCATAAAAGGTAAATGTCAAAGGGATAACAAGTATTACACTTATAGTATCTTTAAACGATGTTCATTTTTTATTATAATATGCTTACTAAGCAACAAAGATGTTTTGTAAATATTTTTTTTTTGGTGGTAAGTGACATCGCTAGAAAAAATTTATAATTAATGTTAAACTAACTTCTCGATATGCTAAGACTTTTGAACATAGCTTAAAATCGGATCTGGAGGAAAAAGACAAACAAAACCATGAAAAAAACTTTTCCGTCCGTTTAAAAAAAAGGTGTATTTAAAAAATTTACATAAACATGTTTTATTCTAAAACATAGTTAGATGTTTACTAATATCGGTATTGTCTTTTTTAAACGTTACATGCTTAAATTGCTCAAGGAAAAAATATCAAGGCCGGAAACAATTATTAGCCCATATAATATATAAATCAATGGCCATACATACTTGCTCCGTGCGGGGTTCACACTACGTGTGCGGCGATATAACAGGATTTAAAATCTATTTGTTCGAAAAATCGAAAATATCTGTCGGTTGTATATTTGTAAAGATGTTTTGACGTAATCCCAAAACGGTACATAGTTGAGTTAGTTTATAAACAATATTTATTTGTTTTTCACTCAAAAGAAGACTTAAAATGATATTATGGCTGACAAAAACTAAACTAAGAATGTAACATATTATGTATACTATTTTTAAAAAAATTCGTCTTCTTTCCGTAAAATGGAGAAATCATGATACGATGTAAGCTAATTAAATCGTATTCGACATTTGACTATTGTTTATACTTAATTATTTTTTGTAATTCTGCTTATTATAACCTATTTATGTTATTTCTGAAAACCAATTGTCTGATTTAGTTATTTAAACGTGGAATTAAAAAAAAAACACTTTTTTATGTTTTAGTACTTTCCGTTATGGCAACCCTAGTAATTTTATTTTTTATGTCGGCTTTTTTGTCGACATTAAACTCGATGACTGTATGTTCTTCTTAGGTTGTGACAATGGGGTGGAGACTGACCGAGCTTCGGTTTGTCCGATGTTGGAAGGGAGTTGTAGGAATTATGTTGTGTAATTCCTGAGCACACTCGCATGCACTTTTATACGTGGTAGAGCAATGCTGCAGCTTTATAACTGTAGCACGTTTTGTGCTCGAGATAAGTAAGCCTGGAAAACCTTATCTATTTGCTTTAAAATTCGTCTTGGCAGTTTAAAATTTCCTCTCTATTACTGCCAACAGTCAAGAGTGTATTTACTATAATATTTCAATTCGAAAGTTATAGAGAACAAGTATACTTAAATGCTATTACATCATCATCGCCATCATCATTCACAAGTCCTCTGCTGAACATAGGCCTCCCCCAAGCAATGCTACAAAGCACGGTCCCGAGCCACCTGCATCCATCGACTTCCTGCATGTCTTACCAGGTCGTCATTCCATCTAGTGGGGGGTCGCCCTACACTACGCCTACCGGTACGAGGCTGCCACTCGAGAAATAATATGTATGTATGTATGCTATATAAAGGTTGACATTTATTTATTTATTTAATATGTTTTATTGCACACCATACAAAAATTATAAATTATATATGTATACCACAAAAGAAGTATGCAATGGGCGGTATTATTTCTAATAGCACTTTCTTACAAACAACCAATGAATGGATGGGATTTTACAAGGATGACAGGGGTAGGGACAAACTGGTATGATAAAAAATAATACACATTTTTATCACATATTTGTTTAAAGTTAGTTATACGTCGGTTAGTCCATCGTCAGCACTGGCGACTTAGGACTGTACTTGTAACTCATCTGCACATTGGACACATGAGTTCTCAGTTGCATGTTGCAAAATTACGACTGGAATAATAATTTATTGCGTATTAAGAGTCCATTATAACGGTTGTTGTATTATATATCTAAGACGTGGCCATTCACTGCTGGCCGTATATGGAAACTAAAGGTTGGTCAGGGAGTTAATTAGAGGGCTTTCTCGAAATTTCTCTTCGTGATAATATTAAATATATTTCACTCCACCTGATGGTAAGTTGATGCTGTAGCCCATAAACATCTACATCCATCATTGATTAAGAATAAAAATACAAATGCATTGTCACCCCTGAGGATTAATACGTATATTATTATAAGTTTTAACATGTAAATTTTTCGTTAAACAGTATTTTCGGCTATATACAGTCACCATACGAAGCCTCATCATACAGCAGCATTAATACAAGTGCTCGTTTGTCATGCTTATTCTATAAAAAGTCAAAAGGGGAGAACAATATATATAATACAATACAATATATAATAATACAATACAATATATTAAATAAATAAAAATGAAGTAGTCCTATGAAAATTATGCAGAGTGATCGTTAATTTTCTCGGTATTTTTCGATCGATAGACTATAGTCTATCGTTGAGAAGTCTTTCCGGAAATCAGCTTGCTTTACATGTTTTTTTAGAGTTGATAAAGGCTGCCTGTCATTATTCTTAAACCCTTGTTTTCTAAGGTAGATGTATTATTCTACATATTCTAACAGTTTATTTTTAATGATAATGTTTTTTCTCGAGCTATTTGTCATACTTTTCCTACTTCTTGTGTTTTTAAGGCTTCCCAAATACTTGAGTGTGAGATTGTGATAAATGTATTCCATGAAGTTTATTTAGATTGATAGTTTATTTTCTTCGTATTTTGCGATGACAAGTTCTGGGTGTGTAAACCATAGTCTACCAATGAGAAGCCTTTTCAGAAATCAGCCTTCTATGTGGGTTGATTTTTATTTCAAGTTTTGCTTATTCTACCTCTTATAACTAAAGAAAAATGGGCGAGTTAACCGTGAAATGCATTTTGTATGCCGATGATCAAGTCATTTTTGCGTCATCGGCGGCAGAGTTGCAAATGATGGTTACATTAATGGACTGGTAATTAAAAGAAAGGGGAATGAAAGTGAACGCAAGTAAGACGAAAGTGATGGTTTTTGAAAGAGACGAAAGCAAAACGGTATGAGAAATAAGAATAGAAGGAGAGTTAATTGAGCAAGTGGATAAGTTTGTGTATTTGGGATGTGTATTTAGCAGGGGTGGTAGATATTATAGGGATATAGAACGACGAGTAAATGCAGGGAATAGAGCGAATTGGGCACTACACTCTATTATGAAGAACCACAATGTGTCAAAACAGGCACGTATGGTAATTCATAATGCTGTGTTAGTCCCTACTTTAATGTATGGTAGTGAAAGCTGGGTGTAGCAGAAGAAGCATGAAAGTAGAATAAATGCTGTAGAAATGCGGTCTTTAAGGAATATGCTAGGGTTGAATCTGAATGACAGGGTGAGAAATTGCGTGATAAGAGATAAATGTGGTATGCAAGATGATGTTGTGACCAGGATTAAAAAAGGAATGCTTCGGTGGTTTGGTCACGTAGAAAGAATGAATGAGGAAAGAGGGACAAAGCAAATTTATATGGCAGATGTGAACGGCCGATTCGGGAAGGGACGCCCTAGAAAAAAGTTTATCGACCAAATTGGCGATATTTTAAAAATGGGCCACGTTAGAAGTACCCTTAACCGACGAGCATGTATACGTAGATATATGGATGTAAAGGAGGTGGAGACGCCAGTAACTTAAGGTATCTTCGATAAAGATTTAGTGGACTGTAATTTTGGTGCATACGGCAAAGGGGAAAATAAATAGGTGGGATAGCACGGACTGACCTGATGAGGGCTGCCGCGCCTTCCTCCTGGAGTGTCTGCTATACCGCGAGCTCGCCACGTGGTTCGGCGCACACGCACTCTCGGAACAGTCTCGTGAAGTCCCACACTCTCCACCTTTGCCCTTACGGGGGCGTCTCACACTTTTATGAGTTACAAAGACACAATGTCTGATGCGGTGAATATTAAACATAAACAGGAGAACTCAATGTTCGTCCTGCGCGGTTTGCGGTTAATGTACATAAGACGCGACGGGTGGCCGTGCGTTGCGGATGGCGTAATATCACTTAGTATAATGACGCGCGCCGAGATCCTCTTTTTCACCTCGGCGGCAGCGCGTGCGGTAGGAAAGGGAAGGAAGGAAGGAAACAAAAAATATGCACTAGTCATGTTGATAAAGTAGATATAACTTAGGACGAACTCAATGCGATATGTAATGTAATGTTGATAAAGTAGATTGTTAACTGGCGTTACCATTTCCTCCCGCCCTTAAAGGGTCACCTTTAAAAGACAACCGTAATATAAAAGTAAAAGGAAAACAAATAAATAAGCGGTATATAAAGTGAGAGGATGCGCTCAATGCGCATGTCTCATCTACTAACCTTACTTGGTAAGCGAGAAAATGTATACATAAATATAATATTGCGGTTTAATACTTTTTTAATATATATAAATATAAACTTAATTCCTAATTTAGATAAATAATTATAATCAAAATAATCGTGATTTATTGTCTTGGGAGAGGGCAAATACGAGCAACAGGACGGAGATATGTTCCCTTAGTAGTTCTCACGGTCACTACTCGAACTACGCCATCCTTCGAAGGATGAACAGACTCGACAATCGCTAATGGCCAAGCAAGGGGCGGTTCATTATCATTTATCACAATTACAACCATGCCTGGTACGATAGCCGTAGACGGGGTGTTCCACTTCTGACGAACTTGTAATCCGTGAAGGTATTCCGTCCTCTACCGGTCCCAAAACGACTGAACTAATTTATCCAGTAAAGAATGCCTGTATAACAGACTGGTAGAGTCAGATTTGACTTTGGGTGCGGGTAATGACAATAAAGGTGCGGTATTCAAAAAATGACTCGGAGTAAGAGCTGAAGGCTCTGCAGGATCAGAACTAAATACTGTCAAGGGCCGCGAGTTTAGCAAGCACTCAATTTGCGCAAGAACAGTATTAAGCTCTTCGTATGAAAGTAACTGATATCCGATAACTCGGAACAGATGCGTTTTTACGACTTTGATCATACTCTCCCAGGCGCCTCCAAAATGAGGAGAGTTGGGACAGATGAACTTCCATGTTATACGATTCTCAGCACACTCTTGCTCAAGCTTTGGGCGGTATTCAACGTTTAGAAATTTATAGAGATCGCGAAGATACGAAGCGGCACCTTTAAAATTCGTTCCATTATCCGAATATAAAAACTGAATCGGCACTCGTCTAGAGAGGAAACGCTTAAGCGCAGCGAGGAAACTAGAACTACTAAGATCTGTAGCGATTTCTATATGTACAGCTCGAGTCGTGAGGCATGTGAAAACACATAAGTACGCCTTCTCGCTGCGTACACCACGACGACGTACAGGAGTGTATGCGATAGGACCGGCATAATCGCAGCCCGTGTGTGTAAATGCCTTAATAGCTTGTCTTACACGACTATGGGGAAGATCAGCCATCAAAGGGTAAGTTGGACGGGGTCTAAGCCGGAAACATATATTACACTTGTAGACTTTGCTTCTCACAGTGCGGCGTGCGGAAAGTATCCAAAATTTTTGACGGAGCAATGACAATAACAATTCAGGCCCAGCGTGTAAATTTTTAATATGATAATAGTCAATGATCATGTTCACTACATGATCACTGCGCGGGAGTATAATTGGATGTTTTTGCGTGTAATCTAATGCGGAGTTCGAAAGACGACCACCAATGCGGATTAAACCATTCTCAATAAAAGGCCTTAAACGATTGAAAGCGGGCGAGCAAGTTTTGTTACCTTCAATATTTAAATATTCCACTGCAAAATGCTGTTTTTGCAGGGCGCGGAGGATTATAACCTCAGAGAAACTGAGATCATCAGCAGTCACTACAGTAGTGCTGCGGCGGGGCAATAATTTAGCAAACTTACACACGTACGCAATTATACGTAAAAGTTTACTCCAAGAAGAGATGCGGAGTGCGAGCTCATAAATCGCAGAATTACAGACGGATGTGCACACCGTGTGCGACAAAATCTTCTTCTCAGGCATATTTGCAATAACCTCATTGTCTAAAGTACGAAGAGGCCATTGAGATGGATCTAACGAAGTCCACTGAGGCCCATGGAGCCACAGGGGGTTTGAAGCTAATTTATTTGGCGTAACGCCACGTGAAAGTATGTCAGCGGGATTCTCAGTACCTGCGACATGATAAAAGTTATCAGCGCGAATATTGTCGGTAATCTGAACAACGCGGTTTGCAACAAAGGTCTGCCACTTGTGTGGCGAACTCTTTATCCAGTACAGAGCTACTTTTGAATCTACAAAGGCATAGACTGATATTGCAAGGTCAAGAGAATAATTGTCGAGTACTCTGCGAAGCAATTTTGAGAGTAAAACCGCTCCACAAAGATCAAGGCGTGCAATAGATAGTGGTTTCGTCGGTGCGACTTTAGTCTTTGCACAAATCAACTGGACGGTGTTACCATTGACGCTCTTTACATGTATGTAGACTACGGCACCGTATGCGTGCTCGCTGGCGTCGGAAAACCCGAGGAGTGACGCAGTACAGTTTTTGGATACACCAACATGTCGCGGGATACGTAAATCATTAAGAGCTGGTAATTCAGCACAGAATTGCCTCCACATCTTAATAATTGGCGGTGGTGGTATGTCGTCCCAATCTGAATTAAGTTGCCAAAGCTGCTTTATTAACAATTTGGCGTACGCGACTGTGGGAGCAACGAAACCCATTATGTCCCACAGGCGAGCGACAGTAGATAAGATGGCGCGCTTAGTGCACGTCACATCAGCGGGAACAGATATCTTAAAATAAAAGGCGTCACTATCGGTAGACCAATGCAAGCCTAGTATTTTATGTGGCATTGATTTATCGAACTCTACTTCTCCTGTAATTTTATGAGAAGTAGGGAGGTCATCTAAAACAGATCGACGGTTGCTATGCCATTTTATCAGGTCCCATTGGGCACCCTTGAATAAGTCTATCAGCTGCCGAGAGGTCTCACTGGCCTCGGATTCACTGGGCATAGAGAACGCGATGTCGTCCATATATAGCAAAGTAAATGCGATACGACTCGCAAGCGGATACTTTGCGCCGTCGTCATCAATGAGCTGTCTTACCGTGCGCAATGCATGGTATGGACTCGAAGTTAAACCGAAGCACACGCGATTGAAGTGGTATAACACAAGTGGGTCTTGTGGACGGAAGCGGTATAGGAAGCATTGGTAACGACGATCAGAATCGCGAACAACTATTTGCAGAAATTGTTGGCGACAGTCGGCTGTCATAGCGATTGGATGTAAGCGGAAAGTTAAAATTATATTGAACAAGTCGCCTTGCAAATTTGGTCCTGAATGCAGAATATCATTTAATGATCGCTCAGTGCTAGTCTTACTGCTAGCGTCCAGGACGATGCGCAGACGCGTTGACTTCTTATCTTCGCGTAAGACTCCATGATGCGGTACGACATATATTGGAGCGGGTTCATGAGAGTCATACGGCGGTGCGGGGGATATATAATTTTTAGCTAAGTATTCCTTTATGACGTCATCATATGCTAACCTTAATGTAGGCGAGGCTTGAAGTTTCCTCTCCAAGCACATGAATCGTCGTCGAGAGGTTTCATAAGAATCTCCGAGAGAGTAAACGTCATCTTTAAATGGCAGGCCAACAATATATCTACCAGTAAAAGGATCGCGGGATGTCGTAGATTTATAAAACTCTTCACATTCAATGTCTGAAGGACATTGAATGGGCGGTGCGGAGGGTGGCTGTTCAAGCTCCCAAAATCGTTGCACTAATTTGTCAACGATAGGAGAGTCTAGAACTGAGCAGCACGTTAAAGAATGATTTACCTGAAGTGTCGGCACTGAGCCCATAATAACGTAACCAAATACCGTATTCAAAGCCGAGGGCCCGGACAAGTCGTTAGACGAATAAATTACGTCTGGACATAGTAAGTGCGGGAAAAGGGATGCGCCTATCAAAACATCAATTTTATTAGGCGTGCTATAACATTCATCAGCGAGTCTTATGCCATGGAAGTGTGATAAGACAGATGTGTCTACCACAGCGGTGGGCAAAAGGTCGGTGATTTGATCAACAACTAGCGTTGAAATATTGAAGTTAATATTCGAGTCGAATCGTGAGAAAATTTTAATATCAATCGATTTCGATTTTACAATTTTTTCAACTCCACCGAATCCCTTTACTACAGTACATTCGGTATCGTGTTGTTGAACGCCTAAACGATGACAGCACTCTTTAGTCATAAAATGGCTTTGAGCCGCGGAGTCTAATAATATACGAATAATTTGTTTCTCTCCCTTAGCATCGTAAGCAAATACTTGAGCGGTTGATAATAAAACAGTTCTCTGCGAACGACTTGCGCGTGCGGGAGGCGGTGAACGTTGAGAAACATTCTTGAACGAAGTACACAGCGTGACGTCTGAACGCGCACCTGCGGTGAGGGGTGGCGAGTGTGCGGGCGCGGGGGTTGTAGACTTCAGTGTAACTGGCTGAAGCGGTGGAGGACGCGCCAGCGCAGGGGAAGCATTATCGCTTCTGCGGTGGAAGTGCAACAATGTTTGATGTTTAAATTTACAAACTCGACAACTATAATTTGAAGAGCAACTAGACACTCGATGACTTAAACTGAGACAATTCACACATGCATTGTTACTCTTTACGCATTTAAATCGTTCCTGCGGCGTCATTTTATTAAAGTCTGCACACTTAAATAGGTGTTGATGCACAATATTATCGCACAGACACTTTGAGCAACTAGTCGTCGTGCTTACGTACGCCTGATACTTCGGCGACGAAGTATTATTACACCGACGATTATTACCGTTACCTCGTCGATTGTTTGGTGCGCTATTAGAATTTGTACTAGAATCGGTGCGTTGCAAAACTTTGGAGCGGGTCTTAATAAAATTTACTAAATCATCAAAGGTAGGTACCATCGAGTTATGACTATATTCGAAAGAGCGATTGGTATCCGGGTCCAGCTTCTTAAGCGCGATATGAAGAACAATTAAGTCCGCGAGATTATCTAACTTTAAGTTTTGTAAAGCGCGCACTGCACTTATAAAGTTATCAGTAAATAAATCAAAATTATTTGCGGTGGCCGATTGCAATGGCTTAAATTCGAACATCTGATTAATATATGTAGATGCTAGCATACGCCGGTCTTCATATTTGTCAACGAGTGCTTGCAATAAAATTTTATAATTTTCAGCGCAAGGAGTTATACCTGAGCATACAGATAGGGCTTTGCCCGTTAGTTTACCTAGCAAATAGTATAACTTTTCAGCGTCGGTAAGCGATGTGTTGTCATGGACGGTTGATTTAAAGCTAGCATAAAATAAAGGCCATGAGCGAATGTCACCCGAAAATGGCATAAGTTCGATAGGCGGAAGTGTGAATCTGGCTTTAGATGGTGTACTAGTACTTTGTGAATTAGATTGCGAATATTGTAAATAAAGCCTATTTATTCCACCGCAAAGAGACTCAAACGCAATGAGGCTGTTATAATCAGGTTTAGCAATAGGGTTTATTTTTAATAAATGTGAATTATAATTATCTAAGACCTGTTTAAACTCAATACGTAAAGCATTAATATTAGAACTTCCATCAAGAAAACGCTCCATCGTGGAAGTGTTTGTGAGGATGTCCGAGGACATATCATATATTTTTTGCACTATTTCAAATAAAGCATCTCGTTTAGCTAACAATAAAACCAACTCAGCATCAGGTGTGCCCTCATTATCCGAGGAATCGCTATTATTCGATGCTATTTGTTTTTTAGGCGGCATTACAACTTAATTTATGCGGCAAAAATAATATAATTATAAGCGGGTAGTCAGTAAGCGACCTCGCTACGCGGTTGAATTATTAAATATTAGTTTTGTTAACGATGAACTTTAATTGTTAACTTTTATAATAATTATGAAGTTATTTATAACGAATATAATGCTTAAATATATGTGCAAATAATAAATGTAATTTAACAGTATAATCTATAGATGTAGTTAAAAGTTGATGACGTGATGTGAACATACAACAAATAATTTATATAGATAATTATATGCTTATTCATTCTATGAATATAGTTTTAAAATTACTATGAATGTCACCTATTAGGACCTATTCTAGTGTTCTAATAAGGGCGGGGTTAATCCGAAGTCGGATTAAAATATAAATAATTAATTATATAAACGCTTATTACGATAACGATCTAATAAGGGCGGAAAGTCAAGGTCAATCCAGCGAGAAGTGACCATTAAAAAATGGAGACGCCAGTAACTTAAGGTATCTTCGATAAAGATTTAGTGGACTGTAATTTTGGTGCATACGGCAAAGGGGAATATAAATAGGTGGGATAGCACGCACTGACCTGATGAGGGCTGCCGCGCCATCCTCCTGGAGTGTCTGCTATACAGCAAGCTCGCCACGTGGTTCGGCGCACACGCACTCTCGGAACAGTCTCGTGAAGTCCCACACTCTCCACCTTTGCCCTTACGGGGGCGTCTCACACTTTTATGAGTTACAAAGACACAATGTCTGATGCGGTGAATATTAAACATAAACAGGAGAACTCAATGTTCGTCCTGCGCGGTTTGCGGTTAATGTACATAAGACGCGACGGGTGGCCGTGCGTTGCGGATGGCGTAATATCACTTAGTATAATGACGCGCGCCGAGATCCTCTTTTTCACCTCGGCGGCAGCGCGTGCGGTAGGAAAGGGAAGGAAGGAAGGAAACAAAAAATATGCACTAGTCATGTTGATAAAGTAGATATAACTTAGGACGAACTCAATGCGATATGTAATGTAATGTTGATAAAGTAGATTGTTAACTGGCGTTACCAGGAGGCGAAAGAGGTATGTTTTTTTTCGTCGTGGGTAGTTGGCTAAACAACACGCTTAAATCTTGCTCTTATTTAGATTTTAAAGTTTAATGGTTTTTGTGTAATTTGTCTCATTTTTATGTTTTTATATAATGAATAACTAGTACCACCCACCTCATGAGTGTTTTTTCAAGTCCATAACCTAGCACATAACAGCATATGTCACCACTGGCACAATCTTGTATTTTCTATCCAACATCAGTGTTTTACTACGTAAATGGAGTCTTCAATTAAGGATAGCATGACCGAACTTATGGAGGTTTTCCATAAGAGAATGACGAACTTCAAAGAAGAGTTACGTAAATCTCCTCATTCAACGTCCAACACTGCATCACTTGCTGCGGATTTCACTTCATTCAATGCTTTTGTGGTCCAAGCACTGAGCAGTCTACAACAGCAAATGGAGCTCCTGGCTCATACTGTCGATCAGTTAGAAGTAAGAAGTCGTAGAAAAATGCTTCTATTTCATGGTGTACCAGAGAACTCTAAAGAAGATACTGCTCTGGTAGTTACAAGGGTTCTCAATGAACAACTGAAGATAAGTGACTGCTCAACCAGTGATATACGAAGGTGCCATCGAATGGGCCGTCATGCTACCGCAAACAGACCACGACCTATTCTTGTAAAGTTCCAAAATCTCATATTACGGAATAAAGTCTGGTATTCCAAGACTCTGTTTAAGGGATCAGGTGTCACAGTTTCCGAATTTCTAATTAAATCAAGACACGATGCTTTCATGGCTGCTCGAGATAAGCTTGGAATTTCTAGTTGCTGGACTAAGGATGGATCTGTTTATATTCTCAGGCCTAACGGCTCTCTTCGAGTTCTTACAGTGAGTGAAGTTCATAAGTTAGATCAGTGCCCAGATGCTTCAGCTAAAGTTACTGAAAAGAAGCCAGCAACAACAAAGACCAAGAGAGTGGCCGCAGTTAAGAAATGATTATGCATGCTTGATTTCTTTATCCCTACTTTAACGTTACTTATGCAACGATTCTTTTAAATTACAATTTAGATAAGTTCCGCTGCAATTAATTTACACTATTTGAAACTAGGTAAATTATTTTATTC
Source organism: Parnassius smintheus behrii (assembly GCA_036936625.1). Lineage (NCBI taxonomy): Eukaryota > Metazoa > Arthropoda > Insecta > Lepidoptera > Papilionidae > Parnassius > Parnassius smintheus. The sequence goes on from JAUPFT010000011.1 coordinate 53,248,776, forward strand.
TAAACCTTAGCACATCATGAATTGACTGCATTGAGCTATTATGTACTACGTACTAGAGGAGACACCGCATTCAGCTACTCTGTTCCACTCAACTGCGGTTCATGCACTGCACTTTAATCAGTCACTCGCTAGGCGCTTGTAGAGTTGTCACGTGTTGTGTTGATTTAAAAAATATCTCTTGATAAAAATATGCCGTCTTGTGTACTTAGATATTGCACAAATAATTCAAGAAATGTCAGTAAAAACCAAGGAATTACTTTTCATCGGTTAATAAGATACTTATTCAATAAAAAAGTATTATAAATTAATAATAAAACAAATTATTCCTAAGACGCCATCTCGTGTCACTGAATATAGATTATGAAATTAATATGTTCAGATGCGACATTTCCGTGGGTACTTAAGTATAGGACGAATATATTATTATACACATTTTTTTTTTATAGAAACATATATAAGTTATTATGATTTGGCAAAAATTTCCATGTTTAAATCCGCTTATTATTCTTTTATTTTATTTTTAAGTTTCCACATCAAAGTCAAAGTGGAATAAATTCGTCCATTTTTAACTCTCGCGTGCCCAGCATTTATGAACGATTATTTACAACATTTATGATTCTAATTTAAATAAATATATTTGTAATTTAAATTTTATGTTAATAAGTTTTGTTAAACATACATTTAGTACGTTTTTTATATATGACATAGATACCTTTTAAAATATTCAGATAAAAATATCATTAAAATGTAATTCTGACATAATATTATGTAATATTATATTAAATTAGCACATATACAAAATAAAAAACAATTTAAAAAATTGTACTCGATATAATTAACAATACAATATAAATAAACAATTATTACATACTGACCATTCTACTTACGTATAATCTATAACAACAAAAACTGACCGCGCAAGCGCAATGCGCGTTTATACCAACTGCGCATGCTTGACTCTACTATTACCGCGCATGCGCGAAGACATACGAGTAGTGCACAATTTTTGTTTGGAATAGCTTTTCTAGTACGTAGTACATTATAACTCAATGATTGACTGTTACATTGACCCCATTAGGTGTAGAAATTGTTTTATATACATTTTAATTAGTATTCTTATTTATTATTATTTTTAATTATTATTATTATTATGGTTTATTAATTAGTACTCTTTCAATCTTGTGCACGTAAAAGTAAATTAATATGTTTACAATACTAATAGTCTCTGTGTATATACTTTTTCAACAACACCGTGGCATTCACATAGATTAATAAATATGCAGACGTATTATATACAGTAATTTATGGCGGACAGTGACAGCGGCTGCTTTCTTTTTCACAGATTATTAAATATTTATTTTAGTAAGTTATGGTCACATCGGCTACCAGTCTTTCAGCCAAAAGCTGTAATATGAACACTGACAACTTTATTAATTCTGCCACCTTAGATTTAATAGTATAAACGTTTTTAAATAATGTATTTGTGTAGCGGTATTACCAATTTGTGTTTTTTTTTTCTATATTTTGTGATTTTGAAATTTGTTTTTTTTTGTTTTTTTTTTTTGTTTTTAGTTATGTTATAATTTGTAATAACACTCGATTGGTGGTTGGACACGATTGCCTTGCTGTAAAAAGTACATTTAATTCAGTAGTTAATTTTATTTTAATAACTTAGACATTTAATTTAAATATATATATTTATATATATATATATATATATATATATATATTGTAATGGCTATTAATGATATAAATGGCGTAAGTGAGACGTTTTTCAATTCCAATGATGACAGTTTTGGTTCTATGGTAAGTGATAGTGGTGGTTCTACTTTCATCCACCTCTCAGAGTTTCTTGTCTCGCAGTTTTCTGATGTCCCTAACAACTTCAACGTTGTTCATATAAATGCACAGAGCGTTCCGGGCCAACCCCCCGATATGCTGACGACTTTTAATTGTAATCATATACATGCTGTTCTTATTTCTGAATCGTGGTTGAAGCCATATCTTCCCTCCACCTGTTACAATCTTCCTGGTGTGGCGGTGGAGATGTTGCCATTTATCTACGTTCACAATTCCTCTCACTATTGTCGATATGTCTGCACAACCATGCCGGTGAGCATCTTTTCATTGAAGTTACACTATCACACTCAAAAGTTCTTCTTGGTGTTTATTACTACCCTTCGCAATACGCATAATTGACTTCTTTAACTCATTCCAAAACATCATTGATAAGCTTACTCCCTCCTATTCACACACGATTATTATGGGTGATTTTAACACGTGCCTCCTTAAACAAGATACCAGGGCTTCTTCTCTTCAGTCAATCGTATATTCTAGTAATCTCTCTATTCTACCACTAAATGCCACGCATCATTTTCCTAACTCGAATCCCTCTCTCTTTGACCTTATTTTGTTTTTCTTTGTCACGAAGCACGGCCAATATGCAGCCGATGCTTTCTCTTATCATGACCTTATCTTTCTATCCTATAATACCCGATCTCCCAAATTCAAACCAAAAATTCTACTGCAGCGTAATTTTGGTGGCATGGATATAGACAGTCTTCGAAAAGATGCGCTACTTTGGGACTGGTCAAATCTTTTTAACGCAGATAACCTAGATAGTAAAGTTTCAATCTTTACTTCAGCCCTTATAAAAATCTATGATGTTCATGCACCTGTACGCGCAGACAAAATTAAACATCGTCCATCACCTTGGCTTACCGATGATATTAAACATATTATTAATAAAAAAGCGATAGCTAAGGCTAAGTATAAACGTAACCCAAATGCGTTTAATAGGGAAAAGTATATTAACACTCGCAATCACTGCAATAAGGTGTGTAGGGATGCTCAACGCATTCATATTCATAAGTCAGTTGAAAATGGGGATTCAGCAAAGGTCTGGAAATTTCTTAGATCATTGGGTGTTGGGAAATCTAAGAATACTCTAACGACAAATGATATAAACGTTAATCTTTTAAATAAACATATCTCTTCTTCATCCTGCTTAGACAGTAATGCTAAGGCTAATACACTAACATTTCTTTCAACTATTCCCACTCCCAATCACTCCTCTTTTATTTTTAAACCATTCACTGCTTGTGGCGTTGAGAAGAGCGTTTTATCTATTACTTCCATTGCAGTGGGAAGTGATTGTGTCAGTCGTAATATGATTCTTCCTATTCTTGATATTATTCTTCCTATTATTTGTCATATCCTTAACTTCTCCATTTCTACAAGTAGTTTTCCATCATCTTGGAAAAATGCTGAAGTTATTCCTATCCCAAAGAAAATTAATCCTGCATCCTTTTCTGAATATCGTCCCATCTCTTTACTGCCCTTCTTATCAAAAGTCCTTGAACGCCTTGTTTACATCCAGTTCAACAGCTTTCTTTGTGCTAATTCTCTCCTTAATCCTTTACAGTCAGGATTTTAACCTGGACACAGTACTACCACAGCATTGGTGAACATTACCGATGACATCCGATTAGGAATGGAACGCGGCGAAGTAACTGTTCTTTGTTTATTAGATTTCAGTAATGCCTTTAATACCGTTGACCATAATGTCCTACTTGGTATAATGCGCTCTCTTAACGTATCTCCAACAGCGATTGGTTGGTTTCGAAGTTACCTGTCTGGGCGCCAGCAACGTATACGCATCGATGATACATTATCATCATGGTGTAACGTATGTGTTGGTTTGCCGCAGGGAGGCGTTTTATCTCCTCTACTTTTTGCAGTTTTTATAAACTCAATATCTAATAATTTAACTTCTCCCTACCACTTTTATGCAGATGATCTGCAAATATATACTAAAGCTTGTCCCAACGATCTCCCCAATGCTATCAATGTCATTAATGCAGATCTCGAACGAATTCTCGAGTGGAGTAAAGCATACGGCCTTCACGTTAACCCAGCTAAATCACAAAGCATTACCATCGGTAGCGCGCAAATGCTGAATAAGTTATCAGTTGATCACCTACCCTAAATTGTATTTGATAAAACTAATATCCCTTACAGAGATTCAGTGAAGAACTTGGGGATTCACATAGATAAAAATCTGTCATGGGACCATCAAATCAAAGAGATCCACCGTAAAGTTTACGCCTCTGCAGCCTTCTTGCGTAGATTACGTAACTTTCTTCCAATATACACCAAAACTGCGCTTGCCAAGTCCCTTCTTTTCCCTATTTTCGACTATGCGGACGTCAGCTATCTAGATCTCACCGAAGCTCAGCTTGATAAACTTGAGCGAATTCAGAATTTCTGTATGAGGTTTATATTTGGATAACGTAAATATGACCATGTCTCTCTTTTTCGTACTAAGCTCAAGTGGCTGTCGATACGTCTTCATCGGAATGCTCACATACTTCATCTTCTCTATAGTATTCTTTTTAATCCTTCTTACCCTTCTTACCTCAAAAATCGTTTTGTGTTTCTTCGTGATTCCCATTCGCGTAACCTGAGATCAGCAGAGAGCTTGAAATTGTATATGCCACTACATAGTCTTTTACTGTACAGGCCGTTCGTTTATGGAACAAACTCCCATTGGCAGTCGAACACGCTCCATCCCTACTGGTTTTTACAATAACTAGTAAAGAACCATTACCTTGCACTTCGCTCCCACACTAGTCGTTCAATATAATATAATATAATATATATATATATATATGTTTGTAGTCTATGTATGTTTTGTTATATATATATATATATATATATATATATATATATATATATATATATATATATATATATATATATATATATATATATATATACATATATATATATATATATATGTATATATGAAATGTGTATTCTTTTTTTTGTGTAATCCTGTCCATTCACTGTTTGTCTGGAAGAAATTGCTATCAGCAATAAGACCGCCCATTGCATACTTCTTTTGTATATATAATAAGTAATTTTTTATATGGTGTGCAATAAAGAACATTAAATAAATAAATAAATAAATATGTCAGGATCGTGCCAAATGGAAGTCCGTAGTCTCTGCCTACCCCTCTGGGTGACAGGCGTGAGTGTTTTTGTATAACTAAAGAGCTAATCTGCCAGTAATAGCTGATGTTGTTTGGACGACCTTCTGTACACAGAAGTATTATATCGGATTCTCATCATTGCGCAGATGTATTTGCAGGCTCTAGTATCGCGTTGAATATATTTGCGAGTGGTGTAGATAGAAACATTCTGCCGTACTTTATAGCTACATTGATGATGTCATCGGACCCTGGGCTTTTTTCTACTTTTATGGAAATCTAGTAATTTTCTGAGCTAAAATGTCTTTATTTTTTTTTCTATTGCATTTTTAGAATAATAAAAATACGCATATATCGAGAAAAATCACTCGTTTTCATGTTTCTATTATTTTTTAAAAGTAAATTTCTGTATTTGGCGGTCCCATAATGAATTGGCCTAACTATGAACCAATGAAGGAAATGAAACGAAACCAATTTTATTTTTCAATATAATCACCATGAATACTAACACACTTTTGACATCTGTGAATCAACATCCTGAAGACGGCCGCCTGCAACTCTTCATCGCTTTAAAATTTTCTTCCTCTTAAGTCCCGCTTTAAATTTGGAAATAAATAATAGTCGGACGGGGCTATGCCTGGACTGTAAGGTGGATGTTGAAATTCTGTGAACCCGCATTGACGAACTGCATCCTTCGAAACACCAGCGGTATGAACAGGGGCATTGTCATGGAGCAACAGGACACCTTTAGACAGCTTGCCTCTTCGTTTTTCCTTTATCTTGTCTCGTAATTTATATATTAAAGAAGCATAATATTCGCCGTTCACGACTGTATTACGTTCTTTAAAATCCACCATCAAAATGCCTTGAAAATCCCAAAATACTGTGCACATCAGTTTTTTACCCTTATAACGCCATTCCATTGACTCGCGCTTGCTTTGTGGATCATAATACAAGATCATAGTTTCATCACCAGCCACTAGCCGCTCGATCACAGTCGTTGGATTTTCGCCACAAAGATCCAAAAACTCCGAAGCGCAGCGCACTCTTTCCTGTCTCTGTACCGCTGAAAGAAGTTTCGGTACCCATCTTGCACTCACTTTTTTCATGTGAAGATGTTCATGAATCGCGAGATGAACGGTACTCTTAGAGAGCCCAAGCCTTGCTGCAATTTTTCTAATCTTCAAACGGCGGTCACTCAGAACCTCCTCTTCGATAAGAGCAATCGTTTCGGGAGTGAGCACTTCCACAGGTCGACCGTCGTGGCCAAAGTCTTCGACGGTTTCTCTCCCGAGGCGAAACTCTTTCACCCAAGTTTTCACTGTGTGTTTTCACTGTGTGTAGGGGGCAGACTTCTTATACACGCCATCCAATCGTTCTTTTATTTGGGCAGGGGATAAACCTTCTTTAAACAGAAATTTTATGACACTTCGATACTCAGGTTTCGACATTTTGAAAAAATACGCGACTCTCGTTATTCAAATGCCTGTTAAACTAAGACTAAGCATTTCATGTCGATGCATGTTTCTTATATTAAGTGCACGATAAACGTACTACTTAATACAACACAACATGAAGCGACATGTCGCGTTGAACTATATCAGGCCAGTTCATTATGGGACCGCCTGGTAGTTTCTTTATCGCTTGCGTGATTTCAAAATCTTTAATAGCCTCTCTCTTTTTAGCGGATTCTACGCAGCCGATGTCTTTCTAGTTATTTTCTGACCTTTTTTCTTTTTTAGTAGTCTGTAGCAATAACATAACATAAACACTCACGCCTGTCACCCAAGGGGGTAGACAGAGACTACAGACTTCCTTTTGGCACGATCCTGACACACCTCTCTCGCCTCCTCCACATCCATATAAATACGCATACATGCTCGTCGGTTAAGGGTACTCCTTATTTGGCCCGTTTTCAATATATCGCCAATTTGGTCGATAAACTTTCGCCTAAGACGTCCCTTTTCGACTCTGTCGTTCACTTCTGCAACACACATTTGCTTTGTCTCTCTTTCCTCATTCATTCTTTCCATATGACCAAACCATTAAAGCATTCCTTTATTAATTCTGATCATAACATCATCTTGCATGCCACACTCTTCTCTTATCGCACAATTTTTCATCCCGTCATTCAGATTCAGCTCTAACATACTCCTTAGCGACGGTATTTCTACTGCGTTTATTCTACTCTTGTGCTTCTTCTGCCACACCCAACTTTCACTAACATGCGTTAAAGTAGGGACTAACACAGCATTGTGAATTGCCATACGTGCCTTTTTTAACATATTGTGACTTCACAATAGATAGTATGCGATATGATGTATAAGAGGAATAGATGAAAAATGAAATGAAAGAAATGAAAGTTTATTGTTTCCAACATTTTCTTAAAATTAGTACGAGTTTGAGGACTTCTTTTAAGTATAAAGATACTTGTGGTAGAAGGCCCTCGCCCTCCCTTAACTAAGTACAATTAACGTAAGAGAAACAGTGTGTGTGTGTGTGTGTGTGTGTGTGTGTGTGTGTGTGTGCGCGCGTGTGTGTGTATGTCTGTGTGTGTGTATGTCTGTGTGTGTGTGTGTGGGTGTGTGTGTGTGTGTGTGTGTGTGTGTGTGTGTGTTTGTGTGGGTATGTACGTGTGTGCGTATGAGAAAAAGACAGTGAGTGAATGCATTTATAGGATAGATTCTAATAAGGCTTCAGTTTGATCGTAATTAAGTGTCTTAAGCCACTGCATTATTTTTTTCTTACAACCGTATGTCTTTAAAGGATATATTTGCAATATTTTATTAATTTGATTATATAAGTGTTCTGATCGTTTTTCATATTGATTTTTCGCAAAGTTGGTTTTCGTACTGCATATAGGAACTACACTATAATTTCTTCTTTTACTACTGTAAGTAGGATTAAAAGACAAAGACTTATGTTTTTTTAACAAAGTGAGTAATATGTACAACTGCCTCACCGAAATCACCCCACAAGATGAATACAAAATGCTAGTGGGGAACCTATATGGCTTAAAATGTATAACTTTCAATAAACATCTTTGAGCTCTCTCAACTTCAATAAATTTACTTTTATAAGTACCCACCCAAATAGGTGTACAATATATTATTATAGATTGAGCAAGCGCTACATAAATTTGATTTAAAAGGTCAGGACAAGCAACATATCTTATTTTAATATCCAAGTGAGTTTTCGAATTCTAGCAGACACTAATTCGACATGTTTGTACCAGGAAAGTCGTTGAACCACCATAACGCCCGGATACTTTATATATGAAACTTTTTCAATAGATGTACACGTACAGTTACCGCTGGATGGATTGTAACATTTATGTATTTTAAGTCTAAAATCATCTTTTGGCTGTGATCGGCTAGTTATAGAAAAACATATGAATTGAGTTTTATTAACATTCAAAGTAAGTAAGTTATTATCAAGCCAACGAGCAACCTTAGCTAATTGTTTTTCCGCTATCAATTGCACTTCTTCCCAAGTGTCTCCCCAAAATAATATCGCAGTGTCATCTGCGTATGAGAAAACTCTTCCTCTATTCACACTCATACTACACAGATTATTAATATACACTAGGAATAACGTAGGGCCGAGTACGCTTCCCTGCGGTACACCATAATTAACATTTGTATAGCTACTACTGTATTGACCTATTCTTACAATCTGTGTTCTATCAGAGAGGTAATCCTTTAAAAGTTTTAGAGGTATATATCTGATACCAATCTGTTCTAATTTATTAACAAGAATGGGGTTTGATACAGTATCAAAGGCCTTTTTTAGATCCAGGAAGACAGCAAGACATTTTCTACCTGGTAACGCCAGTTAACAATCTACTTTATCAACATTACATTACACATCGCATTGAGTTCGTCCTAAGTTATATCTACTTTATCAACATGACTAGTGCATATTTTTTGTTTCCTTCCTTCCTTCCCTTTCCTACCGCACGCGCTGCCACCGAGGTGAAAAAGAGGATCTCGCCGCGCGTCATTATACTAAGTGATATTACGCCATCCGCAACGCACGGCCACCCGTCGCGTCTTATGTACATTAACCGCAAACCGCGCAGGACGAACATTGAGTTCTCCTGTTTATGTTTAATATTCATCGCGTCAGACATTGTGTCTTTGTAACTCATAAAAGTGTGAGACGCCCCCGTAAGGGCAAAGGTGGAGAGGGTGGGACTTCACGAGACTGTTCCGAGAGTGCGTGTGCGCCGAACCACGTGGCGAGCTCGCGGTATAGCAGACACTCCAGGAGGAAGGCGCGGCAGCCCTCATCAGGTCAGTGCGTGCTATCCCACCTATTTATTTTCCCCTTTGCCGTATGCACCAAAATTACAGTCCACTAAATCTTTATCGAAGATACCTTAAGTTACTGGCGTCTCCATTTTTAATGGTCACTTCTCGCTGGATTGACCTTGACTTTCCGCCCTTATTAGATCGTTATCGTAATAAGCGTTTATATAATTAATTATTTATATTTTAATCCGACTTCGGATTAACCCGGCCCTTATTAGAACACTAGAATAGGTCCTAATAGGTGACATTCATAGTAATTTTAAAACTATATTCATAGAATTAATAAGCATATAATTATCTATATAAATTATTTGTTGTATGTTCACATCACGTCATCAACTTTTAACTACATCTATAGATTATACTGTTAAATTACATTTATTATTTGCACATATATTTAAGCATTATATTCGTTATAAATAACTTCATAATTATTATAAAAGTTAACAATTAAAGTTCATCGTTAACGAAACTAATATTTAATAATTCAACCGCGTAGCGAGGTCGCTTACAGACTACCCGCTTGTAATTATATTATTTTTGCCGCATAACTTAAGTTGTAATGCCGCCTAAAAAACAAATAGCATCGAATAATAGCGATTCCTCGGATAATGAGGGCACACCTGATGCTGAGTTGGTTTTATTGTTAGCTAAACGAGATGCTTTATTTGAAATAGTGCAAAAAATATATGATATGTCCTCGGACATCCACATAAACACTTCCACGATGGAGCGTTTTCTTGATGGAAGTTCTAATATTAATGCTTTACGTATTGAGTTTAAACAGGTCTTAGATAATTATAATTCACATTTATTAAAAATAAACCCTATTGCTAAACCTGATTATAACAGCCTCATTGCGTTTGAGTCTCTTTGCGGTAGAATAAATAGGCTTTATTTACAATATTCGCAATCTAATTCACAAAGTACTAGTACACCATCTAAAGCCAGATTCACACTTCCGCCTATCGAACTTATGCCATTTTCGGGTGACATTCGCTCATGGCCTTTATTTTATGCTAGCTTTAAATCAACCGTCCATGACAACACATCGCTTACCGACGCTGAAAAGTTATACTATTTGCTAGGTAAACTAACGGGCAAAGCCCTATCTGTATGCTCAGGTATAACTCCTTGCGCTGAAAATTATAAAATTTTATTGCAAGCACTCGTTGACAAATATGAAGACCGGCGTATGCTAGCATCTACATATATTAATCAGATGTTCGAATTTAAGCCATTGCAATCGGCCACCGCAAATAATTTTGATTTATTTACTGATAACTTTATAAGTGCAGTGCGCGCTTTACAAAACTTAAAGTTAGATAATCTCGCGGACTTAATTGTTCTTCATATCGCGCTTAAGAAGCTGGACCCGGATACCATTCGCTCTTTCGAATATAGTCATAACTCGATGGTACCTACCTTTGATGATTTAGTAAATTTTATTAAGACCCGCTCCAAAGTTTTGCAACGCACCGATTCTAGTACAAATTCTAATAACGCACCAAACAATCGACGAGGTAACGGTAATAATCGTCGCTGTAATAATACTTCGTCGCCGAAGTATCAGGCGTACGTAAGCACGACGACTAGTTGCTCAAAGTGTCTGTGCGATAATATTGTGCATCAACACCTATTTAAGTGTGCAGACTTTAATAAAATGACGCCGCAGGAACGATTTAAATGCGTAAAGAGTAACAATGCATGTGTGAATTGTCTCAGTTTAAGTCATCGAGTGTCTAGTTGCTCTTCAAATTATAGTTGTCGAGTTTGTAAATTTAAACATCACACATTGTTGCACTTCCACCGCAGAAGCGATAATGCTTCCCCTGCGCTGGCACGTTCTCCACCGCTTCAGCCAGTTACACTGAAGTCTACAACCCCCGCGCCCGCACACTCGACACCCCTCACCGCAGGTGCGCGTTCAGACGTCGCGCTGTGTACTTCGTTCAAGAATGTTTCTCAACGTTCACCGCCTCCCGCGCGCGCAAGTCGTTCGCAGAGAACTGTTTTATTATCAACCGCTCAAGTATTTGCTTACGATGCTAAGGGAGAGAAACAAATTATTCGTATATTATTAGACTCCGCGGCTCAAAGCCATTTTACGACTAAAGAGTGCTGTCATCGTTTAGGCGTTCAACAACACGATACCGAATGTACTGTAGTAAAGGGATTCGGTGGAGTTGAAAAAATTGTAAAATCGAAATCGATTGATATTAAAATTTTCTCACGATTCGACTCGAATATTAACTTCAATATTTCAACGCTAGTTTTTGATCAAATCACCGACCTTTTGCCCACCGCTGTGGTAGACACATCTGTCTTATCACACTTCCATGGCATAAGACTCGCTGATGAATGTTATAACATGCCTAATAAAATTGATGTTTTGATAGGCGCATCCCTTTTCCCGCACTTACTATGTCCAGACGTAATTTATTCGTCTAACGACTTGTCCGGGCCCTCGGCTTTGAATACGGTATTTGGTTACGTTATTATGGGCTCAGTGCCGACACTTCAGGTAAATCATTCTTTAACGTGCTGCTCAGTTCCAGAGTCTCCTATCGTTGACAAATTAGTGCAACGATTTTGGGAGCTTGAACAGCCACCCTCCGCACCGCCCATTCAGTGTCCTTCAGACATTGAATGTGAAGAGTTTTATAAATCTACGACATCCCGCGATCCTTTTACTGGTAGATATATTGTTGGCCTGCCATTTAAAGATGACGTTTACTCTCTCGGAGATTCTTATGAAACCTCTCGACGACGATTCATGTGCTTGGAGAGGAAACTTCAAGCCTCGCCTACATTAAGGTTAGCATATGATGACGTCATAAAGGAATACTTAGCTAAAAATTATATATCCCCCGCACCGCCGTATGACTCTCATGAACCCGCTCCAATATATGTCATACCGCATCATGGAGTCTTACGCGAAGATAAGAAGTCAACGCGTCTGCGCATTGTCCTGGATGCTAGCAGTAAGACTAGCACTGGGCGATCATTAAATGATATTCTGCATTCAGGACCAAATTTGCAAGGCGACTTGTTCAATATAATTTTAACTTTCCGCTTACATCCAATCGCTATGACAGCCGACTGTCGCCAACAATTTCTGCAAATAGTTGTTCGCGATTCTGATCGTCGTTACCAATGCTTCCTATACCGCTTCCGTCCACAAGACCCACTTGTGTTATACCACTTCAATCGCGTGTCCTTCGGTTTAACTTCGAGTCCATACCATGCATTGCGCACGGTAAGACAGCTCATTGATGACGACGGCGCAAAGTATCCACTTGCGAGTCGTATCGCATTTACTTCGCTATATATGGACGACATCGCGTTCTCTATGCCCAGTGAATCCGAGGCCAGTGAGACCTCTCGGCAGCTGATAGACTTATTCAAGGGTGCCCAATGGGACCTGATAAAATGGCATAGCAACCGTCGATCTGTTTTAGATGACCTCCCTACTTCTCATAAAATTACAGGAGAAGTAGAGTTCGATAAATCAATGCCACATAAAATACTAGGCTTGCATTGGTCTACCGATAGTGACGCCTTTTATTTTAAGATATCTGTTCCCGCTGATGTGACGTGCACTAAGCGCGCCATCTTATCTACTGTCACTCGCCTGTGGGAAATAATGGGTTTCGTTGCTTCCACAGTCGCGTACGCCAAATTGTTAATAAAGCAGCTTTGGCAACTTAATTTAGATTGGGACGACATACCACCACCGCCAATTATTAAGATGTGGAGGCAATTCTGTGCTGAATTACCAGCTCTTAATGATTTACGTATCCCGCGACATGTTGGTGTATCCAAAAACTGTACTGCGTCACTCCTGGGGTTTTCCGACGCCAGCGAGCACGCATACGGTGCCGTAGTCTACATACATGTAAAGAGCGTCAATGGTAACACCGTCCAGTTGATTTGTGCAAAGACTAAAGTCGCACCGACGAAACCACTATCTATTGCACGCCTTGATCTTTGTGGAGCGGTTTTACTCTCAAAACTGCTTCGCAGAGTACTCGACAATTATTCTCTTGACCTTGCAATATCAGTCTATGCCTTTGTAGATTCAAAAGTAGCTCTGTACTGGATAAAGAGTTCGCCACACAAGTGGCAGACCTTCGTTGCAAACCGCGTTGTTCAGATTACCGACAATATTCGCGCTGATAACTTTTATCATGTCGCAGGTACTGAGAATCCCGCTGACATACTTTCACGTGGCGTTACGCCAAATAAATTAGCTTCAAACCCCCTGTGGCTCCATGGGCCTCAGTGGACTTCGTTAGATCCATCTCAATGGCCTCTTCGTACTTTAGACAATGAGGTTATTGCAAATATGCCTGAGAAGAAGATTTTGTCGCACACTGTGTGCACATCCGTCTGTAATTCTGCGATTTATGAGCTCGCATTCCGCATCTCTTCTTGGAGTAAACTTCTACGTATAATTGCGTACGTGTGTAAGTTTGCTAAATTATTGCCCCGCCGCAGCACTACTGTAGTGACTGCTGATGATCTCAGTTTCTCTGAGGTTATAATCCTCCGCGCCCTGCAAAAACAGCATTTTGCAGTGGAATATTTAAATATTGAAGGTAACAAACCTTGCTCGCCCGCTTTCAATCGTTTAAGGCCTTTTATTGAGAATGGTTTAATCTGCATTGGTGGTCGTCTTTCGAACTCCGCATTAGATTACACACAAAAACATCCAATTATACTCCCGCGCAGTGATCATGTAGTGAACATGATCATTGACTATTATCATATTAAAAATTTACACGCTGGGCCTGAATTGTTATTGTCATTGCTCCGTCAAAAATTTTGGATACTTTCCACACGCCGCACTGTGAGAAGCAGAGTCTACAAGTGTAATATATGTTTCCGGCTTAGACCCCGTCCAACTTACCCTTTGATGGCTGATCTTCCCCATAGTCGTGTAAGACAAGCTATTAAGGCATTTACACACACGGGCTGCGATTATGCCGGTCCTATCGCATACACTCCTGTACATCGTCGTGGTGTACGCAGCGAGAAGGCGTACTTATGTGTTTTCACATGCCTCACGACTCGAGCTGTACATATGGAAATCGCTACAGATCTTAGTAGTTCTAGTTTCCTCGCTGCGCTTAAACGTTTCCTCTCTAGACGAGGGCCGATTCAGTTTTTATATTCGGATAATGGAACGAATTTTAAAGGTGCCGCTTCGTATCTTCGCGATCTCTATAAATTTCTAAACGTTGAATACCGCCCAAAGCTTGAGCAAGAGTGTGCTGAGAATCGTATAACATGGAAGTTCATTTGTCCCAACTCTCCTCATTTTGGAGGCGCCTGGGAGAGTATGATCAAAGTCGTAAAAACGCATCTGTTCCGAGTTATCGGACATCAGTTACTATCATACGAAGAGCTTAATACTGTTCTTGCGCAAATTGAGTGCTTGCTAAACTCGCGGCCCTTGACAGTATTGAGTTCTGATCCTGCAGAGCCTTCAGCTCTTACTCCGAGTCATTTTTTGAATACCGCACCTTTATTGTAGTTCGAGTAGTGACCGTGATAACTACTAAGGGAACATATCTCCGTCCTGTTGCTCGTATTTGCCCTCTCCCAAGACAATAGATCACGATTATTTTGATTATAATTATTTATCTAAATTAGGAATTAAGTTTATATTTATATATATTAAAAAAGTATTAAACCGCAATATTATATTTATGTATACATTTTCTCGCTTACCAAGTAAGGTTAGTAGATGAGACATGCGCATTGAGCGCATCCTCTCACTTTATATACCGCTTATTTATTTGTTTTCCTTTTACTTTTATATTACGGTTGTCTTTTAAAGGTGACCCTTTAAGGGCGGGAGGAAATGGTAACGCCAGTTAACAATCTACTTTATCAACATTACATTACATATCGCATTGAGTTCGTCCTAAGTTATATCTACTTTATCAACATGACTAGTGCATATTTTTTGTTTCCTTCCTTCCTTCCCTTTCCTACCGCACGCGCTGCCGCCGAGGTGAAAAAGAGGATCTCGGCGCGCGTCATTATACTAAGTGATATTACGCCATCCGCAACGCACGGCCACCCGTCGCGTCTTATGTACATTAACCGCAAACCGCGCAGGACGAACATTGAGTTCTCCTGTTTATGTTTAATATTCACCGCATCAGACATTGTGTCTTTGTAACTCATAAAAGTGTGAGACGCCCCCGTAAGGGCAAAGGTGGAGAGTGTGGGACTTCACGAGACTGTTCCGAGAGTGCGTGTGCGCCGAACCACGTGGCGAGCTCGCGGTATAGCAGACACTCCAGGAGAAAGGCGCGGCAGCCCTCATCAGGTCAGTGCGTGCTATCCCACTTATTTATTTTCCCCTTTGCCGTATGCACCAAAATTACAGTCCACTAAATCTTTATCGAAGATACCTTAAGTTACTGGCGTCTCCACTACCGCTATCCAAGGTATTTACAATTTGAGAACTCAACGCGGCAACTGCATCTTCCGTAGAGCATCCCTTTCTAAAGCCGAATTGAGAGTCTGCTAATATTTTAAATTTAGAGAGATACTGTATAAGTCTATTGTTAACTAACTTTTCCAAAATCTTTGAGAACACAGGCAGCAAGGAGATTGGCCGATAATTACCAACTTCTTTCTTATCTCCACTTTTGTAAATCGGTATTACACTTGATTGCTTCAGCAGCTTCGGAAAGACACCCTTTTCAAAGCATATATTAACAAAATGGCAGAGGATGGGGACAAGTAGTTGTTTAGCCATCTTGAGAAATCCGGTTGAAATATTGTCCCAGCCAGGGGCGGAATCTGATTTGAGACCTGCAATAATACTGTTGATCTCTTCCGGATAGGTTTCAATCAAAACAAAGGAAGAATGTGCCTTTACAAATACAATTTTATGTGCTTCATCAATATGGCAAAAAGGTAAACAATTATAAGGATCGTTAGTACTTATTTCCTCGGCAAGATTTTTACCCACACTAGCAAAGTACTCATTTACTTTATCAATCAAATCAACTGGTGAGGATTTCGAACTTAACAGGTCTAAACTATTGACACTTGATTGTTTTGTATGGGTTATATTCTTTATGTGCTTCCAGAGAGTTTTACTTGATTTGGATGATATTTCTAAAAGCTTCCTTTCATATTCCCGTTTAAGTTTCTTAATTAATTTAGTAACATAGTTGCGATACCTTTTGTATGTAATTTTTAACACTTCATTATAAGGATTCAATCTTAGCTTCTTTTGCATACTATTCCTATTTCGCATACATTTTAAAATACCTGTTGTTATCCATGGTTTAATTTTTCGCTTATTACTAGAAATATTTACAATTTTTGTATTTTCTTCAATTGATTCTTTTATTTTGTAAATTAATTGATGTATTATATATTCCGGATTATCACTAAAAAGAAGGTTAGACAGGTTTTTTTGAGCTAGACTGGCAAGTGCTTTATAAAAGTCAGTGTTGTGTTTAATTTTAACATTAATTTCTTTTTGTCTGATATTGCTTAATTTGAGTAATATCATAGCATGATCTGTGATAGAAGTGTTCAGTACAGCAATCTCAGCAGAAATAGTTTGTTGATTTAATTTTAGTATGAAATGATCCAAGCAGCTGTTCTCTCTTGTAGGGATATGATGTCCCGGTAAAAGCCCATACGTAGAAAGCGTATTTAAGTATTTCGACCTATTAGTTATTTCGTATGTTTGTTCTGTAAGCCTAGGTGTAATATTTATATTAATATCTCCCGTTATTACAATATTTGAATGCTCTTTTAACGAGTCCAGGTGCTCACTAAGAGAACTGATGAATTGTTCTGCGTTGGGATTCGATGGTGACCTATATATGCCTAGTATTACTAAGTTTTGTAGGTGGATTTGTATGCAAGATGCATGAGTCAACTGAATTTCCTTGACTTGAAATGAAATTTTTTTTTAATATAGACCACTACTCCATCATTTTGATTAACATGATGATGAGTAATATACTCATTATAATTACCTGAACGTGGAATAGGTTTGGTAGATTGAATCCTACATTCTGTCAGTATTAATATGTCGGCATTAACTTGTAAAGAAGTTAAAGTCAGTTGAAAATCGTCATAGTTGGAATAAATACTTCTTATATTTTGGGTTACAATTGTGAAATCTGTTGTTGTAAAATTTAAATATTTTTTTTAAATTTTCTACGTCACATTGGTATGCGGAAGCTATCTCTATATTGTCCAATTCTTGTAAATTATTGAAAATATTTTTATCCATTGACATTATTGTTAAAGACAGACGGCAAAGGTAGAATGTTACAAATATACATAATACTGTGAGATATGTGTGGTGCAATGTTTGTTATATGTATTTTTATATATAAATGAAGTGTGTTTACAAAATTTGTGATTTTACATTTATGATATTGTAGCTTATACATTCTATTTACCAAAAATATTGTACATTGTAACTTTTTGTAAACTAAACAATTACAAAAATGCTTGCGGTACGAACTTAGTAACACGTTAAATAGTTTTAAGTACATAATAAACCCTTTAATATAGAACACTTTTACAGATTTATTGCCGTATGAATTATAAATTGATGCTAAAAATACTGTGATAAATGTATATAGTTTTTTATGTATGTCTGTATATTACGTGTGTGAATTAAGAGTTCAGTTTTATTTGTGTAAAAAAGATAATTTAAAGCTAAAAATACTGCAGCAAATGTACATAGTCTTTGTATATATGACAGTGTATTACGTGTGTAAATTGAGAGTTTAGTTTTGCTATAAGAGAGGTAACTTAAAGCTAAAAATACTGTAAAAAATTTATATTGTTTTTGTAAATATGACCATGTATTATGTGTGTAAATAGAGAGTCTGTATTCATTTTGGCTATTTACAACGATGCTTAATACGAACAATGCAGTGCTTACAATTATTTTGTATAGCTTTATATATTTCCGACTAATACACACAGTTACAATAGACTTAACTATACCTATAAAAAGTCACGTTTGCAATAGATTCTGTACTTGAGCCTCATTTAGGATCGTAATAATAGGAGAATCATCGTGTTTTCTGACATAGACTTTACCATAGGCAGTCCAGCAATATTTATACTCCTTTGACTTTGAAAGGTCTCTGGCTAAGAAATATAAGCGGGAAGCCTTTGTCGTTAAATGTTCAGCTATGTAAATTGGTGTATCCCCAGCAGAGCGTAGGCCCAGGTGTTTTGCGCAAAGCTTCATCTTACTATTTTTGTTGTTGTAATTCTTACACAATTTTAATAATTCCGTTTTCATGAGGGTGGATGTACTTTCAACAATAATGGGAGTATTCATGCTTTTATCTTTTTTGGGACGAGTTCTATAAATATCTTTTATGTCAGACTTGGCTAGATTGCAGCCTACTTCGTTAGCAGTTTGTTTCCTCTTTTTGTCTAGGCACATTTTTTATCTCTAAGCTAGATTTTCTGGAGTCTCTTTGAAGATCTTCAATTGTGTTTTCTAACAGAGTAATGTGTTTTTTGTCCTCTTTTACTTGTGATTCTAATGACTGTATTTTCTTCTTAAATTCTTCGTTTTGGGCCACAAGAAAGGCAATAGATTTCTCGATATTTAGGTTCGATTCTTGTATAGTTTTCTGAGTAGCGGATATATTTTGAAGTTCTTTTTTTTGAGATGTAATATCTTAATATGTAATATGTAAGGATGTAATATCTTAATATGTATAAATTACATGTCACGTTGTTTTTCCGCGATGCACTCCTAAACTACCTAACCGATTTTAATCAAATTTGCACACCGTGTTCAGTTTGGTCTAACTTGAGAGATAGGATAGATTTTTTGCCCATGAGATACCCATATTTTTTGCTAATTTAAGGATTTTAATAGGACATGACATAGGGCAGAACAACGTCTACCTGGCAAACTAGTATCATATAAAATTTAGTTCAACCGCGAGCAGGTTATACAAGTTAATAAGTGCAAAGCTATTTAATCTTCACTAAAGGAACTTATTTGTTTATCTCTAAATTATGCTAAGCCACTATAGGAAACTCAAACTTGTAATTAATTTGTTATTAAAGGATTATGAATGCCTAAACATTGTTTCTAGAGAATAACTAAACTAACACCAACCAAATTGCGGAGAATTTCCCCTTCAAATTATTAAACTCAACTTGATTATTATTACCAAATTTAGAATATTGTTGCTCAACATAGCACTTAATTATTAGGCTTTTGCTAATTAAACGCTAATCGTATTATATAAAATCATTATTCATGCGATACTCATGTAAATAAGAAAAAATATCTTCCAACGGTTGATGCTAGTCATACGATAATCGTATGCCAAGTAACAAGAAATAATCATTTATCGTATTTTGTAAATCTTTTTCACAATATGCTGATGCGTCACATTGCGATGTTTTTAGAGATTTTCATGACATTTTCACCCAGCGAACAATCGACGACAATAGTATATCAAGCTGGGCGTCTAACGCCCGAACTTAATAACTTATCTCTTTTTTAAGATTGAAGACAATCCGAGATTGTACCTTATACAAAGATCGATCCAAATCCACATCCCAATAATATAACTTACAAGCCCAATCTTTTTTAAATTATTTTTTCATTGAACCTACGGCTTTCGTGCTATCCGAGGCGTGGGGAGTAAAAACATTGTCAACGTTCAGACTCCTGGCTGCTACTGAGAATTTCTTGACAGGAAAAGATAATAACTAATTTTATACCAAACCCAGGGCCTCTGATGAGCAATGGTATTTACAGCCACTAGAACAAGGACGGGGGGGGGGGGGGGGCACCATCAGTTACTTTCGATATTTTTTAATTAAAATAAAACGACCATCGGGAGTCTACTACTGAACTGCCCCTCCAAGGATTACTTTAACTTTTATTTAATTATTGTATATTATTTTTAATTACTTTAAGTCCTGGGCTATTAATTCATCTTGTAAAAGTGAAAGCCTTCAAACTTTCAAATATCCTGCGTACGTACTGCTAGGTACAGGCTTTTTCGCTGCTGAAACCCATAACTTTTGAAATTTTTTAATTTTCTTGGCGTGATGTTAAAAAAAACTAGGCGGCAGAAGAAACAGACTGTGAAGGTTAGCTGCTAATGCTCACATAGCGGTGGCACAGATAATAAATACACAGTACCTAAGCGACCAAGTTTTGCTCTGAGTTAAACAAAAACATTTATTTTCCAGGAATTACACCTATACACATAAACATAGAAAGTAAAACTATATCTGAATACAAAATGACTTCCAAATTATTGCCGGATCTTGGAATGACGAACAGTAGTCTTTGGTGCTGTTCACTGATGAAACCCGATTTTAATTTCATCCGGATTCACGATGAACACAAGTTTGGAGAACTCCAGGGAGAGTAAGCCGCCTACGGCAGCCGCACAAAGGACTTCCTGTTGACACCATGATTGTCCCGCCTTGGTATGAGTGTCCACTCATACCAAGGCGGGACAATCATGATGTGGGTATGAATTCGTCTTGACGGACGAACCCAACTCGTTTGGATTCAAGGCAGCATGACTGCACAAAAATACCACGAGGAGGTAGTAGAGTCTCTTATTGTCCCACACAGAATCCAAATAGATCAGAATTTCTACTTATGCACAATAATGCTCCTTCCAATATGGCACGGCTGGTGTCGGCTGCTCTCCGAGACCAGGATATTCAATTTTTATACTGGCCTGCGCAGTTACCCGACTTAAATCCTATCGAGCATGCCTGGGACATGTGACAACAAAAAACATTGAGAGATTTCTCGCCAAATTTGACGACGAAACAACTTTACGGATACTTGCAAAGAAATGGGACCTTATACCGCAGCAAGACATAATTTAGTTTTATGAAATCACGATGTCAATGTGTAATTAATATAAGAGGTGGCAACAACGATTACTAATAATTATATTTTATAAGATATTTTTATTAATAATCAAAATTTATTGTTTTATAAGAAAAAATTTCTACAATATAACTGTTTTGTTAACTTCTTACAATATGATTGTAAATATAAATAAAATTAAAATAATGCAACTTCACAAGACTAGAAGTAAGCAATTTAATTTAAATATAAAGTATAATGAGAAAGTGCTACAAGAAGTTGGTTATTATAAATTTCTTGCTATCACTATTGACAATAATTGTAATTGGAAAATGTATCTTCCATCGATATGAGACAAATTAAAAAGATTTGTATTTGCGCTTCGCTATACCTCATCTCATATCGTAGCTATGTCTCATCGACATTGGAGTACTTATTTCTAATATGGGGCAACTGTTCTGAAATAGAACGCTTATTTAACATCCAAAAAAATGCATTCGAGCAATCTGTGTAGCACATTCCATAACATTGTGCAAGCCATTACTTAAAACAAATGAAAGTGCTACCACTCGCATATATGTTTATAAACAAGCTGCGATTTTTGTCATGTAATTCCCTGAATAATTCCCAAGTAATCATTTTTTAAGAGATAGAAGTTTAAGAAAAAAATCTAATAACAGAATATACTTTTCAAAACGTAAATTGATATTCTTTAAAAAAAACATAATGGCGATTAAAATCTTTAAGTCTTTACCCGACGAGTTCAAAAAGTTCCCAATGACAAATGGAGACGCCAGCAACTTAAAGTATCTTCGATAAAGATTTAGTGGACTGTAATTTTGGTGCATACGGCAAAGGGGAAAATAAATAGGTGGGATAGCACGCACTGACCTGATGAGGGCTGCCGCGCCTTCCTCCTGGAGTGTCTGCTATACCGCGAGCTCGCCACGTGGTTCGGCGCACACGCACTCTCGGAACAGTCTCGTGAAGTCCCACAATCTCCACCTTTGCCCTTACGGGGGCGTCTCACACTTTTATGAGTTACAAAGACACAGTGTCTGATGCGGTGAATATTAAACATAAACAGGAGAACTCAATGTTCGTCCTGCGCAGTGTGCGGTTAATGTACATAAGACGCGACGGGTGGCCGTGCGTTGCGGATGGCGTAATATCACTTAGTATAATGACGCGCGCCGAGATCCTCTTTTTCACCTCGGCGGCAGCGCGTGCGGTAGGAAAGGGAAGGAAGGAAGGAAACAAAAAATATGCACTAGTCATGTTGATAAAGTAGATATAACTTAGGACGAACTCAATGCGATATGTAATGTAATGTTGATAAAGTAGATTGTTAACTGGCGTTACCATTTCCTCCCGCCCTTAAAGGGTCACCTTTAAAAGACAACCGTAATATAAAAAGTAAAAGGAAAACAAATAAATAAGCGGTATATAAAGTGAGAGGATGCGCTTAATGCGCATGTCTCATCTACTAACCTTACTTGGTAAGCGAGAAAATGTATACATAAATATAATATTGCGGTTTAATACTTTTTTAATATATATAAATATAAACTTAATTCCTAATTTAGATAAATAATTATAATCAAAATAATCGTGATTTATTGTCTTGGGAGAGGGCAAATACGAGCAACAGGACGGAGATATGTTCCCTTAGTAGTTCTCACGGTCACTACTCGAACTACGCCATCCTTCGAAGGATGAACAGACTCGACAATCGCTAATGGCCAAGCAAGGGGCGGTTCAGTATCATTTATCACAATTACAACCATGCCTGGTACGATAGCCGTAGACGGGGTGTTCCACTTCTGACGAACTTGTAATCCGTGAAGGTATTCCGTCCTCCACCGGTCCCAAAACGACTGAACTAATTTATCCAGTAAAGAATGCCTGTGTAACAGACTGGTAGAGTCAGATTTGACTTTGGGTGCGGGTAATGACAATAAAGGTGCGGTATTCAAAAAATGACTCGGAGTAAGAGCTGAAGGCTCTGCAGGATCAGAACTCAATACTGTCAAGGGCCGCGAGTTTAGCAAGCACTCAATTTGCGCAAGAACAGTATTAAGCTCTTCGTATGAAAGTAACTGATGTCCGATAACTCGGAACAGATGCGTTTTTACGACTTTGATCATACTCTCCCAGGCGCCTCCAAAATGAGGAGAGTTGGGACAGATGAACTTCCATGTTATACGATTCTCAACACACTCTTGCTCAAGCTTTGGGCGGTATTCAACGTTTAGAAATTTATAGAGATCGCGAAGATACGAAGCGGCACCTTTAAAATTCGTTCCATTATCCGAATATAAAAACTGAATCGGCCCTCGTCTAGAGAGGAAACGTTTAAGCGCAGCGAGGAAACTAGAACTACTAAGATCTGTAGCGATTTCTATATGTACAGCTCGAGTCGTGAGGCATGTGAAAACACATAAGTACGCCTTCTCGCTGCGTACACCACGACGACGTACAGGAGTGTATGCGATAGGACCGGCATAATCGCAGCCCGTGTGTGTAAATGCCTTAATAGCTTGTCTTACACGACTATGGGGAAGATCAGCCATCAAAGGGTAAGTTGGACGGGGTCTAAGCCGGAAACATATATTACACTTGTAGACTCGCGTAGACACTTTACGTGGTAGAGCCATGCTGCAGTTATATTAGTAGTATAGTTGTAGCACGAATGGGTCGGCTCGACCGGGGAAGGACCACGCTCTCACAGAATACCAGCGTGAAATAGTAGCTTAATGCTGCTGTATTTCGTATGGTGAGTGTAGAGAACCGGAGACCCTTTTTACTGGAAATGAGGCATTCCATCTCAGTCCTCATGGGTGACAACGCATCTGCATTTTGATTTGCAATGGAAGATAGATGTAGATGTCTATGGGCCGCAGCAACCACTTACCATCAGGTGGACTGTGTGCTCGTTTATCACCCTATTCTATAAAAAAAAAAAAAAAGACTGCTTCTCACAGTGCGGCGTGCGGAAAGTATCCAAAATTTTTGACGGAGCAATGACAATAACAATTCAGGCCCAGCGTGTAAATTTTTAATATGATAATAGTCAATGATCATGTTCACTACATGATCACTGCGCGGGAGTATAATTGGATGTTTTTGTGTGTAATCTAATGCGGAGTTCGAAAGACGACCACCAATGCGGATTAAACCATTCTCAATAAAAGGCCTTAAACGATTGAAAGCAGGCGAGCAAGGTTTGTTACCTTCAATATTTAAATATTCCACTGCAAAATGCTGTTTTTGCAGGGCGCGGAGGATTATAACCTCAGAGAAACTGAGATCATCAGCAGTCACTACAGTAGTGCTGCGGCGGGGCAATAATTTAGCAAACTTACACACGTACGCAATTATACGTAGAAGTTTACTCCAAGAAGAGATGCGGAGTGCGAGCTCATAAATCGCAGAATTACAGACGGATGTGCACACAGTGTGCGACAAAATCTTCTTCTCAGGCATATTTGCAATAACCTCATTGTCTAAAGTACGAAGAGGCCATTGAGATGGATCTAACGAAGTCCACTGAGGCCCATGGAGCCACAGGGGGTTTGAAACTAATTTATTTGGCGTAACGCCACGTGAAAGTATGTCAGCGGGATTCTCAGTACCTGCGACATGATAAAAGTTATCAGCGCGAATATTGTCGGTAATCTGAACAACGCGGTTTGCAACAAAGGTCTGCCACTTGTGTGGCGAACTCTTTATCCAGTACAGAGCTACTTTTGAATCTACAAAGGCATAGACTGATATTGCAAGGTCAAGAGAATAATTGTCGAGTACTCTGCGAAGCAATTTTGAGAGTAAAACCGCTCCACAAAGCTCAAGGCGTGCAATAGATAGTGGTTTCGTCGGTGCGACTTTAGTCTTTGCACAAATCAACTGGACGGTGTTACCATTGACGCTCTTTACATGTATGTAGACTACGGCACCGTATGCGTGCTCGCTGGCGTCGGAAAACCCCAGGAGTGACGCAGTACAGTTTTTGGATACACCAACATGTCGCGGGATACGTAAATCATTAAGAGCTGGTAATTCAGCACAGAATTGCCTCCACATCTTAATAATTGGCGGTGGTGGTATGTCGTCCCAATCTAAATTAAGTTGCCAAAGCTGCTTTATTAACAATTTGGCATACGCGACTGTGGGAGCAACGAAACCCATTATGTCCCACAGGCGAGCGACAGTAGATAAGATGGCGCGCTTAGTGCACGTCACATCAGCGGGAACAGATATCTTAAAATAAAAGGCGTCACTATCGGTAGACCAATGCAAGCCTAGTATTTTATGTGGCATTGATTTATCGAACTCTACTTCTCCTGTAATTTTATGGGAAGTAGGGAGGTCATCTAAAACAGATCGACGGTTGCTATGCCATTTTATCAGGTCCCATTGGGCACCCTTGAATAAGTCTGTCAGCTGCCGAGAGGTCTCACTGGCCTCGGATTCACTGGGCATAGAGAACGCGATGTCGTCCATATATAGCGAAGTAAATGCGATACGACTCGCAAGCGGATACTTTGCGCCGTCGTCATCAATGAGCTGTCTTACCGTGCGCAATGCATGGTATGGACTCGAAGTTAAACCGAAGCACACGCGATTGAAGTGGTATAACACAAGTGGGTCTTGTGGACGGAAGCGGTATAGGAAGCATTGGTAACGACGATCAGAATCGCGAACAACTATTTGCAGAAATTGTTGGCGACAGTCGGCTGTCATAGCGATTGGATGTAAGCGGAAAGTTAAAATTATATTGAACAAGTCGCCTTGCAAATTTGGTCCTGAATGAAGAATATCATTTAATGATCGCCCAGTGCTAGTCTTACTGCTAGCATCCAGGACAATGCGCAGACGCGTTGACTTCTTATCTTCGCGTAAGACTCCATGATGCGGTATGACATATATTGGAGCGGGTTCATGAGAGTCATACGGCGGTGCGGGGGATATATAATTTTTAGCTAAGTATTCCTTTATGACGTCATCATATGCTAACCTTAATGTAGGCGAGGCTTGAAGTTTCCTCTCCAAGCACATGAATCGTCGTCGAGAGGTTTCATAAGAATCTCCGAGAGAGTAAACGTCATCTTTAAATGGCAGGCCAACAATATATCTACCAGTAAAAGGATCGCGGGATGTCGTAGATTTATAAAACTCTTCACATTCAATGTCTGAAGGACACTGAATGGGCGGTGCGGAGGGTGGCTGTTCAAGCTCCCAAAATCGTTGCACTAATTTGTCAACGATAGGAGACTCTAGAACTGAGCAGCACGTTAAAGAATGATTTACCTGAAGTGTCGGCACTGAGCCCATAATAACGTAACCAAATACCGTATTCAAAGCCGAGGGCCCGGACAAGTCGTTAGACGAATAAATTACGTCTGGACATAGTAAGTGCGGGAAAAGGGATGCGCCTATCAAAACATCAATTTTATTAGGCATGCTATAACATTCATCAGCGAGTCTTATGCCATGGAAGTGTGATAAGACAGATGTGTCTACCACAGCGGTGGGCAAAAGGTCGGTGATTTGATCAACAACTAGCGTTGAAATATTGAAGTTAATATTCGAGTCGAATCGTGAGAAAATTTTAATATCAATCGATTTCGATTTTACAATTTTTTCAACTCCACCGAATCCCTTTACTACAGTACATTCGGTATCGTGTTGTTGAACGCCTAAACGATGACAGCACTCTTTAGTCACAAAATGGCTTTGAGCCGCGGAGTCTAATAATATACGAATAATTTGTTTCTCTCCCTTAGCATCGTAAGCAAATACTTGAGCGGTTGATAATAAAACAGTTCTCTGCGAATGACTTGCGCGCGCGGGAGGCGGTGAACGTTGAGAAACATTCTTGAACGAAGTACACAGCGCGACGTCTGAACGCGCACCTGCGGTGAGGGGTGGCGAGTGTGCGGGCGCGGGGGTTGTAGACTTCAGTGTAACTGGCTGAAGCGGTGGAGGACGCGCCAGCGCAGGGGAAGCATTATCGCTTCTGCGGTGGAAGTGCAACAATGTGTGATGTTTAAATTTACAAACTCGACAACTATAATTTGAAGAGCAACTAGAAACTCGATGACTTAAACTGAGACAATTCACACATGCATTGTTACTCTTTACGCATTTAAATCGTTCCTGCGGCGTCATTTTATTAAAGTCTGCACACTTAAATAGGTGTTGATGCACAATATTATCGCACAGACACTTTGAGCAACTAGTCGTCGTGCTTACGTACGCCTGATACTTCGGCGACGAAGTATTATTACAGCGACGATTATTACCGTTACCTCGTCAATTGTTTGGTGCGCTATTAGAATTTGTACTAGAATCGGTGCGTTGCAAAACTTTGGAGCGGGTCTTAATAAAATTTACTAAATCATCAAAGGTAGGTACCATCGAGTTATGACTATATTCGAAAGAGCGAATGGTATCCGGGTCCAGCTTCTTAAGCGCGATATGAAGAACAATTAAGTCCGCGAGATTATCTAACTTTAAGTTTTGTAAAGCGCGCACTGCACTTATAAAGTTATCAGTAAATAAATCAAAATTATTTGCGGTGGCCGATTGCAATGGCTTAAATTCGAACATCTGATTAATATATGTAGATGCTAGCATACGCCGGTCTTCATATTTGTCAACGAGTGCTTGCAATAAAATTTTATAATTTTCAGCGCAAGGAGTTATACCTGAGCATACAGATAGGGCTTTGCCCGTTAGTTTACCTAGCAAATAGTATAACTTTTCAGCGTCGGTAAGCGATGTGTTGTCATGGACGGTTGATTTAAAGCTAGCATAAAATAAAGGCCATGAGCGAATGTCACCCGAAAATGGCATAAGTTCGATAGGCGGAAGTGAGAATCTGGCTTTAGATGGTGTACTAGTACTTTGTGAATTAGATTGCGAATATTGTAAATAAAGCCTATTTATTCTACCGCAAAGAGACTCAAACGCAATGAGGCTGTTATAATCAGGTTTAGCAATAGGGTTTATTTTTAATAAATGTGAATTATAATTATCTAAGACCTGTTTAAACTCAATACGTAAAGCATTAATATTAGAACTTCCATCAAGAAAACGCTCCATCGTGGAAGTGTTTATGTGGATGTCCGAGGACATATCATATATTTTTTGCACTATTTCAAATAAAGCATCTCGTTTAGCTAACAATAAAACCAACTCAGCATCAGGTGTGCCCTCATTATCCGAGGAATCGCTATTATTCGATGCTATTTGTTTTTTAGGCGGCATTACAACTTAAGTTATACGGCAAAAATAATATAATTATAAGCGGGTAGTCTGTAAGCGACCTCGCTACGCGGTTGAATTATTAAATATTAGTTTTGTTAACGATGAACTTTAATTGTTAACTTTTATAATAATTATGAAGTTATTTATATCGAATATAATGCTTAAATATATGTGCAAATAATAAATGTAATTTAACAGTATAATCTATAGATGTAGTTAAAAGTTGATGACGTGATGTGAACATACAACAAATAATTTATATAGATAATTATATGCTTATTCATTCTATGAATATAGTTTTAAAATTACTATGAATGTCACCTATTAGGACCTATTCTAGTGTTCTAATAAGGGCGGAGTTAATCCGAAGTCGGATTAAAATATAAATAATTAATTATATAAACGCTTATTACGATAACGATCTAATAAGGGCGGAAAGTCAAGGTCAATCCAGCGAGAAGTGACCATTAAAAATGGAGACGCCAGCAACTTAAAGTATCTTCGATAAAGATTTAGTGGACTGTAATTTTGGTGCATACGGCAAAGGGGAAAATAAATAGGTGGGATAGCACGCACTGACCTGATGAGGGCTGCCGCGCCTTCCTCCTGGAGTGTCTGCTATACAGCTAGCTCGCCACGTGGTTCGGCGCACACGCACTCTCGGAACAGTCTCGTGAAGTCCCACACTCTCCACCTTTGCCCTTACGGGGGCGTCTCACACTTTTATGAGTTACAAAGACACAATGTCTGATGCGGTGAATATTAAACATAAACAGGAGAACTCAATGTTCGTCCTGCGCGGTTTGCGGTTAATGTACATAAGACGCGACGGGTGGCCGTGCGTTGCGGATGGCGTAATATCACTTAGTATAATGACGCGCGCCGAGATCCTCTTTTTCACCTCGGCGGCAGCGCGTGCGGTAGGAAAGGGAAGGAAGGAAGGAAACAAAAAATATGCACTAGTCATGTTGATAAAGTAGATATAACTTAGGACGAACTCAATGCGATATGTAATGTAATGTTGATAAAGTAGATTGTTAACTGGCGTTACCAACAAAGTTAAAAAACAAGCTTCATGAATGGTTCTTACTTACTTCTTTTTATACCGTTAATGAATATCTTGAACATAAAAATCAAAACAAATTACACATTTGATTATCGGTATCTGAATTGCATGATTTTTTGCTGTGAGTAAATAAAATAAGACTTTGATAGTTATAGAATAATTATTAGCTGGTTATTTTTAATGTTTTTACATGTGATCGTTTATATTTTGACACGTAAACAATTGTGTGACATTGTTTTTCGTAAATAATCTTTTCAAATTAATTATAGCATAAATGAGTCATTTTCATATAATATTAATAAACCAAAATTCATTAATAATCAATAATTGTAAAATGTTTTACGAATATTTAGTCAAAACGGTCACGACTCGATAAGGCAGAATATCGGAAATTTTATGTTTCAATCATGAACGTACTAAGTTGTTCTTAGTACGTTCCATTTTTTTTTTGTAATCGGATATTCACTTTTTTTTTCAATTCAATTTCGTTAGCTAACAAAATGTCCTCGTATTTTTATATCCTATATAGCTCCATGCGTTACATTAATACGAAACCAGACCCTGCCTTCATTATTAAAATAAATATTTATGGTCCCGTAATATTTCTTCAGAGAGACAATATTTGTAATTTCAATGGAGAGGATTTGAACAAAGTTAGAGCACGAGTTGAGTAATTTTGTTGTCATTGGATAACTTCTTTGAAAAATATTTTTATTGAGTACGTTCGTATTTCAGTGTTAAATGGACGATTTAACTGTACTAGTATTTTGTCAGTTACCATAAACAAGTACTCTTGGGTGGACCAAAGTAATACCCGCCTTCCAATGTTTATGGGCTTATATTTGTGGGAATGACGGAATACCTGTACCTTACTACGAGTGAGAGGAGGATTTGTGGTTCCTTCCCAAGTAGGAGCTAACGCTAGAGGGGTCGCAGCTGTAAGTATAATTTCGTCGTATTATTGACATATTGTTATCTTTGAGCATTAAATACTCAAAGACTGCGATAGTTGAACACCGTAGGTTTAAGAGGGCAAGACTACTTGATCTTACTAATCAGTGAAATCTAGTTTTGAAATATTTTGTATTGTTTACGATTGCCAGAGTCTAGTTCGTATCTCAAAATAGTGAGTTGACGAAAACGATCTCACTCAAATGACATTAATATTTTAATTTGAAAAATCTGTATGTGACTGTGTCGTCGACGTGTGTCGAAAACATGAAGCAAACGACCTCAAAATAGCGGTGCTACCCCACCATTTTTCACAAGGTTTTGATTCAAAATTGGACACGGTAGGTGGCGCTGTTGTCGAGATTCAAAAAAATCACCCATGTGAAGTCGGGGCGGATCGCTAGTATATTATAAGTTACGAGTAGAAGAAGTACTAAACTTAGGTTTACTCGGTGAATTTCGGGTTAATTTCAAATATAATATTAAATACATGATATAAACGTTGAGGCTTTGAGTTGACACAAAGGCCACCTCAGTCACGGCTTTATCATTAAACTGAAGTTGCAAAGTTATTAAATAAACACCTTATTGTAAGTGGCTGCTACAGCCCATGGCAACCTGCAACCAATTTGAAATAAAGAAGGCTGCAAATGTGAAAGCTGAAGTAGATTGCCTCACAGGCTGTGATTATATTAGCTCTCTATATCTTTCAGACCAGACAATAGCAGTGCAAGCTCTGCTATTTGGAGACAGAAATAGGTAAAAGTGACGCACTTACCTGCCCGGACGGATTCCTAGGCGGAGCAGTAGTCCTGCTGTCTTGTAAATTGTTAAATGTTTATTTTAGATGAAATTTGTGTAATGTTTACTTTACTTTTTGCTTTTAAAATATGAAAGCCAGGATAAGAAGTATTTGAAAACATTACAAACACACCATTCTTTTTATCTCTTTACCCAAAATCAATCACAAAAACACATTGCAATGAAAAGGACTAGAAGACAAAGTGGACTATAAAATTGAGTTTCCGGATTTAGTGACTGACTTAAATGAGTTGACTGTCGGTCTATCCAAGTAGTTGTCGAACTCTAAGCTAAGGGACTTTTCTATTGAACATATGATACCAAACTAAGAAACAATTTATTTAATATTCACAATGATTGCAGCAGTTACAATAAAACTTTAACTCTGGAGCACTACTGGGGCACTAGAGAAATTCATTATTTTGCTTTTCTTCTTTTTTTATTATCTGGAGCTCTTCTTTGCCGAGAATGCTTTTCGGCGGTTTATTTTTACACCCAGAAAAAAGTAAAGGGCTACCCTACGGGATGCGGGGAGGGAGGTGGTGAATGCTCTAAGCATACCACGCGTATATATTTATATTATTATAAATAAAATATACGATAATCGTATAAATAAGAAAAAAATAATCGTCCGATTGTCGTACGAGTAGACACTTCCATAACTATATGAATTTTTCATGATATGGAATTTTGTAGAATCTCCACTACATACACAGATTACATATCATGAAAGACAAATAAGTACAATTGCATTTTACAAGATACAAGATTCAAAATAACAGAAACAAACCGGTAGAGCTGCAAAGAACAATTTCATTACAGGGGTGTTACACCGCAAACTTCCTGACTCCGGCTGCTACTGAGAAGCTTTTTTGCAGAAAAACATAATAACTTATTTGGGCGCGACCTGGGACTTGAACCCGGGACCACCGTTATTATCAAAATAATGCCGTGGGATCGTAATATACACAGCGAAATCATGTAAATTATAGGCAACCAAATCTAAGAAATACATTTTGATAGCTTTCAGACTTATTGCACCAAGCATGTCATCAAAAAAAAAGATTCTTAAAAAAAATCGATATCGATTATTTAGAGTTGGTAATCATTTACAGTTTGGTTTGAATAATACCAGAATAAATTAAAAACGGATAATTTAAAACACAAGATTTACCAATTTCTTCGAATTTGCTGTAACTGCATATTTCTAGAGGCACAGATATTAAAATTTTAGATTGAAAATAAATTTATACAATTACTTTCAGAACAATTAGTTGAGCTGTTGTTGTTTAGATTAATTACTATTTGAATTTCAATAATGTAGTTAAAATTAATGTCTCTATCAAAGTCATAAATAATCAATATTTTTCAAATATAGTTCAAAAGTCAAAGCCGAGTAACAAAATAAGAAGACACAAACACAACATCACAAAATTATGCACAGGAAGCTCCCGAAATGGCGGAAGATTGAACTTACGTAGTGGTTTTTTCAGCTCGGACTTGTATATGAGTTTTTTTTCTGCACAAGTTAACGTTGACAAAGTTAAAAAAATAAACTTGTTTTATTCATGATTCATGTAATTTAAGGAGTTTTAAGAATAAAAATTTTACTAAACAATTAATACATTAAAAAAATTAATGATTCGTTTGTTTGAATATTTTACCGATTATTTGAATATTTTTGTCGATTATTCGCATAATAATGAATTTTAATTACCCAAACACTACGGTAAGGTACATAGAGACATATCATTGAAACGAGTTCAAGTAAAAAAAAGTTGATATTGATTATTTTTTTAATATTTTGTTTCGTTTAAAGGATAAAAATTTAAATTAGTGATAAAAAACTATACACATTGTAATGAAATATAGATCTTCATAATTCTTCGGATTTAAATAAAAGTTATATTAATTTAAATTGTGTGAGTACGTTTGTGCCATGTTATCGCGGAATGATTAATCAGAAACGGAAGGAATTCCTTGGATTTGGTTGACTATAAACGTGTATATTTCAATTATAAAACATTATATTTGTTACTAACAATGAAAATTCGAAATAGGTTTGCGTATGAAAGGTCTATCTATTCAAGTATGAAACTGTTTTCCTTAGAATGTCAGGACAATACAATTCCTACAAAGGCTGAAAATTTATAGTTCAGGGCCATTGTTTAATCCCCAAGATATCATAACCCAACAATTTAAATGACAAAATCCGGAAACTTTAAAACTAGTATTGCTTCATATTTCCTTATATTTAATGAATGTAATCAGGCATTACCTTGCGAAAATTTATTATTAAAAATATTAAAAATTAATATGCTAAGATAGCTTAATCAAAGAAAATGATGTGACTTTTAAGCAGGGCAAGGTTAAACAAAAAACAAGTACGTAATTGCGCTGCGGCGGGAAATGCTGTCCAAACTAGACAAGATACATTATTTTATTTTTTACGCGGATTTTAGCTAAGTCATTTTTAACACACTTTTTAATCATATTGTCACTAATACTACACATTGAATCAAACTGATTTAATGGATTTTATCGCTTTTAATTTGCATTTTATTACTTCCAGATGTCCAGGATACTTTGTGGCACCCATGGTCACAGGAGGACTTAGGTATTTGAAGTTCTGATATCATAGTTAAATTGGGTTACCTTAACCTTTGTAAAACTGTTAAAATGTCGGCATCATCATTATTATTACAGCCTTTCACAAGTCCACCGCTGAACGTAGGGCTCTCCCAAAGAATATCACAAACCACTATCCCGAGACACCCACATCCCTCGGCTTTCTGTAAGGTCGCCACTCCATCTAGTGCGGGGGCACCATACACTTCACTTACCGGTACGAGGTTTCTACTCGAGAATCTTTCTAAAAAACGTTGGGATTTAAAAAAACATAATAAGTGAACGCAATAATATCCGTAAAATTAATTTTGTAAATAAATCTGTCACCGTGAGCGTGTATTGGCGGTGATAGAATATCCACAGCCCGATATCGGCCCATGGATGTCTGAAGACTCAACGTAGGGAAACAAAAGCAGGATGGGGTTAACAACCCATCATATATCCTTATTCTAAACGAAAAATTACTCAAAAAACTAAGAGATGAAAAGACCTTACCTTTACAAAGCACAATAAAGGAAAAGAAGTGGTAGTAATGAACATAACTCTGAAACTACTAAAACGTTCGCTTTAGAGGTCAGACTAATTAATACTTGTACTTTCTTTAATTAACACCAAACAAACACATAAAAAGTTTTATGAGGAAAACAATTCGTTCCTTTAATTAGCTCCATGAAAAATCCCTAATGCAAACTTCTTTGTTGTCGGTAATGTATTTTTCTTTATACTTTATTTTTAGTTATTTATATGGTTAATAAACGCCGTAAGCGTTGATGCATTATTTTTATTTTCTTAGTAACTTTCTAATTTAGAAATTTGCTTTTAAAAACATTTTTGTAAAGACAGGGGCAACGTCGCGCATTAGATAAGCATTTGATCACGGCGCTGCAGGGTCACGAGTTCAAATCCTGCACGGAACAAGTGTATGTTTGGCCTACAAATAAACGTCACATAACTGAATATAATAATATGACCTTGTGCAGTTTTATTTTATTTTATTTGTGTATGTAAATCGTCTTCATGATTTTATTTATACTTATATTCCTTCCACGCTACATGAGAACTTCACATATAATTTAAAAAAAGTAATGTTCACTCCAGGAACACACAAACTAGTAGCATTTACTCGACTTTACAGTCAGTAATTAATTCTTGGGGCGATTCGTATAACTTTTACAACAAACCCAGAAAACATACAAAATCTGACTTCCGCTAAGTTTGAAAACTTTATTAAAAAAAATATCATAAAAGGGGTTAATACTATAATATTAAGGAATTTATAGATGATAATAACCACTGAAAGTCAGGTGATTGCTACCAAGCAATTTTTAATTTATTTTGTATTGTTAAATATTATGTAACAAATAGAATTATTGTATACTGTTTTTTTGTAAAAGAAATTCCCTCCGAGTTTCTTGCTGGTTCATCCCAGGACAGATATATTTTCTGAAGAAGTGATAAATTAAACATATGAGTGATTTTCAATAATTATATTTCTAATCAATCATCATTCTCTAAACCATTTCCCATTATCTGGGGTCGGCGCAGTAAACCTTCTTGTTCCATTCCTCTCTATCAGCCGTCATTTCCATACTTACTCCTTTCATTCTCATATCACTCTTCACACAATCGATCCATCTTTTATTCGGCCTTCCTCTGCCCGTGTGTCCCTCCACATTCATATTCAACACTCGTATTGTGACATGACTTTCATTCCTCCGCATCACATGCCCAAACCATGCCAATCTGCTTCCTCTCACCTTTTCTACCACTGGCACTACTTTCAGGCTTCCTCTTATATACTCATTCCTTATCTTATCCATCCTTGTCACACCACACATCCATCGTAACATTCTCATTTCATTCGCATGCAGTCTATTTTCATCCTTCTTCTTGACGGCCCAGCATTCACTTCCATACATGACGACAGGTCGGATGATCGATTTGTAAATTTTCCCCTTCAGCCTTATTGGCATTCGGGGATCGCACGTTGTGGCTGTGACCTGTCGCCACTTCATCCACCCTGCGTTAATCCTATGCTGCACAGCTCTATCTATTCCGCCGTCGCCTTGAATGAGGGAACCGAGGTACTTGAAATCTGAGCAGGTAGGCAGTATAGCGCCATCCAACGACATGGGTACAGGACTGGAAAGACCGCCGAAATCACAGCACAGATATTCGGTTTTGGATCTGCTGATCTTCAAGCCAACACTTTCCAGCCTCTGTTGCCACCCCGTCAGTCTGCTCTGTACCTCGATGCCTTCTTCCCCGACAAGCACGATGTCATCGGCAAAGAGCATGCACCAGGGTGCCTCATCCTGCAGGTCCGACGTCAAAGCGTCCATAATCAGTAGGAAGAGGTAAGGGCTCAATGCCGACCCTTGGTGCAGCCCTACCGCCACATCGATACTGCCCGTAGTTCCCGCGGCAGATCGTACACATGTACGGGATGCTCTGTACATAGCACGGACTAACCTCACATACTTCCCAGGCATACCTTTCATCTTTAACGCCCACCACAAAACCTCACGGGGAACCCGATCGTACGCCTTTTCAAGGTCGACAAAAACCATGTGCAGATTTTTATGCACGCGCTTGTACTTTTCGCACAATTGGCGTAATGCGAAAATGGCATCTGTCGTACCTCGACCGGGCATGAATCCGAACTGGTTTTGTGTTATCTCACACTCTTCTCTCATTCTTCTCTCTATTATTCTTTCCCAGACTTTCATAGTATGTGACATGAGTTTTATTCCCCGGTAACTGCTG
Source organism: Parnassius smintheus behrii (assembly GCA_036936625.1). Lineage (NCBI taxonomy): Eukaryota > Metazoa > Arthropoda > Insecta > Lepidoptera > Papilionidae > Parnassius > Parnassius smintheus. The sequence continues at coordinate 53,285,445 of JAUPFT010000011.1, forward strand.
CACTTTTGAACGTCTCCTTTGTTTTTAAAAATGGGGACCAGTATACTACTGCACCATTCCTCAGGTATTTGTTCTTCCTGCAACAATTTACCGAAAAATAAACTCAACCACTTCCATCCATCCGCACTCAGCAACTTCCACACTTCTACTGGTATTCATCTGGGCCGACTGCCTTCCCATTCTTCATATTCCTAACAGCCATTTTTACTTCTTCCACACTAATTTCTCTCACTAAGCCCACATTCACTGGTGGGTTTTCAAGCATACCATTCCATTCATTCTCCTCATTCATCAATTTCTCAAAATACTCCTTCCATCGCTTCTTTATACTTTCATCGTCAGTCAAAATCCTTCCAGAATCATCTTTTATACATTTTACATGTGAAACATCTCTTCCATTCCTTTCTCTCGCTCTTGCAATTTGAAAAAGTCGTTTTTGACCTTCGGGGCTTTCAAGGGACCGATATAATTTATCTTGCGCCTCTGCCCTACAAATAGCAACTTCCTTCTTCGCTCTCTTCTTACATTCTTTATACGCCTCTCTCTTACTTTCTTTTATGGATTCATTCTGGTCTTCTACGCTCTGCCATTCTTTAAAGGCATTTTTCTTTTCTCTCAAAACTTCTCTAATACTTTCACTCCACCACCACCCATCCTTATCTATCATACGCTTCCCTTTTGTTTCTCCTAACACCTTCCTTGCCACACTTCGGATACAATCAGCCATTTCCTTCCAGCACTCATTCACACTCATTCCTTCCATATCACCCATCTCTATCATCTTGTTTACAACTAGCTCTCTAAATTCACTTGCATACTCCTCCTTATGCAACAAATGCCACTTTATTTTGGGTGGGGGACGATCCTTATGTTTGTTGAGGCGAACAGTTAAGCAGATGTCAGCCAGCAGAATTCGGTGCTGGGATACTAAGTCTTCACCTGGAAGCACTTTGCAGTTTTTTACACTCTTGATTTGGTTCCGTCTTAACAGAAGATAGTCGATCTGTGTCGCGTGGTGGCCACTTTTATAAGTAACAAGATGCTGATCTCGTTTTTGGAACCACGTGTTTACTACAGCCAGGTCGAAAGCACATGCTGCTTGCAGAAGAACTTCCCCCTCACGGTTGCGTACTCCGTACCCCCATCCACCGTGTACTCTTTCATACCCGTCATTCACTCTCCCTACATGTCCATTAAAATCTCCTCCCATATAAACATCCTCACTCTCAGGTATTCCCATCATCATACAATCAAATTCCTCCCAAAACTTCTCTTTCACACTCTCTTCACAGCCTGTTTGCGGAGCATACACACTTACAACATTCACTACTTTGTTTTCAATCATTAATTTAACAACTATCATTCTGTCATTTACTCTTTTCACATCTGTCACTCGTTTTTTCATTCCACTATCTAACACAACTCCTACTCCATTTCGCTTCCCGTCACTTCCACAGTAATAAAACTTGTATCCTTCCCCAATCTCTCTTGCTTTATTGCCCTTCCATTTTGTTTCCTGCAAACAGGCAACATTCACTCTTCGTCGTTTCAAAACATCTGCTAACTCTCTTCCTCTTCCAGTCATCGTACCTATATTCCAGCTTGCAAACCTCACTCTGACATTCTTCTCTCTACGGGCTCGCCTCTTACGTCGCACCCGCTCCGTAAGGTGCGACAACCCTTGCCCACTTCCCACAGGAGCCGGGTGCTGCTCCTGCGCGTCGCCTGCGGGGTACGCCCTAGCCCTGTCATATATCCCACAACTCGTAATATTCATAAGTTTACTGCATGGGATTTGGCAAAAGTTTTACAGTCGGCCGCCTGCCTGACACCAACCCTCTTTGGGTATGCTATTGTTGGTAGAGGAAGCTACCATTTTGGAAAAAGGAAAAAAAAAGGTTGGGGGTAGGAGCGTAGGTGTAAGGATACTGTTATCTCGGCAGGAAAGGTATGAGAATAACAGTAGCTCGGGGAGCCGGGGTCGCGTACCCGTATTCCATAACAGGATCACCGGAAAGGTAGACCAGCATGAAAACCCCCTGACTGGGGGTCATTTCATATTGATTAGAAATTATATTTCTAATCAATATGAAATTTAAAAAAAATACTCTTCTGTAGGAACAACGTATTGAAAATAAAAACATTAGTATTTTCTTCTAAGATTGCTTTAATCTTCACCCTTTTGAAACCAAACAAGCTTCTGAAATTTCCATTTTAAGTGGTTTTCTAATATAAATATTGACGCAGGGTCTAGTTCTATCTGATGTTTGCCAGATTTAAAGTGAAATCCATCGTGTGTTTATTTTCATGGGATTTAGTTCACGGGAAGTATTAGCGTAAATATTATGTTAAATTTTTAAAAAAAATCTGCGACGACGACCTGCCCTAGCTTTGTATGAATAGGGTTTATTAATGTGGTGTTATTTAGATTAAAGATTATCAAAGACCAATCATTTTGTCAATTTTTCGTTTTTTTACAAAAATATCTCAGTGTGTTTCGAAGAAACTATGACCTAGATCCCTTCTAGCATTGTTTTCTGTCTGTACGTAAAGCTTCCTCACAATCAGTTCAGCCGTTCTGAAGATTAGATCGAACAGGTAGACAAATTGACAAACAGACAAAATGTTAAAGTTTGCCAATACGAATTAGGGCAGCGCGACGGAAATTTTCTTACCCTAAATCCCTCTCAGAAATGAGAAGAGTTTTGTTCCTATCGGTGAGACGTACATGTGCTGTAACTTTTGACTTTAACTTCAGTTTTATTTATATGTATAGATAAGTTTTTTGGCGAACGATTAAATAAGTAAAAAATCTGTTACATGTTTGTGATCGTTTCAAAAATTACTCCACCGTAATTTATAGACCACTAAGTGAGGAGCAAGAGAGTATCCGCAGTAGTACAAGAGTATTTGATAAAGCCCAACAAATCTGTAAAGTGAAGGCCAGCTACCCAGCTCGAAGGACCAATAAAAACGTAGAAAAAATGTTCTCGAATTAGCGTCTCGCGCTGGTCATGAATGTGGTGAAAACAACGACATAACATACAAACAAAAATGCGTGCAATTGCTAAATGCCGATGAGCAAATACCGTGCTATGTGACACTCTATAATGGATACTTATACTGATCCTCAGCAAAGAAACGTCCTTTACTGATTTCATCATTAACTGTAATGTATTGTAAAAATATATAAAACTTATTAGTTTTTGTCAGATGCCATAAGATATTACAACCCTCTTTAGTCATGATAGAAAATATTCCACTTTATATATAAAATTCTTAAATCTATCACAAAGTATAACGTATTTTTAGTAGGTATTTAATCGATCACCGTGAAAATTGGTGTATACTTAGTCAGGTCATAAGTTCTGCCAAAAACCTCTATAAAATTAATGATACACTTTTTGATAATTATATAGAAATTATATATGAAATGAAAGGTAATTTAATTTAAAATACAATTTTATTTACATTATTCAAAATGCCCTTCCCTATTTTGAATACAAGCCCTTAATCGATGCGGCCAATCATCAATCACAGCACGTACCACACTCATATCTATTTCTGCCACTGCTTTTGCCAAAGGTGCACAGAGATATTCCAAATTTCAATAAGGTTCAGCGCAGACTTTCTCTTTTCATTGTTGCCATATCTTATAATAGTAATCTAGTGAGCTTAAATCTAGACTAGAAGAGGGCCAGTCTTCATGTCCGATAAAGTCATTTCCACGGGTGGTCAACCAGTTTTGCGTGCTTCTTGCTCTATGAGCTGGTGCAGAGTCCTGTTGGAATATCCAATGTCTGTTTTTGAACATTTTTTGAGATAGAGGTTCCACTATGTTTGTTAGGATGGTATTTTGGTACACCTCGGCACTGGTTTTCACACCGTTTTCACAGAAAAACACCTCAGTTAAGCCTTAATGTGAAATTCCAAGCCAAACCATGAGTGACGAAGGATAATGTGCTCGTTGAACCCTCGGAATACGCGCGCTGGCTTCTTCACTGCTGTGGGCATCCATCTTATCATTTTGTTTCTCATAAATTTCTTCGATGTTAAAAAATTTTTCATCCGAAAACGAAATTTCGCGGTATTTTTTCCCGCATACCGCCATTACAAAGCGCGGGATCTATCCAGCCTAATTTTTTTCAAACGCTTGTTCAAAAAATATTCGGTCTTCTTACGATAAGCTCGTAGTCTGAAGAGCTAAATTTTTTTGTTTACGAACATGATTTCATTGGATTCGCGCCTTCACTGCTTTGATGATCGTGGGTGTCCTAACTGTACGAGGTCGATCGGTTTTCTTACGATCTTCGAAGCTTGAATCTTTAGTGAATCGTTTGATATTGCGATAAAAAATCACAGGGTTATTTTCAATTTTTGTAGAATATTGAAAATCTCTTTTGGCGCGTAACCACAGCGGTGCAACGCGATAACCGCTACTCTATATAACCGCTAACCGCTACTCTATATATTCCGCTATATGATATAATGAGTCACTCTCTGTAACAGTGAACCATTAAGCTTTACTGGAGGAACATATATTGGATTTTTATTTCTACCTCTGAAAACCAACACTTCACTTTTTTGCATTATATTTTAATCCGTGCTGCTCAGCATGATTCTCACAAATGGAATGCAACTTACGTATTTCACAGATTGACGGGCTCAACAGCACCATGTCGTCTGCGTAGCTCAAATTATTTAGACATACTCCATATATATGACAACCAACATGTGTGCTGCTAAGCTCTTCAATCAGCTTATTTATATAGATATTAAAAAGCCTCGGAGAGGTAAGACCCCTGCCTCACACCGCACTCAAGTTTATACGGGTCAGACAATGCATTGGACCACCTAACAAAATTTCTTTGCTTATAATACCACATAGATAACGTAGACACTAATGAAGCAGGACTCCCGCCTCCCGAAGCTTTTCCCACGGGACATTGTAGGAAACCAGGTAAAAGGCTTTTGAAAGTTCCAGGAAACAAGCATACAAGCGGGTGTTTCTCTGTCAGTGTAATATTTGAAAGTGTGCTTCAATGCAAAAATAGCACTCTTAGTGGATAATCCGGCACGAAAACCAAGTTGTGAATCATGTAATTTTATGTTTTCACTGAGGCGCAAGTCTAGCACACTGTCAAATACTTTTGCTATCACAGTCACCAGTGAAATAGATCTGTAATAACACTTCTCTGCTATGTCTCCTGTCCTGTTTTTAACAATAGGTACGACTATAGTATCCATAAGCTCTTGTGGTAAGTAAGAATGTTCTAAACATAGATTAAAGAAAATGGTCAACACTCTTGGTAAATGTATTCCAGCGTTTTGAAGGTGGTCGATGCTGAGTCCGTCGTGTCCAGGAGATTTACCTTTATTTATAGGAGAAAGAAAAATATAAGGAGAAGGTTTATATATATTTATAATTTAAAAAAAATTGAGTAAAAATTTAGACACAAACAAAATTTTTTTTTCAATCAAGCATGGTAATTAATAAATGAAATTGCAAGCGCTTGAATAAAAGCGTTTTTGAACACAACCTTTAATATTAACTGGCAGGAAAACATCCGCCGGTAGTTGTGAAATAAATTTTTTAAAAGCACCTACAGTTTTGTTTAAAACGTTAAAAACTATTCATAGTTGTAGGTTGCAAAGACTGTGTGAAACAAGTTGTCCCAGTCTTATCATGACATTTAATTAAAATAAATATTAAAATGTATAAGGAATTTAAATTTCATAATAATTTTGCATTCCTGATTCAAATTTATTTTATTTATATCCTTTAGTGATTACAAAATATCGTAACCATATTATGGTGTAACGTAATCAACATTTTGCGAAACAAATGAACCCTAATTCTATGAATAATGAAACTTTTTTTTTATAGAATAGGGTGACAAAAGAGCACACAGTCTACTTGATGGTAAGTGGTTGCTGCGGCCCATAGACATCTACATCTATCTTCCATTACAAATCAAAATGCAGATGCGTTGTCACCCATGAGGACTGAGATGGAATGCCTCATTTCCAGTAAAAAGGGTCTCCGGTTCTCTACACTCACCATACGAAATACAGCAGCATTAAGCTACTATTTCACGCTGGTATTCTGTGAGAGCGTGGTCCTTCCCCGGTCGAGCCGACCCATTCGTGCTACAACTATACTACTAATATAACTGCAGCATGGCTCTACCACGTAAGAAAAACTGGAAGCTAAACGGAACTTTAATTAGATTAACAAAATAAGTAAACTTTACTGATACATTCTATAAACTTTTGATCCCTTTACCATAAAGAGTTGCCGCTAGCATAGGCACAAAGCCGGGCGCCTTTACAAGTTACTAACGGAATTCTGTTTTTACTCATTTATCACGTCCTATTTTTGAAAACAAGGTGAGAAAACCTGCTTAGTAAAGAAGTGAAATTAACAATACCAGACAACTTATATGTGCTTCAAGATGAACGGTACATAGAAACCGAAAGGAAATAAACACTTGTTAGAATAGTATTAAATGGTAACTGTAAGATAAAAAATTAACGTTGCCAATCCGCTTGCCAAGCGTGCAACTATGGCGAATATCCGTGGTTAATATATGAGGCAATGTATAGTCGAGGCCTATATTCAGAAGGGGTTTTTATTAGGCTGTTACGGTAACGGTAATGATTTTTATAGGGTGTTAAACGAGCACACAGTATATTTGATTGTAACTGGATGTTGTAACACATAAATATCTACATCTATCCTCGATCAAATGAGAATCCAAATGCAGATGCGTAGTCACCACTGAGGACTTAGATGGAATGCCACGGTTCCATCAAAAATGGTTTTCGGCTCTCTATACTCACCAAACGAAACACAGCAGCATTCAGCTGCTATTTTACGATGGTGCTCTGTGAGAGCGTCTTCCTACCCTAGTCTAGCTGACCAATTCAACTATAATAAAACCGTAGCGTGGCTCTACCACGTACAAAATGATTGATCAATCATCAATTAAAGGTTTCTCATAAGTTAAAATACATAAGGCAACACCAGCGGATCTAAAAAGCCATACGCAGGCGTTCCCTTCTGTTAAAGTGTAAGCCCATGCAGTCCTACGCGTACAATAAGACTAATTGCAGCCGCATTGCTCACTAGACTAAATCTAGTAGCGCAGGGAATCTACATCTACAAAAATGTCAGAAGTTTTTAAGTTTTTGCAGCAAAAAGAGAACTGATACGTCAAATTTATAAAAAGATGGACCTTTTATACACACACACATATATATATATATATATATATATATATATATATACATATACATATATGATAGTGTAAACTACAAGTCTTGACTAACCATTTTTTTACATGGTGAAATATCTTCGCATACCCGCATCGCGTGGGAAAGGACGAGTTATATCAGACTTGCATCGACTAAAACCCAATGGTGTTCCACCTTCGCCGCATATTGAAAAGGCTAGTTGAACGCTTATACACACATCTGCGGTACCACTAGACAAGAAAAACAACACAACATGTAACTAAAACCTTGTGGTTCCCGTTAGGTGTGTTATCATAATCAGTATTTAAACGTATAGAAATAACACTACTTCGCAAAACTCTACGAAAAAAAATTTACTTCTAAATAATTGTTACGCGCTCACAGAATACCAGCGCAAAATAGTAGCTGAATACTGCTGTGTTTCGTATGGTGAGTGTATAGAAGCTTAAGTTCAAACGACCGCTTAATGTTGTAGACATAAATTAAATTTTGAAGTTGTTATTAGATTTATACCAATTTTCACAAAAGTTAGTTTCAATTACTAATATGGTATATATATATATATATATATATATATATATATATATATATATATATATATATATATATATATATTATACATAGTACCCGGTTGACCGAGCTTTGCTCGGTATTTTTCGCTCGATTTTTTTAATTCGTGTGTTTTGGAAATTATATTTAGATACAAATTACATACTGATGAATTACAAATAATATTTTTTGATCTTAGCGACATAACAGAAAAAACTGAACTGGTTATTTGAATAAAAAATCATGAGTGCAATTATTTTTATTTAAATTTTCGTGTTTTTAAAAAATACTAAAAAAAGGGCTCGAAAAAAATATATTTTCTCAAAAAAGAAAGAAACTTGAAAAAAAAATAAAAAAGTCGGTCGGTCGGTCTGGGCTCGAACCGGGGTTTTACGATTTTGTGACCGCCCATTATACCAATAAGCTATTTATAATCATTACCAAACTGTCAAAATTTAACTTCTTATTCTAACTATATTGTAGCAGTTTTTAATTGCCTAAAAACACGGACAAAAAGACATTTTCTAAAAATAAATCTTAGCTAGATCGATTTATTATCCCCGAAACTCCCTGGACACTAAATTTTATGAAAATCGTTGGAGCCGTTTCCGAGATCCCGATTATATATATATATATATACATATATACAAGAATTGCTCGTTTAATAGTATAGGATATATATATATATATATATATATATATATATATATATATATATATATATATATATATATATCAATATATATTATTAAATATACTCTAGAGTTCTTGAAATATGTCACATTGTTCGCAAAGTTAAGCTAGTTTCATAACTTACGACACTGCATCGAATTTCAAAGTGAAAATTTTAATTTATAGATTTACAGCTACTGTCCCACTTTATTCAATAAAAATTATAATACATTTCACTGTTTTAATACGCTGGACACAACTTTTAACACGCTGGATACTTGGATTACCTACGAGGCAAATATCATAACTTTTGTTATTAATGAAGTCAGGAAGTCGACTTGTGTTATTTAAGAAAGTCAGTCGTGCTATGACGACATATGCAACACCTAATTTTATTTCATGGATGTCCTAAGGGTGACTATGGTGGAGACCGTGAGAACCCTTGGTCAGACTTAAACAAGTACTCAAACCAACGACAGACAGCAACATGTTTGATTTTTATGTTTCTTTCTAAGAGACCAGCGACCCTTTCCAGCTTCGCCTAGATAGTATCTATTAATGAATCGTTATTTAGATTTAAAAAAAATCAAAGTACATTTATTTAGTTTTGTATGAAAAAAATCTTAAAGTTTTTTGGATGAAATATAGCCTTAATGTCTGAGCGTTGCTTTTTGTCTGTTCGTAGAGTTATATCACGATACAGACAAAAATTTGGGCAATCTTAATTATGTCGTAGTTTATACTCACAGCAAGCAAATCCTCCTGACCTTAATAATAGACAATTATTTCAATATTAAAGACGCACACTTCGATTTTATTTATATTGTAGATTTAAATATGGCTTAAGAGAATTCAATATCTCATTAAATATATTTAGTATGTAAATATATTCTATTATTCTTCGTCACATTTTCTCAAAACTTTAAAAAACGTACTGGTTCTACACTGGGTAGAACCAGTGCGGCTACCACTGATTTCAAATTGATCTAAGCGAAGGTCTTTCACTGTTGGCCGTATGTGAAAGCTCAGGGTCGCTCAATGGGCTATGATGATGGCTATGTTGCACGATAGAATTCTTAATGAGAATATGAACTAACGCGGTAATTGATCGTTGATATAACTCAAAGAAACGAAAATTGATAAAGGTTTGAGGAATGACAAAAGGTTTTCAGTAGTAGCGTCATACCGGTAAGCAACATGGTGTCTCCCAATTAGATGCAGTGATAACCATGTAAGAAATTTAAAAAGGCCATGAATGCAGGAAGCTCATATTGTGGCATAACTTGATGTTTAAAATTGAGTCATTATAACAAAAATCGAAATTATTTCTCTTTCCTAATCATAACATTTATTGACTTTTTAAAAAGCTGAAGACAGTACAAATGACCATTTCCTTTCAAAAGTGCTAAACATTATTCTTCGGCTTCAGCTCTTACTTTCCTCTTAGGTGGATATCCATGACTTGGGGGCGCATTGGCAACCGCAGTTTTTTTAGTTATTTTTATTTAGATTAGAAAATGCTTTTTCCCATTTCCATTTTAACATTCTCTCATACTCAATTGAACCGCATACTCAGCATATAAATTTAGGCGATCTTCTTTCGCTTATTTCCACCTAAATATTCTCTCTTATTAAACAATTTAAGCATTTAATTTTTTCACCCTCTAACAAATAACTGGAATATCTTCTTTCTGCGATAGTTGGAAATATTTTTCAAATACTTAAATTAGACGAAATACCAACTGAAAGAAGTAGATCAGCACTATTTGAGTTCGTCTTTCGTCTAGTCTAGGTCAAGTGTCTATGATTATTTTTGTCTGAAAAGATAATAAAACTGCTTTTTGACATTTGATTTCAAGGAATGGTTAATAAATTTGTTGTATAATTAAAAATTCATTAATATTTAATGCGTATAAAAAATTATTTCATTCTTTATATTATATTATAAGTGAGTATTTCATGTGTATTTTATTTATATATTTTTACTTATGTACCTATGTAATTTATTTAAGTTGAGTAAAATAATAGTTTATTGTTTAACTGTTTTGCTGTTGCAAGTATGGGCCGGTTCGAACGGGGTTGGTACCACGACCTCAAAGAAGAACAGTATGAAGTAGAAGTTCTGCTTCTGCATTTCTTCTGGTGAGAGCAAGTGGCCTGTGGCCCAATTCCCCCCCCCCCTTTAAATGTTAACAGAGAAAAAAACAACACTATCCCAGGAGGGTAACAACACCCCTGGTGACGGAGAATCCCTCGCTGAGCATCCATGTCTAAGCTACCCTACTCTTCCTGAGGGTACATAGGCTGTCCCGCGTATTTTGGAGGGGGTGAAATTCTGCTCGAGACAAAACCTGCTTAGGGCAAACGGAGCAATAAGACAAAAACGCCCCCTGCCATGCTATCCGTGAATTCCTGCAACATCAGGGACTTCATTGAAACCTTAACGCCGTACACTACCATCTGGAAACATCGAAGCGGGTCTTGCTTTTTCTAACCGAGACACAGGTGTCCTCTCCAGCTAATACTTCGTACCTCTCCTACCTAGGTGCAAATAAGAACACTCCTTTTTGCTCCGGGCTGAAGTTTACATGTACGTCAGAGAGGATATCTATTTTCGAAGCCTCGATAGCCTTGAGGGTACAGACCTGTCAATCCTATGCTCGCCTACGCAGATCCCAGATATGGAAGATCGTATACCTTCCCTATTGGACCTTCTGTTGACCTCTCATCCGGATTGATATCAGATCTCTGTTGATGCCCCTCTTGGGTCCTGAGATCATTGTCTGATCCGGAGTACAGTGTCACTCACGCTTCCATCGCGCCATTCTGTCGCAGATGTGATGCTACAAGGAATGGAACTTTTCCATCATCTGTGGTACCTATCGGAGGCAGAACCCAGCCATGGTTTGGTAGCTCCTGCAAAATTGCATTACACCATAAGCAGGAGTACTACCAGGCCAGGGCTGACACATCGACGTCTCGGGAAAAAACTCAAATCCCGGCGCTCTTAAAAAAAGTATAATTCCGCCTCCAGGTCCATTAAAAGTGTCATTGCCAAGGCAAAGATCGGTTAACATCAGCAGAATTACCGAGAAACTAGTTCGACTTCCTTCGGGAACACGTGTATTCTGGTCTCTCGCCAAGGCTGTCCAAGGGAAATTCTATCAGCCATCTCTCCCATCTCTGCACACGGAGGACGACTAGTTGGCCCATACTGCAAGAGACATAGCCGTTCTGCTGGGCTCCCTCTTTGCGTTCAACTCGACGTTTGATGACGGGGGAACCTACCGCTGACCATGTCGTGGTGTGAGTGCTCCATGCAGGATGTACTCTATACCCAACGCTCGATGCGCAATCGGGGTTGCTGAGCTGGTGATCTTTTCAGTTACGTAATTGATAAATGAGCGGGGGCAGTAGAGTCCAAGGGGAGGCATTGGCTGTTAGTTAGGACAAAGCGAAGGCCTTTGATCGGGTTTGGCACAAAGTGCTACTTACGAAGCTTCTTCCTATGGGCTTCCCGAAAAATAGGATAATCATTTTTCTTACAGATCGGAGCATCAAGGTCGTAGTAGACGGTGCTTGCTCCGAGTACAAGCCCATTAACGCTGGTATTCTACAAGGTTGCGTGCTATCACCAATGCTGTTTCTTCTGCAAATCTGTGATATGTTGCAAACCGGCAACATTTATGCGGACTACAGCACTGGTGATGCTTTATACACCGGCCGTACCAATATTTCTTGGGAAAACGTCGCCGAATTACCGGGACAAACTTGTGTCTGAAGTCGAGACTCCGTTGAACAAACTCTCGGACCTGCGGCGATTATATCTAGTCAAGTTCAATCCCCACAAGAGACAAGTTTGCACGTTCATTGCTAAAAATAACCATTTCGTCATATATTTTCAGTTTAAAGGCTTAAGGTGCTGTTCCGTAGTCATTTGGAATAGAAGGCAAAAGGCCTATAAAAAGCTGGACGTGCTCAGCAGAGCAGGATAGTTCATGCCGGCACTCCACCTGCAACTTTACAAGGCGCAGGTTTGGCCGCACTGTTACCATCTCTGGGCTGGGGCTCCCCAGTACCAAGCCGTTCGAATCGTCGGCAACCAAGCTCTTTCCGATCGGCTTAGCTCACTGGCACTGCGAAGAGATGTTGCATCTCTTTGTGTATTTTATCGCATCTACCACGGAGAGTGCTCTGAGGAATTGTTCGGACTAATTCCAGCCGTCAAATTTCACGAACACACATCGCGACAAAACTCGCGATAACATCCGTATCAACTGGATGACTAACGGTCCACCACTGTGAGATTTAAAAGAAGTTTTCTCCTCGCACAATTTTCTTGTGGAATCGACTACCACCAAAGATTTTTCCGGACCGATACGACTTAGGGATCTTCAAGAAAAGAGCCTACTCTTTTTTAAAAGGCCGGCAACACATCTGTAATTCCCCAGGTATTGCAGTTGTTCATGAGTGGTGGTAATGACTTACTATCAGGAGAACCGTATGCTCATTTGCACCCAAATTCATTTATGGGGCAATGTATAACGCTTTTAAAATAAAATCCCATAAAATGTACAAATTTTTTCAATAAACAAGTTTAAATATTTTATTAGAGAAAAATTGTACATTTACCTTTTATTTACCTGGCTTGTAACTGGGATTGGGATTTCACGCTTATAAAATAAATCTCTTCTTGTTGCTTAATGAACACTTAATCCGTAATACTCTAATATAAAGATTTCGCTTTATCTTAAATTGAATATTATTGGGTAAAACAGGAGAACATAACATAACAACGACCTAAAAAGTGTTTTACTCATAAATCTTAATCACGCTTTGACTCAAAAAAATAAATTTATCATGTCTTCAATCACATTGATGACATATTGCTACTTTTAAAGATCATTTAACATATTATAAACGATGAGGTTCTATATGCGACGTTCGCCGATTTTTCGGAGACGGCTGAATATAAATGATTGTTATATGAAATAGGTTATTCTTTTTTAGTGACCACTTCATAAAAGTTTGATAGAAAAACTTTCAACGCTAAAGGTGAAAAAATAAGAACAAATATTTAAATGTGACTTTTCAGTTGACTTTCTAATTGCTACTGTATACTTACTTAAATATTAAAGCCCCAACTTCACTTGGATTTCTTCCGGTTATTTTTGTATTAAAAGTTTAATTTTAATTAAAATTGTTTGCCTCACACTAATCTCACCAATAAGTTTACACCCTTTATTCCAGTCACGGATATGCAAATAAGGAAACCCTTACAAATTAATTTCGGAACCAGTACCCGTTAAACTGTTTAGCGTTACGTAGCTTTACTGTAAAATGTATTTCTGCTATAAATATAAAGCTCTTCAAAGTACTTCATAAGTTAGCAGAGCTAGACAAACTAGAACGGCGTTATTGAGTAGGAGTGGTAGTACCGGAAACGGACACGTTTACATCCCAGGGGATTCCATCCGGCCCAGTCGACTTATGTACATCTACTGAGAGTAGTACTTTACTTAGTGAGCATTTTGTGAACCGAATATCCTGCATATCTTGCGCAAAGCACTCACAAGTTTACAGAGATTTCCTGCTACAGAAGACTTACATCATTTTAAAACTGCGAGACACAAATACAGTGGAAAGTAGGTGACGTCCAGATTACTCAGTAATCATCTGCCACCAAGAAGGGTGTCCGCTTTTTTGTCATTCTTAACCGACAGTGCTTAAATAATAATTTATTGAAGCATTGTAATTTTATGGGGGTCCTGTTTATAAGGAGGAGGGAAAAAGAGAGTCTTTACGAAGAGTGCTCAGTCAAGCAGTCATCTTGAAAATCGGCGAATAAATAAAATTCTACACCTTATGTACAGGAAGAAATTATTAAGGGCACTTTAATAATCTTATTCATAACGTTAAGTGTATTAACGACGACTACGACTGTAACGCTTAGTAACGTGGCCAAATTTATAAAAGACGTACATGTAGGATATTTTGGTTACATTTTTCACACGTATTTCATGTTTAAGTTCAGAATTTCATAAACGTTTTCACAGTTTATAAATTAAAAAAATTTGCCGTACAAGTCACACATTATAATTTTCAATAATATTTTTTCTATGTCCTCACGATACCAACGTAGCATTATTTTATTCTTTTTGTAATTTGTGCAAAATTGACATTTTTTTACGGGATTATAATTGAACTATGATCACAAGATCGCCTTTGCGTATGTCAAAGTAAAAAATAGCTTTTTTATTACATAACATAACACATAAACATAAACACTCACGCCTGTCACCCAGAGGGGTAGGCAGAGACTACAGACTTCCATTTAGCACGATCCTGACATACCTTTCTCGCCTCTTCCACATTCATATACCTACGCATACATGCTCGTCGGTTAAGGGTACTCTTAATTTGGCCCATTTTTAGTATATCGCCAATTTGGTCGACAAACTTCCGCCTAGGACGTCCCTTTCCGACTCTTCCATTCACTTCTGCAACATATATTTGCTTTGTCAGTCTTTCCGCATTCATTCTTTCTACATGACCAAACCACCGAAGCATTCCTTTCTTAATCCTGGTCACCGCATCATCTTGCAAACCACACTCTTCTTTTATCACACAGTTTCTCACCCTGTCACTCAGATTCAGCCCTAACATACTCCTTAGCGACCGCATTTCTACCGCATTTATTCTACTCTCGTGCTTCTTCTGCCACACCCAACTTTCACTACCATACGTTAAAGTAGGGACTAATACAGCACTGTGAATTGCCATACGTGCCTTTTTTGACACATTCTGACTTTTCACAATAGAGTGTAGAGCCCCATTTACTTTATTTCCTGCATTCACTCGTCGTTCAATGTCCTTATCATATCTCCCATCCCTGCTGAATACACATCCCAAATATACGAACTCATCCACTTGCTCAATTAACTCTCCTTCTATTCTTATTTCACATACCGTCTTGCTTTCATCTCTTTCAAAAACCATCACTTTCGTCTTACTTGCGTTCACTTTCATTCCCCTTTCTTTTAATGACCTGTTCATTAATGTAACCATCATTTGCAACTCGGCCGCCGACGACGCAAGTATGACTTGATCATCGGCGTACAAAAGGCAAAACTTTTTTTATTACCTGCCTTCGCAATATTATTTTCTGTATTTTTATAAAATTACTTTAAACTCTTTAAAACTTATTAAAACGGAAAAACAGGGGGTGAAACAATACGCATTTTGCAGTTAAATGTTTTCTTTGAAAAAAGAGTGTTTTCATTTGCCATTTTTTGCGAGTTTCCATGAAATATTTTTAATAAAATTACATAAGATCGACATTTACAAAACAGTCTAAAAGGTATTTCAAAGGAAAAAATGTATGTGGGAGCCTTTTCAACAAAACACGTATTTCAGTCAAGAGTGGTTTTTGCACGTGGAGATAACTGTGATTTTTTTTCTGAAGTAATTTTGTTAGCACGTGTTAACCCAGATTAAAAATTTATAACATTTATAAATTAACTTGATATGTTAAGAATTGTAAATTAAATGCCACAATCATCATTAAAATCCTTCACAAGTCCACTACAGAACAACAACTTCCCTTAAGGGATGCTAGAAAACACGGTCCCGAGCCATCTGCATCCATTGATTTCCTTCATGTTTGAAAAATTAAATAAATTTCAAGACCATGTAAAGGGAATCAAATTCCGGTGGTATTGCTTCAATTCTCTAAAACTAAAAGGTCTACGAGTGTTACGTTTACAGACGGAAGTACTCATGTCGGGGCAGTTTCTTACCATAGATAGTGCGCAAGTACAGTCTTGCATGGAGTACTGCTGTCACATTTCTTACACGCTGATGCTGCAAAATCTCGCCTAGCAGCTTTGAACTCAGTAAAGAGACGTACTAAGAGGCTTACTAGTCACCTTCATTTGGTTGAAATCAATATTGTCAGCCTGGAACACAGGCGTCGCGTAGCCGGCCTCTTTTGTTATTCTGTAAGATGCATTTCAGAAAGAGAGCGCAAGAATTACATACTATAATGTATTCTCTTTCATTGACACTCATGCGATCGACGTGTATTTACCCCTTTTTTATCAATATTCCGAGCATACAAACCAACGGTGTGTTTCATATTTTGAAACGCGTACAGCAGACAAGTGTAATAATCTGCCGACGTCTGTCTTTCCATCAGATTACAGTCTTAGTGTCTTCAAGCAAGCCAGAGTGAATAGACTTTTACGATAAGGCAATGCCATTTACCATCAAGGGCTTCTTGACCACTTATCACCAGGTTGGATTGTAGTCCAGCCAGTATAACAAGTAAAAAAGCCAGATTTTGGTTATATTTTTCTTTCGCCCTGTAGTGGCGGAGTTAGAGAAATTATCACATTTTCTTCCCGTGGTTGAAAAATTCCAGATCTCATAACTTACGACAGATGGCGATATAACCATTTCGTTTACGCTAGACGTAAAATACTCTGATCTGGTAGATCCCAATTGTGGCTTTACAGGCTGATAAGTAAGTTCTTTAAAACTTTTTTATACAATTAAAGGAGACACACAAGCATACATACGATCTTCGAGCCAAGGGACCTTCAATAAAAAACTACTCATTATAAACGGCCGGGAACACACTTGCAATTCCCCTGGTATTGCAATTGTTCAAAGGCGGCGGTAGTCTCCCACAATCAGAAGAAACAAATGCTCGTTTAACGCCTCATACATAACAAATAATATATTATACATGATAGAGCTATGCTACAGCTGTACGAATAAGTTAGCTGAACAGGGAAAGGACCACGATTTCAAAGTAACCAGTAAAATAGCGATTCGGATACATTTTTATACCGAGTTCATAAAACGAGAATGTTCTATATTCGACCCGTATATTTTTTGGAACACGTTTTACGTGGTAGAACAACGCTACAACTACATTATGGTACTTCGCCGCTTTCGGGAAAGGACCACGCTCTCACAGAATACCAGCGTAAAAATAGCAGTTCAATGCTGCTGTGTTTTGCATAGTTAGTGTAGAAAGCTGGAGGCCCTTTTACTGGAAACGAGGCATTCCATCGTAGTCATCAGGGGGTAACAACGCATCTGCATTTTAATTCTTAATCGAAGATAGATGTAGATGCCTATGGGCAACAGGATCCACTTACCATCACTCGGACTGTGTGCTTGTTTGTCAATCCCATTATATTAAAAAACACTGGAGCCAATTGAAATTATTCTTTTTTCATAATGATTTCTTATATTTATTCGAATACTACATATAAAAAACTAATTTTATTTACTAATTTTTAAAATATTAATTTATGATTCGATCTACGCAGAATGGGCTTCCAGTATCTTGAAACTTTGCAGTAGTAAGCTTGGGTTTGGAATTAATTTTAATAATTATGGGATCCCAGGCAGATCGTAGCACCCAGCCACCTTCTCTATTGGAATAAGCATGTTTCTTAAAATCAATAGCATCCCGAATCGTCCTTGTGAGGAATCGGTGTTGTTTTGCTAGGATTTGTGGTCTATCAAATCTTATATAATGGTTGGGACGATGCTGAACATGTTGACATATTACAGACTTCTCGGAGCATCAGTTTTTTTATTAAATAGGTTATACATAAGGGGTAGATAAATTCGAACAAAAAATTCCATTTCTAACGTTGGAAAATAGGTTTTTTTTAACCTAGGAACCACCTACTATGTCACTGGAATGTTTAAGTGTGAGTGAAACAATTAGATATCTTCGTTATTTCTGAAGTAAAAATGTACCAAGGAGAATAATTATAAAAACTTAATTTGGCTACTTTTTATAGAATAAGGGTGACAAGGAATAAGTGAACCCACAATCCACTTTATGATAAGTGGATGCTGTGGCTCGTCAGACGTCTACATCTATTGTTAATTAAGAATCAAAATTCAGATGTGTAGTTACCCGTAAGGACTAGGATGGAATACCTCATTTCCAGTAAAACAGGTTTTCCAGTGAAAAAAAACTATTTATACGAATTTTATCGCGTTAATTAAATTATTTTTAATTCCCGATGAAAACTTTTAAGAAATCATTAGGGTTTTCCAGCTTTAATGTAACTATACAGACAACTTTCTTGTGGTACTTTCAATTTCTGGTATCCACATTTTAGCTCCTAGAGTCGGGGCTTTAATTAATCGTAAGCCTAAACTTAGGGTGTACACCAACCAACCTTTGAAACTCGCGCTAGGCAAGAAGTTTTAGACATAACCTTTGCTACAAATAACATGTCCAGGCGTATAAGAGACTAGCATGTTAGTAGTGAAAACTCGATGTCTGACCACAAACACATTAAGTTTGTGATTGGAGCATCACCAAACTATAAAACCGTTGCTTTTAAGGATCTAAAAATGACCTCCTGGGATATCTACAGAGATAACCTAAGGCGAAATTTGGAAATGTTTCGCAAAAGCATCAAAACGATTTAAGGTCTGGAATTAGCGACGAAGACAGTAAACGTAAGTATCCGTGAAACCTTCGCGAAAAGTTCCTTGGTGGAATACTAAGCTCAAAGACGCTGTTAAAACTTTTTCTTAACACCGTCTTCAGATACTAGTTGGAAACTATTACATTCTTTTGAGTTTTAGAAGTCAGTTTTTACATTTTGTTCAGAGTTATATTTTAATAATAATAATATAAAATTTTAAAAATAATAATAATAACTCCCCTGTGGGATCACCTTGCCGTTGTGGCTTTAGGGCAAGGCAAGTACTTAACTGCAGTCTGAACAACCGTACTGTGTAACAATAACAGGGTAGGATAATCTTTCTTCTTATTCATATTTAATGACCCTTTCCCAACTAACGATCTCAAACCAGGCTTAAAAAATTGAGTGCACGACGTAAACTACAGCCCCTAGTGTCCGGCAGATCCAGTAACTATGTCAACACTGGCGGAAGCCGAGATAGTACTATATCTTGGGGCGCATACAATCTCCGGACGAGGAAGATTTCCCGTCAAACGACTCAAGCGAGATCTACGGACACCAATGCCCTTAGTATTATAATGATAGTTTATATACCCTCGGAAACGATGGACAGAAATCAATACCACACCCTTCACACTAGTCTTTACCTTCTTCATTATCATCAAGTAGCCAATTACTGAAGGATGATGCACAGTTATAGAACTTGTGCCCACCATCAGTAAACGTAATACGCGTAAAAAATAGACTTCGGAAATGAATGAATTTATATTGCGTACTCATCTCATTTTAACAATGATGTATACTGACACTAAAGGTAACAACCATTACACGTGAAATTTATAAAACAACATTTTGCCCCAAAAATAGTAAAGTGCAATTAAACTTACAGACTACATTTCCCCAATCAATCTCTGTTATACAAAATAATCAACACTCTAATACCTACTCTTTACAAATACAACAACGCATGAAATGGACAGACGAATATAATAAAGCTATAATAAGTATTTACCATAAAATAACTCATTGTGATAAAAATAAAATAACATATAGGAAACTCTTACACCAAGAGTTTATAAGTCAATTCCCCCATTTAAGTCATTTGACAGAGCAACGGATAGCTGATCATAGACGTAATCATCTTAAATATTCTACATAAGAAATATTTAAGTATTGACCGCTCAGAATTAATTAAGAATGACTTGCAAGAACAACATAACGATATACAAGCCAATAACAACTCAATACTACAGATAGGTATCACAAACAACGAAGAACCAGATACAGAAAGTTTAGATTTAAATGCTGAAAACCACACAAAAATGAAAATGAAAATTTACATAGAAAAAAGGTAATTGCCATAGATGAAATGTTTGCTAAAGCTTTAGAATATTTTACTATGGAATATTTTGCTAATACAAATCCAACAGGAAGACAGTTTATACCAAAGTAGAGGTCAACAAAAAATTGAGTTAAATAGTTGCCTACGTAAATAATATTTTATTGCCACAATACATCAACAGCGACATTGAAATTTAAAAAAAAATTAGAATTCAGTGTACGGCGCAGCATGGACTTCAGCTAAGCTCAACGGAGCTAAAATTGAAATAGCTGTACAAGTTGATAACCCGTTAGTAATGAAGAAACAAAAGAAATAGAATAAGCCAAAGTGGGAACAAAGATTAGAAAGCAAAGTAACTAAATTAGGAGCAAAAATTACAAGGCTAAAGCAATATATCAATGAAAACCGAGGTCAAAATTGAATTATACACGTAAATGCTATACTTGAACAACATAAAATTCCTTCTGCCCACGAAACACATAACTCTAAACACGAACATTTTTAAACACACTTAAACAAAAACCTAAACTTACTAGTAGTCGGTTAAAAAAAGAGCATGCTCTCTACGAAAAACTCAAAACATTATATTTTGTTCAAATGAAAAACTTTTATACCGTAATATAAAAACCCTATAAAAATAAAATCAGCAGTTTGAAAGGCTCCGAAAATAATATCTTACCATCACCGAGAGAATTACAAAATCACTGGTCTACAATATGGGAGGAACCTAAACATTATAATACAAAAGTTGATTGGATCAAAAAACAAATAGACACATCACAGATAAAAGCCATGCAATTTCAACATATCAAAATAGACATTTTCCAAAAGTAATTAAAAAACTGCATAACTGGAAAACACCTGGATCAAATAATATGCATAACTACTGGTATAATAAGTTCAAAACTATCCACCCGATTCTGTTTAATTTTGTAAAAAAAAATCATACAAATCCCGCATACCACGTCGCAATACATTAATTCAGGAATAACGTAAATGATACCAAAAGACCCCAGCAATCTTGACAATCCTGCAAAATAGAGACCTATCACATGTTTACAAACATTGTACGTAATAATAACATCTTGCTTAATCGAAACCATTTATGAACATATAGAGGCTAACACACTATTGTCAGAAGAACAAAAAAGTTGTAGGTAGTTTAATCAGGTTTGCGAAGAACAGCTCACAATAGATGCAGTAGTATTAAAGCAGGTACAGCTTATGACTCAATCCCGTACACTTGGTTATTAAAAATTTTAGAAATATATAAAATACACCAAAAACATAATACAATTTTTAAAAGCTGCGATGACCAATTGGACAAAGAAACTTAAACTCACTAGATGGAATGATAGAAACAGATACTATTGGAATAAGGAGAGGTATTTTCAAGGAGATACACTTAGTCCTCTCTGGTTCTGCCTTGCAATAAACCCCTTATCAAAAATTTTGAACTTGGTGTACAACTATGTGGAATAGTTTATCATCGGCGATTTTTCCGGACCGATACGACCTGGGGACCTTCAAGAAAAGAGCTTACTCCTTTCTAAAGGGCCGGCAACGCACCCGCAATTCTCCTGGTGTTGCGGTTGATCATGGGCGGCGGTAGTCACTTAACATCAGGTGAGCCGCATGCTCGTTTGCCCCCTCTTCTATAAAAAAAAAAAAAAAAAAACTAAAGCATAAATAAATAAATATGGACGATCTAAAGTTCTATGCTACTACTCAAATTGAATTAGACCAATTACTTATACTATCGAAAAAAATCTTACGAAATATTGGAATGGAATTTGGTAATGACTTATCATTAATTCAGTAAGAGCTGGACAGTATTATCAGTCGCAAACAGAACAGCAAATCAAATCTTTAGAGTAAGGTGGAGTGTATAAGTACATCACAAAGAAATTAAAAATATATTAACAGATTAGTTCCGATATTGACTTCGCTTAGTATTAACATCTCAGTTAAATTCTAAAAATATATTTAAAGCTATTAATATATTTGCAATTCCCATACTAACTTATTCCTTTGGCATAATACACTGATCCAAAACTAAACTAAAAAAGCTACAACGCGAAATAAATACATATCTTACGAGCCACCGTAAATACCACCTAGGATCGAGCATACAAAGACTAACATTGCCACGAAATGAAGGAGGAAGAGGGGTAATAGACATAGTTAACTTACATAAAAGACAAAAAACTACACTCAGCAATTTCTTTTACAATAAAACAGCAATATCATCACTACACAACGCCATAGTACACAGTGATCATAAATTGACACCGCTTAATATGCATGATAAAACATTGCAAAAAAAATAAGGTACTTACAGATAATAACACAAAAATTGTCATATGGACCCAAAAGTCTCTACATCTAAGACCTCGCCATGATTTGAACCAACCTATAGTAGACAAATTTTCATCTAAAGCATGGCTTCATCGTGGTGAGCGTTTCCATGAGACTGAGGGTTTTATGTGCACAATTCAGAACCAAATCATAGAGACACGCAATTATCAAAAGCATATTATTAAAATAAAAAATCTACATACCGATACATGTAAACGCTGTTGTAATGCTTCAAAAACAATTCAACACATCACTAGTGCTTGTAAAGCGATTGCTAAGTATCGGCAGGATCAAGTAGCCAATATCATTCACCAAAAACTTGCCTTTAAGTATAAGCTGACGGACCAGCCAACTCAATGATACTATAAATATAAACCAGAAATAGTCCTTGAAAATACCACTCACCTCACTTACTACCAAAATGTATTTTGACACTTGGTTCCTAAAGATCAGGATACCACAGACCCGAGAAAATACCGCCCAATCACGTGTCTACCCATAATATATAAGAGACTGACATCCATTTTGAGCACGAGAATCACTCCTCACCTGGAGCTAAATCAGATGATATCAGTGTTCATAAATAATAATAAATAATAAATTATTTATTTCGTCAATCATTTCATGAACCAAGTATTCCATGAACGGTTGGGTCATGCCTGCCTTCTTGTATACTTTTGGCATACTTAGGTGGACGCAGATTGAACTTACGCCCTGGATAGAAAAGTTTACACTACCATAACGTCCCATAGGATGCATCATCCGAGATCGTCGGTAATCAGGCTGTACTTGTCGCGAAAGCATGGTGGGCGTGGCTTTTTTTAGCGCTATTGTGCTGACGCTCTATTTTCTTGTGTTTTATCTTTTATTAGATGTCTGCGATTGCGGCGATACACCACTCCTCTTTTAGTTGTATAGAGCGTCAGCACAAATAGTGTGTACTATTTGTGCTGACGCTCTATTTTCTTGTGTTTTATCTTTTATTAGATGTCTGCGATTGCGGCGATACACCACTCCTCTTTTAGTTTTAATAAAATATGAGCGGGGAGTCGCCGCTTTTGCAATGATATGACCTGGAATTTTAGAATTATTTTTTTCTATCATAGTCACCTTATCGCCGACATCCAATACAGGTAAAGGCTTAGCACGTAAATCATAATACATTTTGTATTTATTTTGTTTATCTAGCATAACTTTGTATTGACTCTCCTTATTTACATGTCCTATTTTTAAAAGGTCTGGGTGCACAGGTAGCCTGCATTTTAACCTACGACCCATCAGCAGCTGTGCGGGAGAATTCAAATTATCGCGAGGCGTATTTCGATAACTTAGCAAATTTAAATAAAAGTCACTTCCACTATCTATGGATTTTTTTAATATCTTTTTTATTGTTTGCACGGCTCTTTCACTCTTACCATTTGATTGTGCGTAATTGGGTGATGACGTTATGTGTTCAAATCCCCACTCCACCGCAAAGTTTTTAAATTCCTGACTTGAAAATTGTGGACCATTATCGCTTATTGCAATGACTGGTATCCCATATCTAGCAAAATTTTCTCTCAGTACATTTATGACGCTTTTAGAAGTAGTTTCATGTAACAATGCTACTTCCGTAAAACATGAATAATAGTCCACAATAATCAGATATGATTTTTTACCATACTGAAATATGTCCGTCCCGATTTTACTCCATGGTAAATTTGGAATAGAAACAGCAATCATCGATTCCTTACTCGAGTTATTTGAATTCTCTCGACACACTACACACCTATTTACACATCTCTCTATATCATAAGAAATCCCTGGCCAGAATAGCACTTCACGTGCGCGCCTTTTACAGCGGTCTATCGCTAAATGTCCATCATGTATAATTTTTAACACTTCGGTTCTTAAGGAACTGGGAATTAATATTTGTTTGTTTTTAAATACAACGCCATCTACACAAAATAAATCTCCTCTCATAGACCAATAATATTTTAAATTATCTTCAATATCTCGTTTATATTCCGGCCAACCCTGATTTATATATCTCATTAAAAGTTTTAAGTTATTATCTTTCAAAGTCTCATTTTTAATTACACTTAATTTTTTATGTGAAACGGGCATGTTAGAAACTACCATATGTACTTGACATAATACATTATCACTCACTTTATCATTATATAGTTCTGGAATAGGAGCACGTGATAATGTATCGGCCAAGTACATATATTTTCCAGGCTTATATGTAACTATCAAATCATAACATTGTAATCGTAAAATCATTCGCTGTAAGCGTGCTGGTATCGAATCTAAGGGCTTTTTAAAAATGCTTTCTAACGGTTTATGATCTGTTTCAATTAAAACATCACTTTTACCGTAAATATATTGGTGGAACTTTTCACACGCAAAGAGAATAGCTAGCATTTCTTTTTCTATCTGCGCATATCGTGTCTGTGTGTCGGTGAGTGTACGTGAAGTATATTCAATAGGTCGGCCGCCCTGCAACAGCACGGCTCCTAGCGCTACACTGCTCGCGTCCACCGAAACTACAGCCGGTTGCTATACGTCATATAAAGCCAACACGGGTGATTTGCTTATTACATATTTTAATAAATCAAACGCATTCTGTTGTTTACTCTCCCAACACCATCCTGTGTCCTTTTTCAATAATCGAGTAAGCGGATAAATACGCTCAGAATACTTAGGTATAAACTTAGATAAATAATTTACGGCTCCTAAACATCGTTCTAATGATTTTCGTTCTTTTGGAGTTGGCATATTTTTTATTGCTTTTACTTTTTCTAAATCTGGTTTCATCCCGTTTTTGTTAAATATATGACCCAAGTAAGTCACTTCCCCAACGCATATACGCCATTTATCTTTATTAAATTTTAAATTAATTTCACGAGCCCTATTTAATAATGCATTTAAACGCCTATCATGTTCATCTTTATTTCGTCCCCAGCATATTATATCGTCTATAAAAGAATCTACTCCATTTAAATCCTCTATTAATTACTTAATCTTAGCATGAAACATGTACACGTATGGTTGCGTACTAATTGGGAGAGTATCAATAAAACTTCAGGAGCCCGATATACGTGTGTTTATTACGATACACAAATTGATACTGATTAAATATTGATTAAACATAATGTAGGCACAGTACACCCCCCTTTATAAAAATAATAGCTATATGCTATAAAATTAAATGTATTTATTTTATCCCCTTTATAAAAAAAACAAATGTAGAAAAAATAGTTACATGAAAAATATTACTATCTATAATGCCGTATGACGCACTATTCTTTTTTTACTTTCACCACACTATCACTTTATCACTACACTATAACGTGCTGTGGGGGGCGGCTGTCGAAGCCCGGCTCCCCCGCGCCGCCCGCGCGCAGCTCCAGCCGCGGCAGCTCCATCAGCTCCCGCCGCAGGTACCTGGCGTACCCCGTCTTACAGTAGCGCCACACTACGTACAGTATGGCCAGCAGGATGCATGTAATTATTATGAGGAAGTATGTCTCCGGCCGCACATGCACCGGTAAGTGAGTCTCGCTCTGCGCCGTGGCGGCGCTATTCCCGGCGCCGCTCTGCGCGATGATCACCTCTTCAACTTTTTTGCTCTGCGGTGTACCCATCTTAGCAGTTAATTGACTGTCACACACACGTATTTACACAGCGAAACGAACAACAGGTTTAATTACTCGTCCGAATCTCGACACCTTGCTATTACTGCTTACGTTCGGAGTTCCCTTATTAGGAGCATCTTTGCATTCTTGTGATATGATCGTATACGCTGGCTTTAGCCGATCGATGCTTACAACTTTCGGCGTATCCGATTGCATAATTTTAAAATATTTCTCTGTCTTGTTAATTACTTTGAAGGGACCCATGTATGGTTGAGTAAGTGGTTTGGACACCTTGTCAACCCGTACAAATACATGTGTGCAGTCTTTTAAGTCAGGGTGTATGAAAATTTTTCCTTGATGTAACTCTTTTCTTGGAACGGAAGCCAAATGCGATATTTTTCTACGCAACTCTTGCACAAACAAAATATTGTCGGAGGTTTCTAGCCTTAGCGGCTGAAAAAAATCTCCAGGCAATCGTAGTGCTTCTCCTAATACCATCTCTGCAGCGCTGGTTTGCGTATCGTCTCTCAGACATGCTCTTAATCCCAATAAGACTGTTGGTAACTCCGAAACCCATTGGTCAGTGTTGCCTCTGCACATAAGCGCAGCCTTCAAGGATCGATGCCATCTCTCCACGATGCCATTCGGCTGGGGGTGATAAGCCGTTGTTCTAAATTTTCTGATACCCATCCTCTTGGCTAAGTGCCTAAACAATTGTGATAAGAAAGTAGAGCCTTGATCTGTAGTTAAATTTAAAGGACATCCGAATCGTGATATCCACCCAGAGTACATGATATCCGCTACTGTCTCGGCTGTGATATCCTTGACTGGGTAGGCTTCCGGCCATCCAGTTCTCCTATCCACCATTGTCACAACATATCGATGGCCTTGACAATATGTAAGTGGTCCAACTATATCCACATGTAGATGATCAAATCGGTCGCTATTTACAAAATGTCCATGGGGTGACATCGTATGTCTTTGTATTTTTGATTTTTGGCAGCCTACACAACCTTTGACCCATTCAGTCACGTCTTTGTTCATGCCATGCCATATATATCTATCTTGCATCATTTTTCTCGTTGCACGCGTGCCCGGGTGACTAATTCCGTGCACCGCGTTGAAAGCTGATACGCGAAATTCCTTAGGCAAATATGGGCGTGCTCGGTTCAAAGACACATCGCAATGAATTGCTTTGTTACAATTTGGTACTAATATTTTCTTAAACGATAATGACTTTGATTTCATTAGATTATGCAGCTCAAAATCATAATTCTGTGCTTCGGCTAACTTTTCATAATCTAGCGGTGATGGCATGTCAATTTCTGATATTCTTGATAAACAGTCAGCAACAGTATTTTCCAAGCCTGAAATATGCCTTATTTCTGTACAAAATTGCATTATGAAGTCAAGTTGCCGTATTCTGCGTGGTGTGTCATTTTTACTAACTGTGTTTTTACGTAACGAGTAAACTATTGGTTTGTGATCGGTGTATACTGTTAGAGGTCTGCCTTCAATAAAAGGTCGAAAATGCTTAATAGCAATATAAATGGCCAACAACTCTCTATCATACGTTGAGTAACGTTGTTGTGTTTCACTCAATTTCGATGAAAAAAATCCTAATGGTTTCCATGCCTCGCCTTCTTTTTGCTGCAACACAGCACCTGCACATGTGCTGGAGCAGTCCGTCATGAGAGCAATCGGTGCATCCGGCGACGGGAATGACAGTGTAACTGCGCTTTTAAGGCTTTGTTTACACTGTTCAAACGCCTCAATACTTTCATCCGTCCATGGAATCGAACTCTTGTCTTTCTTTTTACAATTATGGAGAAATACGTTTAATTTCGCTTGGATTCCGGCGGCCTTCGGTAAATGTCTTCTATAAAAGTTGATCATTCCGAGAAAACGACGAAGTTCTTCCACTGTCTTTGGCCTTGGATATTCAGAAATGACCTTGACTTGATCGTCCAATGGCTTCATGCCTTCCTTTGACATCCGGAATCCCAAAAAATCTATTTCGGTCTTGCCAAATTCGCACTTTGCTAAATTTATTGTAATACCATATTTATCCAATCTCTGTAATACTTCTCTTATGTGTTGCCTATGCTCATTTTTCGTTGATGACGCTATAATAACGTCGTCAATATATATAAATACAAAGTTAAGATTCCGTAACACTTCGTCTTGCATGAAACGTTGAAATGTTTGCGCCGCCGTACGGAACCCGAAACCAAGGCGTAAAAATTCAAACAAACCGAATGGCGTTGTTATAGCCGTCTTCGGAATTTCGTCCTTATGTATAGGAATGTTATGGTAGGCCCGTTGAATATCAATTTTCGTAAATATACTTTTCCCGTGCAATAAATAACTACAATCTTGGATGCGCGGTATCGGATATCGATCCGGCTTGCTGATCGCGTTCAATGCTCGATAATCGCCGCACGGTCTTAGCTCGCCGTTCTTTTTCGTAACGACATGAAGAAGACTCGCCCAGTTGCTCTTAGAGGGTCTACATATTCCCATCTCTTGCATGCGTTGGAACTCAGCTTTAACCTTATAGTATTTATCGGGTGGTAAAGGCCTTGGACGTGCGAATACAGCGGGGCCCGAAGTCTCTATACGATGTACTACCGAGTGACAAGGAAGCTCCTTAAAACACATTGGCTTCGTTACGTTGGGAAATTCGCCTAATATATCGCTATATTCATTCATACAGTCAATTGTTCTCACGGACGGTTCATTTTGCACAGTCACAGACGCAATAGTTTTTAGACTAGTCACTGAGTCGATAAGTTTTTTATTGTTCACATCCACTAATAGTTTATAATGGGCTAAGAAATCAGCACCGAGTATTGGTTGCTTGACGTCTGCCACCACAAATGACCAACGCAATGGTCGTCGTAACTTAAGGTCTAAGTCCAATGTTTTAACACTAAAAGTCTTAATTTCACTCCCGTTCGCAGCGTACAGTTTATAGTCTTCACATTTTGCACTTGATACGCGATTTTTATTCACCGGCAGCACTGAAATGTTCGCACCAGTGTCCACTAAAAATCGGAGTCCACTGCTATTGTCCGTGATACATAATCGGGGAACAGGAGCTATGGTGCAAATCTCCACCTGCGATTGCACCAGATCTAGTTTTCCTTCTTGTCTGTTTTAGGCCAGGCGCACGGTTCGTACACATTTCGTAGCTCTATGGTGATATTTATAATGATAACTACACAGCCAGTCCGGACTATCAGGTGAGCGCCGTGTCGTATTACGAGTACGGCCGCGTGAGTTAGCTCGCGATCTGGAGCGATATTGATAATTATTTCTACGATAATCACGATGTCTATCTCTCTCCAAATCCCTGATTTTTAGACTTAATTTGGCAATCTCCGCCAGAATTAATGCAGTCTCTGTGTTCGTACTACTTTGTGTAGCTTGCACTTCTGTCACTTGTAAGGGTCGCGCAGTCTCCACAACCTTGTCCGCGATTGCTGATAAATGCTCTAGGTCTTTTACTTCACACACTGCTAATACACTTCTCACAGACGACGGCAGATGACCTTGCCACATTATCCGAAGTGTTTCGTCGGGTATCTTTTCTCGAGCCAATTCCCTAAGTCTCATAATCAT
Organism: Parnassius smintheus behrii; assembly: GCA_036936625.1. Classification (NCBI taxonomy): domain Eukaryota; kingdom Metazoa; phylum Arthropoda; class Insecta; order Lepidoptera; family Papilionidae; genus Parnassius; species Parnassius smintheus. The sequence goes on from JAUPFT010000011.1 coordinate 53,315,333, forward strand.
CCGCCTAAGGAGTTGAGAGGGTTTTTGATCTCCCAACTCCATCTCACTCAAAAGTTTTTGAAACTGTCGAATCTCGGACTCTTCGTAGACCTTTAACAATCGCTCTTTCAAAGTATCGAATTTCCTTCCCTCGGGCGGCTTGATAAGGATGTCGCTGACTTGCTGGATTACATCGTTCCCCAATTTAGTGACTACCATGTTGTATCTCGCTTCATCGCTCATCTTCTGCGGTGCAAGGACAGCTTCGCACTGGATGAACCAGAGCCGCGGCTGATCGGCCCAAAATTCGGGTATTCTCGAGGAAACACTAACAACTGCTACTTCTGCTGACCCGCTCGTACTTGCTTTATTTTGGCCGTCTTGCTGCGAAGTCATTGTGGTTCTTCTTTCCTTTGTCAGGTTAGTGAAACGCACTTTGATTCTCGAACGTGTTCGCGTAACTTGAGATCGGGGTCACCACTGTACACGTATGGTTGCGTACTAATTGGGAGAGTATCAATAAAACTTCAGGAGCCCGATATACGTGTGTTTATTATGATACACAAATTGATACTGATTAAATATTGATTAAACATAATGTAGGCACAAACACCTCTGAAGCGCAGTTTAACCCATAAGGTAACTTTTCGTTTTTTTTTGCTGCAATTACTATTGAATTAACCCATTGTGTTGGGTGAGTGACCTTTCTAATGACTCCTAAGTCAGTCATCATGTTTAATTCTTCTAATAATTTATCACGTAATCCTAGAGGTACTTTTCGCGGAGCACAAACTACAGGTTTAACTGATTTATCAATAACTATATGGTATTCACCAGGTAAGCATCCTAAGCCTTCAAAAAGATCCGAATTTTCTACCAAATTAATGCCGTAAACCCGTTGAATTAACCCTAGTTCCGAACACGCTTGTCGACCCAGCACACCTTCACAATTAATATTTGCTATTGCAAATTTTAAAACATACATTTTACTTTTATGCCACCATTTAAGATGACAAACTCCTCTTATCGGAATAACATCCCCGCTAAACGACTGTAATTTCATTTTATTATTATTGCATATCAATTCCGTGTCAAACCCCAGCGTTAAAAATCTCTTATAACATAACACATTAATGTCGGCACCGGTATCCAGCTTAAAACGTTCAAAGCCACACTCACCTCTTAATACCTCGTACCAGTCATCGCCGCCGATTTTGTTTTGCGTTTTATCCATTAACACAGATACATAGAACGACTCACAATCATCATTATCAGATTTTTCTGTATTCACTTCTATTTCATACATTTTTAACACTATTTTTACATTTACACATCTTAGCGTAATGGCCGTAGTTACCGCACACATAGCATTTCACCGAAATAGCTGGACATGAACCTACATCAGTACACTGAGCACCACAACGCGGACAAGGCGACGTCGCGGTCCCGCCGTGCGCAACTCGCGCGTCGCTCCGGCCGCCGCGCCCGCCGCTGCGTCCGCCACCGCGCCGCTCGCCGCCGCGCATCGCCAGCGCCTCAACGCGCACAGGCCCGCAGCTTGCCGAACTGCCGAAGCTACCTGTTTCCATCACACGCTTGCTGTCTGTTGACATTTCATCAGCTTGACATATTTTAATTGCTTTATCCAGAGTCAATTCATCTGTCCGTAACAACCGGTCCCTTACAATTATGCTCCTTATGCCGCACACAATACGGTCGCGAATCAATTCTTGCTCTAAATTTTTAAATTCACAGTTTTTACTGAGTAACTTTAACGCTGTTACATATTGATCAATAGATTCTCCAGTTTCTTGGTACCTCGAAAAAAAATTATATCTAAGTAATGTTATATTAGATTGAACACCGAAATACTCGTCAAATTTTTTCATCAATATTTCGATGTCCTCACGCTGCTCTTCTGAATCGAATGTAAAAGTCTCATAAACATCAAATCCATCTGATCCAATCAGATTAATGAGCAAACTCGCCTGTATGCTTCTCTCTTCTTTGTACACCCCCGATGCTTTAAGAAAAAGATTGAATTGTGCCTTCCACCGCTTCCATGCGTCAGCCCGGCCGACGGGGCTGCCATCTAAACTCAATTCGGTTGGCGGTCTTGCATGCTCCATCCTTTACACTTAATTTAGAATACATATTAACGTTATTCAAACGTAAAATCCAAAACTATTTAGGTATTTTAACCACTGCCACCATGTAGTGACAATGAAACAACAGAGTTCAGATGACAACTGTTTTATTAATAATGGCGGTTTCCTAATATATAATATTTTAAGACTACCCACAACATATAACTAATAAGAGTGGTAACGTCGCACTATACAAAGGAATTGCGTTAAGACGATGTCGTTGAGAGCCGTGGTAGCTCACATGGTTAGCGCTCGTTATAGGTATCACAGTACGGGAGCAACCCGGGTTCGATCCCCACTGGCACCAATAAAATTGTTGCGTGCTGATTTAGCTATCAGTTGGAAAGTCTGTTTTTCTGGGCCGTTTCGTTTTGTTACACTGACATCTCGCAAGTCACCTAGGGACCTAGGAGGTCGTCGGTTGCTAATTTTTATTTTTCTTTAAAATTTTCGTCGGTAAAATAACATATTTATAAAAGTAAAACAAAGTAAAGTTACAGCCTATATACGTCCCACTGCTGGGAACAGGCCTCCTCTAATTTTGAGAGGGTTTTAAGGCAAGGAAATGTCCGCCACGCTGCCTCAATGCGTGTTGACGAACTTCACATTTCTTCGAAATATATATTTTTTAATTTCTCAGACATGCGCTACCAGCAAACGACGACGCGGCCCGCGCCTTGCCGCCACTTGCGTTTGCCGCGCTTTGTCTCGTCACAGAGTGGCGAAATATAGGTATTTTATAAACAGCACCTGTCTAATATTATGAAATATGTAGATAAAACTTAAAACTTACCTTGATAAATGTTCGTAATATTTTTTAGACCTCTCTTCAATCGTTTCTGCTTATTCCCCATGTTTTACAAACTAAACTTAAACATTAATAAAACTGTACAATTAACAAAACTATAAAACACTACTATTAAACAAGAATCAGAAAAAACCTACTCCACTATTAACAAAATTAAATTTTTGCAGTAATATTTTACGATTTTATTTCGTAGTGCTGAGCTCTCGCAACGCGGCGTACGTCCACCTAGCAACACGATGCGCCCCGCACTGAATTCGTGGACGAATGCGGGGGTGATATAGACGCAGTATTTAATCGGGACGCATTTTTAATTTATTATCATAAAAATAATACATATTTCTAAAAAGTAACCAAAGCAAATTATTTTATTTTGTATTGCAAAGCAGTAGATATTTTTTTTATATTCCTTTGATAAACAATGAAGGAGTAAAGTGGTTTCATCTCAACGATTTGGAGGTGATTTGGGTATTTTTTTATTTATTATGTGACACTGATAGAAAAATTATGGCTAAACCAAATTACGTATCAGATCATGTAGATTACTAGCTATTTTTTTCATATGTAATTTCTCTGTAAGTGTCGACGAAAAGTTGGTTCATCTGCACGCTTTTTTCAAGCTTTTTGTGAGAGAGCAGCCTTAATAATAAATGCACTTTGTTCATTTATATTCAAAATTTCAAAACGCTTCGACAAAGACAACAAAGACTGAGGAAAAGAAACGACGTTAGACCATCGTTAGACAATGCACGGCCTTCAAGCCACACCTCCGTGCCCGTCGGAGAGCGTGAGGTTTTTTACGTTACGAAATTTCTGGATTTTCCCGCACTCAAGGCCCGCGATAGAAGCTATGCAATAGCTTAATAAATAAAAGAAAAAATATTATGTAGTTAATTATCATTTGTATTGTGTTCTCTTATTCTATATTGCCACACCTACATCAAATTCTCACCACTCCATGGGTTGACTGGTAGAGAATGCCTCAAGGCATTAAGTCCGCCCTTTGTATTCTTTTGTTTAAGGATGCAATAAATAATAAATAAAAATAAATAAATACATAAATCTTGTAGTTAATTTGTGATATTGCCTCTTTTTAATGTATGTGCCAAGCATCTCGGATTTAAGACGGAAGAGTACACCCCAGTTTATGTCTCGGAGCAGCTAACTGCAAAAGGAGCTCGCCTCCACTTTCTCGCGCGTGATCTGGCAAAATCCAAAGGATATAAGTTCTGCTGGACAGCCTATGGCAAGGTACATATAAAAAAGGATGACAACTTTCCTACTATTGCCATAACAAGTGAGTCACAGGTCCATAATCTTTTACAACTTAAATGACTAGATGTTATATTATTGTTGACCATTTGTCATACTTACCATAATCTGGTCTGTCGTTGCACATATTTGTCTTGGGCCTATATGGACTTTAGATACCTAAAATTAATTAGCCCTAGGATAAATATTAAGTTTTATATCAGGTTAAACAGTAACGAATACTATGTAATACTATTGATGATTATTTGTTGTATTTACCATATTTTACGCTGTTTTTACGCCTGTTTTTCTGGCTTTTATAGGGACATTAGATATTTAAAATTAAATAGTATTAGTATTAATAAGAAGCTTCTTATCAGGTTAAATATTAACTTATACTATCATAACATTTTGCGCACTAACACACACTTAACCCTCAATTCCACACTCGTTCACGCTATCTCTTCCACAATAAACACACATACACTCACACATACACTTAATGTCCGTATAGCTACGTTCTTCAGCACCTATAAATCCTATTATAATGAATAGTACCTTACAGACTTTGAACGACATAGACACTCACAAAATAGCCCAAGTGTTCGACTGTGAACTCAACGAATTCACTAACCATATTAAGTCTAACTCCCTTGGCTTTAATATTGTTTCACAAAATATTAGATCCATTTACTCTAACTTTGATGACTTTCAACTAAACATAGTATCTCTTAAAGTAGATATCGACCTGATAATATTAACTGAATGTAGATTAAATCCAAGTAAACAGATACCTCATATAACTAACTATAATTCACACCAATCTACTAATCATCTCAATAAAGCCGATGGAGTGGTCGTATATATTAAAAACACATGTCAATATAAAATAAGGGAAATAAAGCTTACTCATGCATCTTGTTTGGAGGTCCATATCTCACCTAACCTTATAGTCATAGCGATTTATCGATCCCCCTCAACCACAAACGCTGACGAATTTATCTATTCCTTAAATCATCACCTTACTACCATTGAATCAACTAAAAATGTAATTATCACAGGTGACATTAATATTAATCTGATACTAAATCAAAGCGAGCAATCACATGAACGCACAAATAGGCTAAATTATCTCAATATGCTGGCAATGCATGGCCTCCTCCCTGGTCACTTGCTACCCACGAGAGGCAAAAATTGTCTAGACCATATCAATATAAAACTCGAACCTGCCAATAAAACTGCAGTCATTGCAATTATTCATACAACTATCACAGATCACTTCATGACTTTCCTAAAAATTACAAACCATACAAACATAATAAAACCTACTAAAATAAAATCAGTTTTTAACGTTGAGAAAGGACTCGACCACTTAAAAGATAGCAACCTGACCAACCTGTTGGAACTAACAAACCCTAACACACTAACTAATAAAATAATCGAAATTCTTCAAAACTGTATCGCTCTTAGTACTATCACTACCGTAATCTCGTCAAAAAATAGAACCCTGAAACCGTGGATGACTATTGGTTTATTGCGCTGTATTCACAACCGAAACACCTTGCAACGGAGACAGAGGCTTGACCCTTTCAATGAGGTACTAAAAGTTACCTACAAAAGATACCGCAATTACTGCAACTACATCATCAAAAAACAAAAACGAAAATATGACAGAGACGAACTTGCCAAAGCACATAAAAACCCTAAAAAAACCTGGGAGATCATTAACAACATTACACAGCGAAAACCTAAAAAAACAAATAACTTGGAACTCCTAGAGCTATCTAATACTCCCCAGAACTCTACTAACAAAGTGAATAACTTTTTCTCTAACATAGGAAAGATTCTTGCGGACAATATCTCACCACCTCCGTCTCCTACAGTAACAAATAACGATCCTAGCTCATCTTTATCTGCCTGTACATCGGCCTCTTCTTTTGCCCTACTCGACACAGACTTTTGTGAAGTTCATGATACACTAATGAGCTTAAAACCAGATAGTGCTCCAGGTTGGGACCACATTCCAGTTAAATTCCTTAAAGCTGCACACGAACAAATTGTGCCAATCCTAACTTATTTAACAAACCTTTGCTTTGAGCAGGGACTTTTCCCGGATGCTTTAAAAGTAGCCCTAATAACGCCTGTGTACAAGAGTGGAGACAGGTCAAACCCGTCAAACTATAGGCCAATTTCAGTTCTGCCATCCATCTCTAAAATCTTAGAAAGACTATTAAATTCACGTTTAACTAAATACCTTACTAAGTATAACATTCTGTCACCTTCTCAGTTTGGGTTTAGGCAGGGAAGGTCTACTGAGGAAGCGGTCCTGTCTTTAACATCTACTATAGTTGACAAAGTGGATAAAGGTAGCAAATGCCTGGCAGTTTTCCTCGACCTCAAAAAGGCCTTTGACACAGTATCTGTCCCCATACTTCTAGACAGGCTCGAAAACATAGGCATAAGGGGAACCCCTCTCGATCTGTTCAAATCCTACCTAAGTAGTCGCAAACAAATAGTCAAAATAGGGGAGTTTACTAGCTCAGAAGAAACAATTTCATACGGTGTCGGGCAGGGAAGTGTCCTTGGTCCGACATTGTTTCTTATATATATTAATAACCTATGTAATATGACTATTGACAGCGGTCATATTTTCTCATATGCGGATGATACTGCCATAGCCTTTGCTGATAACACTTGGACAAAGGTTAAAAGGTCAGCCGAAATCGGCCTGTCTAAGATTGCAGTTTGGCTTAAGCGTAACCTCCTCACACTAAATGCCTCCAAGTCCAATTACGTATGCTTCACCAAGTATACACACACTTAACCACCTCTCGAATTCCAAATAAAGATCCACTCCTGTGCTAACCCCCCAATTCCTGACTGCTCTTGTACAAAAATTGACAGGTTACAGTATACTAAGTACCTTGGTATCATGATTGACCAACGTCTATCCTGGCATATGCATACTGAACTGATCATGAATAGGATTAGGAAATTAATATGGACTTTTAAAACATTGCGACACGTTGCCTCAAAGAATCTTTTGCAGAAAGTCTACGTATCATTAGCCCAATCTATCCTTACATACTGTCTGCCATGCTGGGGTGGAACAACAAAAGTTAAATTTTTAGAACTTGAGAGGGCGCAGCGATCTCTGCTTAAAGTTATGCTTTTTAAACCCTATAGATTTTCAACCCAAAACCTTTATCTAACCTCTAACCTACTGTCAGTAAGAAAACTTTACCTACTCCACCTTATTCTGAGCAAACATAAATCCCTCCCGTTTGACCCCAAAAAGCTGATTTTGAGTAGCAGAAGAAGCTACTTGGTCGCTCCAACTGTCCCAGTTAGATCTACTTTTGCCAAGCGGCAGTATGAAAGGCAATCTTCCCACTTATACAACCTATTGAATAAAGAGCTAAACATCTATCCTCTAACACTCCGTGACTGTAAACTAGCTGTGACTAATTGGCTTAAGACTAAAACCTACGATGACATTGAGGCTATGGTATCATCGTTACCATAATCTGCCTATTAACCAATAGGACCACACTAACGCAATCGCTAGTGGAGGAAGCTTTGCCTGGCTTCTTCCGATCCCAAGACATTGTCGTAGGGCTAACCTAAACCTCAACGTCAACAATATTAACCCATAAACACAAGAACAAACGAACAAACACACATATACACACACACACATACACACACACACACACACACACACACACACACACACACACACACACACACACGTGTGTGCGCGTACACTCAAAACCCCACTCACTTACACCACATAAGTGCGTTCCTTTATCCATTTTGTATTTGTACTTTCTTTTCTCTTTATTTTGTTACCAATTACATGCACTGTATAATGTTAAGTGGAAGAGCGGAGTCACCTAACACAAGCATCTCTTTGCTTAAAAGGTGATCTCCAAACCCTGTATCTTAAAGCTTTATGTAATTGAAATAAACATTTTTATTTTTTTTTTTTTTTTTTTTTTTTAATGTTAAATGTTAATGGTAAAGTCATAAGCCATTACTATATGTGCTCGAGATTGGATTTCATAATTAAGTCGAATAAGAGATTATTTATTTTACGTAGAAACTGAGTCGAACCTGATTCTATTCTGTTCTAAAGAGACAGACAATTATTAATTTAATACGAGTTAGTGCAATGCCGAAAACTTAAAACGAATTCTGCGACGCATGTTTTCTTTTTTAATGACAGTTTATTAAAAATCATTCCTTTTGTTAACTAAGATTCAGGTTCCCCCTCTTTGCTTTTCTCCACAGAAATTAGCGGTCATTACGTAACTGCTTATTCTTAAAAAAATCTCATAACCTTATGGTTATGAGGCATTCCATCAAGTCCTTAAGGGTAAACTGCATTTGATTCTTAATCGAGGATAGATTTGATTGGAGTTTACCAATTAAATTTGAACTAAATTGAGATAAATAGGTATGTATTATATTTGACTAGAGAATAACGTGCAAATACTACGAAATGATATGTTATTGTAGAAATACTTTTCTTGTTTCCCACGCTGTAAAAATTTTGTGCAAATTATCTATCTAAAAGTTCAGTAGTAAATACCAACTATTGTTCGTAAGTTCATGTGTATTAAGCTTAGGGTTCATTAGTATCTAGGATTAACTTATTATTTCTCATGATAAGTGAATTGTATTCGTTTTGAGGAACAAATGTTTCAAACCATATCAGTCTATGGGCCACAGCACACACATCAGTTGGACCATGCACACCTTCGTTTGCCGTACCCTTACTAGGTACACTTTGTTTCCATTTTACTTTTTATACCGTAGAAACAGAATAATTAAGCAAATATTCTAAGCTTTAGAAAAACTACTTAACCTGTAAGCTCTGACAACTCGTCAAATGTTATACTCCCGTTCGCTCTGGACCTCAATGGCGGGAAATTTTGCTATATTTTCACTTTGAGACAATATTTATGGATAAAACTTACAGGAATGAAACAATTAAAAAAAGTAGTTGGTTGAGGTCTAGATGGTATTTTTTTTTTTATAGAATAGGGTGACAAACGAGCACACAGTCCACCTGATGGTAAGTGGTTGCTGCGGCTCATAGACATTTACATCTATCTTCCATTACAAATCAAAATGCAGATGCGTTGTCACCCGTGAGGACTGAGATGGAATGCCTCATTTCCAGTAAAAAGGGTCTCCGGTTCTCTACACTCACCATACGAAATACAGCAGCATTAAGCTACTATTTCACGCTGGTATTCTGTGAGAGCGTGGTCCTTCCCCGGTCGAGCCGACCCATTCGTGCTACAACTATACTACTAATATAACTGCAGCATGGCTCTACCACGTTTAAGATATGCGCGAAAATTCACAAATATCCAATAACATATAATATATTATTTGAATTCCTTACGTCACTGAAGAACCAGTAACTCACACTTGTTGAATTGAACTTGTGTATTTAGAAGTAAAAGTTTAACCTCAAGGTTTGCGTCAATATCTAATAATGTTAGAGACTCCAATACAAACTCTGTAACTAGCTTAATCATCCTTTAATCAGCTTTAGACTCGTGTATTCAACACAAATATCAAGAATGTATATTTATCTATGATCTACTTACGATTTAGTTACCAAGCAATTATTGTACAATGAGACTTTGCTCTTCGATATTTAACTCCATAAGATCTAATGTATATAATTACATTTTTAAAAAGTTGTCAAATTAAAAAATTTATACAATCGCCTTCAATACAAATAAAATGAGAACATCGTCAATGTAGTCGAAGTCAATTATATACGCATTATTATGTTTATATGGGACGACATGAAAAGCACCAGCTTTCAAATAAAAAAAGAATCATCAAAATCGGTTCACCCATAAAAAATACAGTCGAATTGAGAACTCAACATTGAATCTTCTGTCGGTAATATTAATATAATTGCCTTCTATTAGCTGTTTGCATGCTATAAAGACATAAACAATTATTGTTAAAATTTTTGTATGTCGATCTGTCCGTGCTAATTTTTGAAATGGTTGAACCGATAACGGAAACTTTACGAACAGATTATAAGCAATACCAGAAGGGATCTAGGTTATAACCTACATATATAATATAACAGAATTTGATAACTTCTACTTTGGCGCGTCCCTGTGTGAGCGTTACACTACCCCAGTGGGCCAGAAGTCTCAAGTAGGGAATGTCTCTTTGTATTTTGTAGAAACCTGGAGTAAGTAAGATTTGTAGTTCGTTTACCTACTACACTACAAACGCTGAAAAGTTAAAGAAATTGAATACTCTATGCGGTAGGCTTCTTTCCTTCACGAAACGCAAGACATCTTCTCTGGACGAACTTTTTCCCAAACGAGAGATGTGGGGTTGTACAGTTTGCTCCGTAACACGCAAAGTTGCACTTGCTTTTATTTTGGCGGTCCCACACTGGTAACAGACGAATCCCGACCAACGTCCAAGAGTAAACCCGTCAATATCTATCTTGTTTCGGGTCCAAATCCGAATAACGAAAAACTGAGAAACCGAAAAACTTGGAGTTATTTTTTTTTCAAAAACAAATGATATTTATAAATTAAATTCTTCTTTTGAAATCTTAAATCTAAATAACGTCACATTAATAGATCCAGGCAAGCCATGGGGTAGAGGGCGTCGCTATTTAGTAATAAATTGGAGTTCTTTGAACACATGTTGAAAATATATACTATACACATAATATAATAAATTACAATAGTAATTTTCAGTATCAATTCAATTAAAGAAATTTTGAGAATATTCATGTGCAGTGTGGTGACACATACTCGTAATGAGCCGCGTAGCGAGTTACTCACCTCTCTGACACGAGCGTCAGCTGGTGTAGCCGGCCTGGTTTCAGCTGGTGTACGAATTTAGGCCCTAACTTTACTTATTCTTTAATTACCGTTACAGCATAATACTCCACTGCTGAACCTAGGCCTCCCCCACAGATTGCCTCATAGGGGGATATTTGCCATAGTTGGCAGCCTTGCCACCGGGTTGACAGTCGCAGTTTTATATTTTTACCCGTTATTAGGAAGACACTGCTGCCCATCCCCTGATTTGTTTCCGTGTGTTGACTCTTCCGTGTTTTTTTTTTTTTTTTTTATAGAATAGGGTGACAAACGAGCACACAGTCCACCTGATGGTAAGTGGTTGCTGCGGCCCATAGACATCTACATCTATCTACCATTACAAATCAAAATGCAGATGCGTTGTCACCCGTGAGGACTGAGATGGAATGCCTCATTTCCAGTAAAAAGGGTCTCCGGTTCTCTACACTCACCATACGAAATACAGCAGCATTAAGCTACTATTTCACGCTGGTATTCTGTGAGAGCGTGATCCTTCCCCGGTCGAGCCGACCCATTCGTGCTACAACTATACTACTAATATAATTGCAGCATGGCTCTACCACGTAAAAAAAACCGTGTGTTGACTCTTACGACACTCGCGTGATTCTTACACAAGCACTGCACGGTATTTTGTTGTATTGGCAATTAACACGTTAATGTAAACTCTAAATGTAAATTATCCTATACTATTAAACGAGCAATTCTTGTATATATGTATATATATATATATATAATCGGGATCTCGGAAACGGCTCCAACGATTTTCATAAAATTTAGTGTCCAGGGAGTTTCGGGGATAATAAATCGATCTAGCTAAGATTTATTTTTAGAAAATGTCTTTTTGTCCGTGTTTTTAGGCAATTAAAAACTGCTACAATATAGTTAGAATAAGAAGGTAAATTTTGACAGTTTGGTAATGACTATAAATAGCGTATTGGTATAATGGGCGGTCACAAAATCGTAAAACCTGGGTTCGAGCCCAGACCGACCGACCGACTTTTTTATTTTTTTTTTTTCAAGTTTCTTTCTTTTTTGAGAAAATATATTTTTTTCGAGATCTTTTTTTAGTATTTTTTAAAAACACGAAAATTTAAATAAAAATAATTGCACTCATGATTTTTTATTCAAATAACCAGTTCAGTTTTTTCTGTTATGTCGCTAAGATCAAAAAATATTATTTATAATTCATCAGTATGTAATTTGTATCTAAATATAATTTCCAAAACACACGAATTAAAAAAATCGAGCGAAAAATACCGAGCAAAGCTCGGTCAACCGGGTACTGATGATAATACAAGTATGGTGTTTGAATATTAACAACTGTGCGAAACTCGTAGCACAGAATTATGCGACAAATACCCTTATGACTTGAATAAAACTATTTTTACAAACTTTATCGCGTTGAATTTAACTTATTTATCGTAATTGTAATTCCCGACGCTGAGAGTGCTAAGTTAAACGCGGTAAAATTCGTAAAATTAGTTTTATTTATTGAAAATTGTTTTGTACATATTTCAATATAAGAATTATCTGAACCAATAGACACACGCACTTGGCTCAACTGAATAGACGTAAATTATGCAGTCAATATTGCATCCTCATACTAATTAAGTTACTTTCGGCTACACCTCGCTTGCTTAGCAAGTGCTCGTACTAATCTGTGATGTCTACTAATGGAATAGAGGCGTCCAATTCCATATACTGTTCTATCAATTGCTTTCCTCTAAATTTAGAGCATCTAAGCAAGCGAATAGCGAATCTAGAGCAGAGTTCGGGTCACGGCGACCAACCTTAACAGAGACTTTAGCTTTTGGATTATAGTGCCCGAGTGCACAGGTGTACTCTATATTCCCTCACTCGCATAGTTCAATTGGATGGTAAACCTATACGACAGGAGAGAGATCAGATGCAGGTACAACGGCCGTAGGATAACGGCTTTCCGGAGGACGGGGGTAAAACACTGCCAACTTTCACACTCCAGGTGTGAAGTTCAAGTAACTGAGAATTACTTGTCAGAAAACACTCAAATACTCATTTTTGGGCCGACCGGATACGAACTCGGGAACTCATGATCAGCAGTCACATTTACGATTACTAAACTAACGAGAAAAGAAAACACGGATTTTGCTTTTATATTTCACCAGCAAATCATTTTATAAAATCTAAATAAGTATATACATATTTAAGTATCTACCTATTTATACTTTGATTAACATTATGTAACAAAAGAAAATGTGGGAAACTGTCCATGGCGGTAGATATTTTTCTCTAAAGGCCATAGCAAACAAATAGTTCAGTAAAAATTGAATTTAACTTTGCGCTAAATTTCCGATCCAATTTTTGTTTTTTATAAGGTTTAGAATCACTTACTGAGCATAAAATCACAAAATGCTGACAGGTCCAGGTGGCGTATCAAGCACCATCTTGAAAAAACGTTTACAGCCGATATCTCGGAAACTATGCACTTTAAGGCAAAAGTTATAGAAGTCATTATTGTAAGAAATAAAATTTCGCATCTTTCAGTAAAGTTTTTCGTAAAACTTACGTTTACAATTTATGGTCCATTTAATGAACCGGTTTTTCTATTGTGGCCATTAAGTCTTGAAATATTAGATTAATCAATAAAATGCATTTTTCCATTTTTAAAGGTTAATTTATTCTCTATAATTTTCGTTTCAAACTTTTTTTTCTAATGTCCATACTTTTTTAGTTAGTTGTTGGACTGTCACCTTGTGACGCGGCAGCTATGCGTATCTTGAAATTTTCAACTTTACGCCCGGTAGTTTTCAATTATTTAAGAACTATCATGGTAAGTATCATATCAATTCATTTTTCGATAGTCTTTTTGGAAAATGTACATCACTAGCTAACGCACACAATGATAAATCAAAATTTGTTAAGTCTATGTGCCAACCGTTACGATTAAAGTATAAGAAAATCTTGCCTCAACGGGTGAGACCCAATTTCGTTATCGTTACAATTAGCATATATATATATATATATATATATATATATATATATATATATATATATATATATATATATATATATATATATATATATATATAATAGTGAGTATATATAAGATATGGGGTACATATCGTATCATGTCGTACATCCTCTCCATCCGAAACATTCTATCTTTTTCATTAGCCGTCTCCAACAGCTCACAGCTGGACCGCTCACAGTGGAAGAAACGTTTGCCGTAATGCCGGTATATACCGAGTTCATAGATCAACTATTGGTAAGAAATGATGGTCCCTAAACGCCGATATGTATTCCGGACTGTAAATAAAATGCAAAAATGAGGCGTTCCATCTTTAGTGCCTGAGCATTAAGATGGAACGCCTCCTTTAAAGAGTTTCGAAGGTTCTCGTCACTCACCATACAAAACTCAACAGCAGAGAAGGGAATGGGGCACTTCTTCGATTGACCGGCCTATTCTTACTGTAATTATTTATATTGTAACCACATATATAGTACTTCAGTTTATACGAAATCTATGATTATAAAAATATTTATGGATTACTTAAATATCTTTATTTCAGATGTTAGTGCTCTTCCTGAAAGCTGTAACAAATGTATTAAAAAAAACTCTTAATGAAAAGAAAAGCTGGCTCAAAAACTTAAAAAGATTAAAATATTTTCTACATATCAGATTCAGAAATCGGTGCGCAGACCTAACTTACAGAGAAATTCAAGCACCGACTTCAGCTGTTAAGTTGAAATATTTTTTAATATTTACAGACTTTAAGCTTTTCCTTTTTATTAAAAGTTTAATTTTTTGACCTACTTGAGTTGACTGACGAATATCACAAGCTCAAAACAGTGGAATGTCGTCTAAATTGATATTGAACACTTCCTTCTTTTTAGGAAGTCGGCTAAAAAGAAGTGTGTTTCTTGTGTGAAAAGCTCATTTATATTCTGTGAAAAATTTTAATAACAAAACAACATTAGAGTGACAAAGAGTTTCTAATAATGATTTCTTATATTTACACGATACTTGACATTAAATAAAACTAATTGTATTGCGTTTAATTTGACTTATTTCACTTATTTTTAATTCTCGTTGTTTCGAGTGCTTCATAGCACCCATTGTCACTGAAGGACCGACCTTAAGTTAAAATAAGTAAAATTAAACCAACACACACCACAGGGTAATAACTTACATTATACATGTTCCTATGTGGCATTCCGTGACTCGTGTCGAGAATATTGTGTAAATTTACAATCGGGAATATTATGTTCATTTAAGCTGAAACATAATTAGAAATTATAAATATATATGCTATAATATTGTTAAATAACAGTTGGTTTAATAGAAGAGGGGGCAAATGGGCATGCTATTCACCTGATAGAAAGTATCGACCGCCGCCCACGAACTACTGCAACACCAGGAAAATTGCAGATGCGTTGCTGGCCTATTAAAAGGCGTAAGCTTATTTCTTGAAGGCCTCTAAGTCGTATCAATCCCGAGAACTGAACCGCTGGTGGTAAACGATTCACCAAAGTAGTGCAATGAAGAAAACTCCTAATAAATCGCACCGTGGAGGGCCGCCATGCATCCAGATTTAGAACTTATGTATATTCCAAGTCATTTGTGTTGAGAAATAAATAAGTAATAACTCTATAGTGGCAATGGATTAACATATAGTTCGAAGAACCGACAAAAATTTTTCGACGCACGAGTAAGCGAAGCTTAGGGCGGCCCGTAAGTAGGTTGATAGTAACAACCTTCTATGATATGCAGGAAGTCGAAGGATGCAGGTGGCTCAGGACTGTGCTTTGTGGCATTCCTTAGGGAAGGCTATTCTGAAAACTGTAGACTAAAGACATGTTATAATGAACAATGATTAACTATATATGTATATATATATATATATATATATGTATATGAAATGAAATGAAAGTTTATTGTTTCCAACATTTTCTTAAAATTAGTACGAGTTTGAGGACTTCTTTTAAGTATAAAGATACTTGTGGTAGAAGGCCCTCGCCCTCCCTTAACTAAGTACAATTAACATAAGAGAAACAGTGTGTGTGTGTGTGTGTGTGTGTGTGTGTGTGTGTGTGTGTATGTGTGTGTGTGTGTGTGTTTGTATGTACGTGTGTACGTATGAGAAAAAGACAGTGAGTGAATGCATTTATAGGATAGATTCTAATAAGGCTTCAGTTTGATCGTAATTAAGTGTCTTAAGCCACTGCATTATTTTTTTCTTACAATCGTATGTCTTTAAAGGATATATTTGCAATATTTTATTAATTTGATTATATAAGTGTTCTGATCGTTTTTCATATTGATTTTTCGCAAAGTTGGTTTTCGTACTGCATATAGGAACTACACTATAATTTCTTCTTTTACTACTGTAAGTAGGATTAAAAGACAAAGACTTATGTTTTTTTAACAAAGTGAGTAATATGTACAACTGCCTCACAGAAATCACCCCACAAGATGAATACAAAATGCTAGTGGGGAACCTATATGGCTTAAAATGTATAACTTTCAATAAACATCTTTGAGCTCTCTCAACTTCAATAAATTTACTTTTATAAGTACCCCCCCAAATAGGTATACAATATATTATTATAGATTGAGCAAGCGCTACATAAATTTGATTTAAAAGGTCAGGACAAGCAACATATCTTAAAGTTTTAAATATCCAAGTGAGTTTTCGAATTCTAGCAGACACTAATTCGACAGGTTTGTACCAGGAAAGTCGTTGATCCACCATAACGCCCAGATACTTTATGTATGAAACTTTTTCAATAGATGTACACGTACAGTTACCGCTGGATGGATTGTAACATTTATGTATTTTAAGTCTAAAATCATCTTTTGGCTGTGATCGGCTAGTTATAGAAAAACATATGAATTGAGTTTTATTAACATTCAAAGTAAGTAAGTTATTATCAAGCCAACGAGCAACCTTAGCTAATTGTTTTTCCGCTATCAATTGCACTTCTTCCCAAGTGTCTCCCCAAAATAATATCGCAGTGTCATCTGCGTATGAGAAAACTCTTCCTCTATTCACACTCATACTACACAGATTATTAATATACACTAGGAATAACGTAGGGCCGAGTACGCTTCCCTGCGGTACACCATAATTAACATTTGTATAGCTACTACTGTATTGACCTATTCTTACAATCTGTGTCCTATCAGAGAGGTAATCCTTTAAAAGTTTTAGAGGTATACCTCTGATACCAATCTGTTCTAATTTATTAACAAGAATGGGGATTGATACAGTATCAAAGGCCTTTTTTAGATCCAGGAAGACAGCAAGACATTTTCTACCGCTATCCAAGGTATTTACAATTTGAGAACTCAACGCGGCAACTGCATCTTCCGTAGAGCATCCCTTTCTAAAGCCGAATTGAGAGTCTGCTAATATTTTAAATTTAAAGAGATACTGTATAAGTCTATTGTTAACTAACTTTTCCAAAATCTTTGAGAACACAGGCAGCAAGGAGATTGGCCGATAGTTACCAACTTCTTTCTTATCTCCACTTTTGTAAATCGGTATTACAATTGATTGTTTCAGCAGCTTCGAAAAGACACCCTTTTCAAAGCATATATTAACAAAATGGCAGAGGATGGGGACAAGTAGTTGTTTAGCCATCTTGAGAAATCCGGTTGAAATATTGTCCCAGCCAGGGGCGGAATCTGATTTGAGACCTGCAATAATACTGTTGATCTCTTCCGGATAGGTTTCAATCAAAACAAAGGAAGAATGTGCCTTTACAAATACAATTTTATGTGCTTCATCAGAATGGCAAAAAGGTAAACAATTATAAGGATCGTTAGTACTTATTTTCTTGGCAAGATTTTTACCCACACTAGCAAAGTACTCATTTACTTTATCAATCAAATCAACTGGTGAGGATTTCGAACTTAACAGGTCTAAACTATTGACACTTGATTGTTTTGTATGGGTTATATTCTTTATGTGCTTCCAGAGAGTTTTACTTGATTTGGATGATATTTCTAAAAGCTTCCTTTCATATTCCCGTTTAAGTTTCTTAATTAATTTAGTAACATAGTTGCGATACCTTTTGTATGTAATTTTTAATACTTCATTATAAGGATTCAATCTTAGCTTCTTTTGCATACTATTCCTATTTCGTATACATTTTAAAATACCTGTTGTTATCCATGGTTTAATTTTTCGCTTATTACTAGAAATATTTACAATTTTTGTATTTTCTTCAATAGATTCTTTTATTTTGTAAATTAATTGATGTATTATATATTCCGGATTATCACTAAAAAGAAGGTTAGACAGGTTTTTTTGAGCTAGACTGGCAAGTGCTTTATAAAAGTCAGTGTTGTGTTTAATTTTAACATTAATTTCTTTTTGTCTGATATTGCTTAATTTGAGTAATATCATAGCATGATCTGTGATAGAAGTGTTCAGTACAGCAATCTCAGCAGAAATAGTTTGTTGATTTAATTTTAGTATGAAATGATCCAAGCAGCTATTCTCTCTTGTAGGGATATGATGTCCCGGTAAAAGCCCATACGTAGAAAGCATATTTAAGTATTTCGACCTATTAGTTATTTCGTATGTTTGTTCTGTAAGCCTAGGTGTAATATTTATATTAATATCTCCCGTTATTACAATATTTGAATGCTCTTTTAACGAGTCCAGGTGCTCACTAAGAGAAATGATGAATAGTTCTGCGTTGGGATTCGATGGTGACCTATATATGCCTAGTATTACTAAGTTTTGTAGGTGGATTTGTATGCAAGATGCATGAGTCAACTGAATTTCCTTGACTTGAGATGAAATATTTTTTTTAATATAGACCACTACTCCATCATTTTGATTAACATGATGATGAGTAATATACTCATTATAATTACCTGGACGTGGAATAGGTTTGGTAGATTGAATCCTATATTCTGTCAGTATTAATATATAAATATGTATATATATCTTCTTATACACACATGGTATGTAGGCGGACTTAACGCCTGAGGCATTCTCTACCAGTCTACCTTGCGCCTATACTTGCGTCCTTCTAATTATACTATCGACATAATGCCTCCACTATCTACAAAAGATTTAGTCAATTATCTTGCCTACAACGTGATTTGAGAAAGGGAACATAGAAACAATAGCGTTTTTAATCTTGATCAGGTTTTCATAAGTCGATTTGTCCCAAGTTATTATATCGTTACTAAGAATGAAAGGATTATTTTGTCTTATATCGGTCCTTGCTCTTCCATGAATAATTAAATTCATTGATTCATATTCTGAAGTAAAGCCAAGCGTAAACAGCGAAGGTTGCTTAAGATGAACTAAGCAATAAATTCAAAATTAAATTTATGAAATAACATTGATATAACTGGCGTGAAATAATGGCCGTGGCAGCTCAGAAGGTGGGTACTCGACAAAATTTTCATAGTAAGCGATATTGAAGTAATATGCTGGCATCAGAAAGGCACTTATCAACCAGGAGCGAGTCTTTTTCATACTTGTGACCAGGTGCTCCAAATGCCAACAGTACGGACACGCTGCAAGAACTTGCCGGGAAACAATCGACACGTGTGGACATTGTGGTGAATTAGGACATCAGTCAAATGCTTGCATTAAGAAAACTGATCCAGCAAAGTGTGCAACGTGCCTGCGTTTTAAAAAACTGGGCGACCACAAAACAGGTGAGCCGGCCGGCCTGCAAAACTTTTATAGCCCAGTCTAGCGACGTAGATACGAGAAGATAACACGAGTCTCACGCCGGCAAATGGAACGTTCATAATAGTTGTATTTTAAATAATCTTTATTGGTCACATAATGTATGTACTGTAATTGGCTAGGCAAATAAAAATTGTTACTATTGGTTAACTAACGACGTAGCCGGACATAAAAATATAGGCTGGGTCGACGTAAAATTCATTCCACATTCCATATTCCGTATTCCATATTCAATACTTGATACACCAATCGTTTGCACATAAATAGTAGTTTCATTTCTCCGCCACTACACCACTCGGAGTCTGTTAATAGTGGACCGCTTCTCCCCACTATTACAATACTAATAAAATGTTGGCTATCCAAAAGCCAAAAACAACCTGCCATTTGTTCCAGGTTACAACACTTTTTGTAGTAAAAATATATATAACCGAAATGACGGTGTCTTCGTCATTATCCTCAAGAACCCCTACCATTTACTACTGACAATCATTTTCTGCATGTCGGGTATGTTGATAATTTACATTGTTAAATACCGCCATGAAGGCTAATAAACCAGTTGTTGCAATCTCCGCTTGTGTTTGACTACATAATACATAACTGGCGACGAGTTTAATAATATTATTGGTAAAAAAGTGTGATATTTGTATTAAATCGCGATAATCATCGTCATGTCTTTTGGAAAAATAGAATCCTCTTATCCTTATCCTCTCGCAAATAGTCAGTTTACGTAAATCGTGTCAAGCAGTTTATCGCCTTGAATGAAATAAAATTAAAGAATCATTGTACGTGACCACGTTAATTACTGTCATGGGCGAAGCCACATATGCATATGATTTGATGTGTGACTTATGTGCACCGAATAAGCCAGAAGAAAATGTTTCGATGAATTAATCGACATCGTTAAACAACATCTAGAACCCAGGCGTTCTGATATTGCGGAAAGACACGTTTTTAGGCAGAGGCGGCAGAAAATTGGCGATTATCTCGGTTCATATCTACAACATTTAAAACACCTCGCAAATACGTGCAACTTCGCTGACAAATTAGAGAAGAATCTAAGAGACCAATTAGTCTCCGGTCTTGCGAGTGACGAAATAAGAAGTCGTCTTTTTGCGGAAAAGGAATTAGACTATAAGCGAGCGGTGGAGCTGGCGCAAGCGTTGGAGGCTGCCGAGCGGCACGCCGAGATGAGCGGCACGCCGAGACGAGCGGCACGCCGAGACGAGCGGCACGCCGAGACGAGCGGCACGCCGAGACGAGCGGCACGCCGAGACGAGCGGCACGCCGAGACGAGCGGCACGCCGAGACGAGCGGCACGCCGAGACGAGCGGCACGCCGAGACGAGCGGCACGCCGAGACGAGCGGCACGCCGAGACGAGCGGCACGCCGAGACGAGCGGCGTGGCGGCGGCGACCGCGAGCGAGCACGCCAGCGGCGGCACGCGGGGCCGCTCGGCGCTGGCAGCGAGCACAGAATCGGTGCGCAGGCGGCTGCAGGCGCTGCCCGCGTGCGGGATTCGCGACAACAAGTCTGCTAGCGGTGTGGACGGCCGCATTCGGCGGATAGGTGTCGATTTAAGCAGTTCAGTTGTGATGTGTGCGGCGTTAAAGGCCATTTGCGAGCCGTGTGTAAAAGTTTGCGTAGTGATCGCTCGTCGATCAAAGTGCCGAAACGTAATCAATTTTTCTTGGAATCTGATTCCGAATCGGAAAACAGTGATTTATTTAACATGTGTGTCGACGGAGCTAAGAACATACCGCATGTAATTCAACTCTATGTACAAAATGTGCCGCTGGTATTTAAAATCGATACAGGTAGTAAAATATCAGCAATAAATGAACTTCTTTTTAAAAAATATTTTCGTGATTATGTAATTTCAAGTTGCAATTTATAGTAGAGATCTTATACTGGTGACTCGATCAAACCGTTGGGTTTTATCACTGTGTCCGCGCATTATTATAACTCTGATAACGAGATACGGAAGGCGCATGCACTACCATAATACATAATACCGGGTGGTGGTTCTCCGCTACTCGGCCGAGCGTGGCTACGCCGCTTACAACTTAAGAGCATAAACATAAAACTAAACCACTTAAAAGATGAATTCACAGGTGATAAAACCGAACGCATAATTAATAATTTAAAAAATGAATTTCTTGACGTTTTTGCTCCTGGATTAGGTACGTGTACAAAGCGATTTACGTTAAAGTTAAAAATTAACGAAGCAATAATTCATAAGGCGCGTAACTTACCATTGTCCTTAAAGAAGCCAGTTGAACAGGAATTGGAGCAACTCGTTAATGAAGGCACAATAGCTAGAGTAGAAAATTCGGAATACGGGACACCTATGGTACCGGTCATAAAAAGTGCGGAAGTATTAGAATTTGCGGTGATTATAAAGTAACAATTAATCCCAAATTAAAACGTGAGTCCTACCCCCTACCGCGTATTGAGGAACTTTACGCAGTTTTGAGTGGTGGCACCATATTTTCAAAAATAGATTTGTCACACGCGTACGAACAGGTAATATTAACGGAGGAATCACGAGCATGTACAACTATAAGCACGCATGTAGGCACGTTCGAATATATCCGCACCCCGTATGGCTTAAGATGTATACCGGAAAATTCCAAAAATTGGAGGAGGTCGTTAGGGGCGTACCTAACACTGTTGTATTCCTGGACGACATATGTTGTTCGGGACGGAGGAAACTCATTTGAATATTTTACGGGAAGTTTTTCGTCGGTTACAGAACGTAGGTTTAAGAATTAAATTAGAGAAATGTGAGTTTTATAAAAAAAGTTTCTGTTACTTGGGACACATAATGGATAAAATTGGCTTACACCCAGATGATAAAAAAGTTAAAGCCATTACTAACACACCTCGCCCACAAAATATTCACCAGTTGAAAGCATTTTTAGGGCTTGTAAACTACTACGGTAAATTTATACCAAATCTAAGTAAAATATTACATCCTTTGTATAGTCTATTACAAAAAAAATATGAAATGGTACTAGAGTCATGAATGCGAGCAGGCTTACGCCAACGTCAAGAGAGCGTTAAGTAGCGATACATTTTTAGCGCATGCCCCGTCATTGCCACTGATTTTAAGTGTGGACAGTAGTGCTTATGGGTTAGGAGGAGTTTTGGCACAGATGGGTCTGAAAAACCAATTTGCTACGTCTTACGTACGATTAACGAAGCCGAAAAGTCGTACAGTCAATTAGATAAAGGGGCGTTGGTGATTTTCTTTGGCTTAAAAATAGCCATCAGTATTTATTTGGTAGAAGTTTTATAATTCGAACTGATAACAAAACACTTGCGTATATCTTTGGAGATAAAATCGGCATTCCGCAAACAGCAGCTAGCCGATTACAGAGATACGCGGCGCGACTGGCGGATTATGATTTTACCGTTGAGTGGTTTAACTCGGCTCAGAACGCACCGGCTGACGGCTTGTCACCGTTACTACTGTCGCATGCTCGTACACGCGATTCTAGTGCCCACTACGATACCACAATATCATATTTGCTTTTTCTGGAGAAAGATTTTCCTGTCAATTACAAGGATATCGCAGAGGCGACTAAAACTGATCCCATCTTACGAAATATTTGTAAATATATAATGTTTGGTTGGCCACATCATACAGACATGGAGCAAGAAAAGGCATATTTTAATCGTAAAAATATTTTGTTTGTAGAAAACGGATGTATCGTTTATAACTATCGTATAGTCATTCCGCCCAAGTTTCGCCAATACATCTTACGAGAATTACATGACGGTCACCTAGGAGTCGTAAAAATGAAAACCATTGCACGTAATTACGTGTATTGCCCAGGGCTGGACACAGATATAGAGGATATGTGTAAGCGTTGTGATGCGTGCCGTCAGCGGCGCGACGCCCCGCCGCATGTCTTGCTCGCTCCTTGGGAGTTTCCGGGTCGCCCCTGGCAGCGTTTGCATGCCGTTTTTAGAGAGTATAAGGGTAAACATTATTTGATTATAATCGACGCGCACAGCAAATGGATCGAATTATATGTACAGTACTTCTGCCAAAGTTGTTATTTGTAAATTAAGGGAGCTATTTCCACGGTTTGCTTTGCCGTCGCAAATAGTAACAGACAACGGTCCGCCCTTCACATCGATAAAATTGAAAGAATATTTCAATAAATGGCAAATAATGGCATTTTACATTCCCTCACCAGCCCGTACAGAACAAAAGGCAACGGAGCAGCAGAAAATGCTGTTAAAACGGTTAAAAATGTATTAAAAAAGCTTATCACGAGTGGGCAAATATCGAACAAGCACTGTGTAAAATGCTGTTCCAATATAGGAATTGTGAACATGCTACGACGGGCGGTACGCCCGCAGTTACGTTGCTAGGCCGCAAGCTGCGCTGCCGTTTCGACGCGCTGCGGCCGGACACTGCGGTGTCCGGCCGCAGCGCGTGCGTAACAAACAGCTCGAACAGGTGGAGCGCACTGGCGGCACGCAACGCAACTTCGGTATAGGCGATCATGTGTACGTACGAAATTATTCAAATAAGTGTGATAAATGGGTCGAAGGACAAGTCAGTGAGCAAGTTGGCCCGAATTCCTTACGCTGTTAACCTGCCGGCGGGTGTTAGTACCAGAAGAAACATTGACCAAATTTTAATCCCTAAGATACCCCAAAAAAAAAGATATTTATTGACCTGTACTTCGACAGACACAAATGTAACTAGACATAGTATAACACTTACGCCAAGTACGGTGCTTACAGTGCCAGAGTCGCTGACCACGACGGACCGTATTATCGCTAGTCCGACCTCTCAGCCGGCCACTAGTTCGGAAAACAGTGAACAGCTTTCGAGTGAAAAAGAGAAAAATATTAACTCGTCTCCTTCTCCCCAATATAAAAGCGTAGTTTACGTCCTCATCGTGGCCGGCCAAGGTACTATCATATAAACTAATGTAAGTTTTTATTGAAAATTATATGCCCATTAAGACTTGTGGTAAAATATTTACTAGAATTAAACTTTTTATAACATGTAACTAATTATAAGCATTATTAGGTACAGAGGTGTCGGGTAGGTTGATAATTTATATTGTTAAATACCGCCATGAAGGCTAATAAATCAGTTGTTGCAACCACCGCTCGTGTTTCACTACATAATACATAACTCTGCAGTCTTCAGTTCCTGCAAACCAGTCCAACTTGTCTTCATCTAGACTCAACACAGATTTATAAGGCAGACTTCTGGCACTTGCACCGGTACATCGTTCTCACCGGCATCACTTGCCAGTGCGTAGTACGGCATGCATTACACTTCGGCATATCTTTCGCACCGAAGTCACTTGCCCTTACGCACACAGCATGCATTCCCCACCGGCATTAAGGCCGCATCGACAATCGGACTGCACTGTCGACCTCCGGTCTGAGCAGAGAGGTGATGTGGCGGCGCTGTCGTCGCAACACAAGCGAAACACTCCGAAGCCTAAATCGCGCTATCAAAGTTCCGAATCATAAACAGTATATATATAGAACATCTCCGAACTATCACACGGAGTGATGGCCGCTCCCCGGGAAAAACACCTTACTCGGCGGGAGATCTCCCCTTTTCCTTCCACGGCCACACGAATATGTCAGATCGTAGTTAGGTTATTGGTGAAAGTGGGTCATGAAACTGCTATTCTTGCTGTTTGCAGACCTTGTGGTTTTAAGCAAATAGACAATTTTATCACGTCATTAGACATTACACTTGGGGAACTGTCGTCATTCAAAAATATAGTGTTAACGGGTGGTATGAATATTGATCTCAACCTAGAAGGCCGTGAAGGCGGAACAAAGCCCAAAATAAAAGTTTGCCAAGCTTTTTAGAGGCCAATTTGGCCTTCTCTTCCAAGTGATCACGAAACTACACGTCACTCGATATGTCGACGCCGAGGATTCCGATACTGGCTGAGACAACAAAGGGTTCTTTTTAGCGGTTAATGTGCAAACTTGGGTCTTCTGAGGGTTAAACTGGACTATATTTGGTCGACCTAAAATACGCGCGCAATGGGTTGGTATTCATTTTGATTGTCCATCGCATGCAGCGTACTCCACCAGTAGCGGGTGCCGATTGCTGGGCCCGCGAAGAACCTGCCGACACCAAGCCAGCTGGTGAGCACGATGGATGCGAAGGGTTGATGGATGGTCGTGCAGCAGCTCGCGCTCGGCTGGCATTTCGCATGCTGCCACGTTCAGCGCCAGCTCCAGACGCGCCCTGGCGACCTCCGAGGCAGCGGCCCTTTGCGCGTTCTATAAAATTCCATCATCCATTTTGGTGGGCGTCATTTAACGGGAGACGCCCAGACCCAGCTCCATTTCATGGTGGGGCCATGTGCGCAAGTGGGCCTTTGCACCTTCATTTTTGCTGAGGAGGCCTCTTGGTGTTAGTGCCGTGCAATGTGCTGACTGACTGCGCTGACGTAGCTGTTTTGTAACATAACCGTTGCGTCAGCGGGTGATGGGGGCAACACTTCCCTACGCCTATAATAATAACAAATTATTATTGTAGCTTTCCGCACAGCCTTTACCAAGCCCAAACATGGTTATCTTAGTATACATTTGTATGACAAAATAAACAAAATTCTAAACTTTTATCCACTTTGTACAAATTTATAAACGACATAGAAAAATGACTTTTATCATTAAATTGTGAAGATATAAAGGATATATTTAATGTTTTAGGTAATCCGATATATGCAGATTTATCTAAAAGCTATTTATTACTTTCAATCAACACATATATAGATAGGTGTTTTACTATTTCATTTTCTTCACATATTTATATATACATAAACACACACAGACACTTAATAGTTTACACATTAAGTAGTTAGTTACACATTATGTACATAAAGACATAAAGACATAAAGACATTTATTCCGACACTTCAGATTACAATACAAATTAATAAACAAAATGAAGGCGATTAAGAATAAAATAAAAGAAATAAAAACATAAAAAATTTATAAACAAAAAAAAAGTAGAGGATAAAATTAATAATCGAAACAGATGAAGTGGCGGAAGGGACCGCCTCAGCATAAGCCGCGGGATAGCGATGCTGATTTTCAGTCGGCCCCATACGGTCCTACGGAGACCGTGCCGAAAGTGTTGACATTAAGCGAGTAGTAGATACATTATAAATAAAGTAGATACAAGAAAATACGTATTGTATAGTTGTGCTGAACGTAAGTTGCTGAACGCTACGTGAGACGTGACGGGAACGGGTAAGTGCAATAATTTAATTTAACAGTGCATATTATATATATATATATACACATATACATACATATACAAACATACATACACACATATACATATATATATATATATATATATATATATATATATATATATATATATATACACACATACATATACATATATATATATATATATATATATATATATATACACATATATACATACACACATATACATATACGTACACATACATACATACATATACCTAGATACATACATTTAATAGGCTTTTTGTAATAAATAATAAGTACCCGGTTGACCGAGCTTTGCTCGGTAATTTTCGCTCGGTTTTTTTTTGATTCGTGTGTTTTGGAAATTATATTTAGATACAAATTACATACTGATGAAATACGAATAATATTTATTGATCGTAGCGACATAATAGAAAAAAACTGAACTGTTTATTTGATTAAAAAATCATGAGTGCAATTAGTTTAATTTAAATTTTCGTGTTTTTAAAAAATACTAAAAAAAGGGCTCGAAAAAAATAGATTTTCACAAAAAAGAAAGGAATTTAAAAAAAAATAAAAAAAAGTCGGTCGGCCGGTCTGGGCTCGAACCATGGTATTACGATTTTGTGACCGCCCAATATACCATTAAGCTATTTGTAATCATTAATAAGCCGTCAAAATTTACCTTCTTATTCTAACGATATTATAGCAGTTTTTCATTGCCTAAAAACACGGACAAAAAGACATTTTCTAAAAATAAATCCTAGCTAGATCGATTTATTGCCCCCGAAACTCCCTGCACACAAAATTTTATGAAAATCGTTGGAGCCGTTTCCGAGATCGCGATTATATAGATATATATATATATATATATACAAGAATTGCTCGTTTAATAGTATAGGATATATGTAATAGCATAATAAATAATATGTAAACGGAATATCAGTAGCTAACGTCTAACCTCTTTAACAATACTCCTATTCATTGTATGCCCTTCTGTTCGTTTATTAGGAGATATTTTAAGTGTTTTCTAAACGTGCCTAATGTGTTTAGGTCACGCAGTGGAGGAGGTAGATTATTCCAACAATGGGAGGCTGCGTACTTATAACAACCTCGAAATGCTGAAGAAGAATGTCGCGGAATACTGAGCCTATTATAGGATGAAGCGCGGGTGAGATACTTGCTATGTTCGCGAGACCAGTCTAACTTACTAAAAAGATACTTTGGGTTTTTTGTCTTTATGACGCCAAAAAGTGCACAAGCTAAGTGAAGTTTGCGTCTGGCAGCCATTTTAAGGATATTATTGTCGTCAAGAAATGGGCTTACGTGACCTCTTGGTGGTACATCGAAGCAAAACCTCGCACAAGCATTTTGGACCCGTTGAATAAGGTGTGCGGTACGTGACAGTAAACAAGGCCCATAAACCGTATCAGCATAATTAAATTTTGATAGTACTAGGGTGTCCGATAGTCTTTTTCGTAATTCTATACTTAAGTGTTCACGCATTCTGTACAGGATTTTTAACCTATAAAAACAGTTCTTAACAATGTTATTGATATATGATGAGATATGTACCTAACTATTCTTATTGTTTGAAAAATTATTGTTAGTTGGAACCTTCATTGTTAACCTATTATATCAAAAAATTTCTGGTTATCAATAAAGATTTATTATTTCGGGGTATTTGTATAGTTTCGTTATCTGGTTGGGTTTTATAAATATATAAATGAAAATGATAAAAATACAAACGTATATATTATAAATTTCAAAACTAAAATGTCCAACCAGATGGAAACCCTCGGCAGGGTGACAAAACGGCCGCGGGTTTAGGGTAAAAAGGAAAGAAAACTGCGGACGCTGCGGGCGGTATCGACGACCAATGCCTTCTGCGTTTGGGCTTTGAGCTCTATTCGTGCTACAGTCATAATAAAGCTACAGGGTGACTGTACCACATTAAATCGAATTCGTCGTGTTCTATGTTTGAAGTTAATTGCAAGTGGCAATGGGCTACAATTAGCCATCTTCTATGTCAAGCAGTGTACACCTATCGTTAGAACTTATATTTGTTTATAATTTGTATAATCCTTTCCCTTTAATCTAAAACCTAATACAAATTTCAAATTACATTCGATCATGCTCTTGTAACGAACACGACAGTTCAATTTTAGGAGCAAATTTCGTCACAACACGTCCTAGAATAATTACAACATTAGCATACTCCGTGCCGCAACGCTACGACGCGAACACATGTGATTGGAATGATGTTATTTTCATTTTCCCATCAAACTACTGTTTCATCTTAAATTTGCACAAATACATAATTTTGTGGTTATAGATTATGGTTATAGATTTAAGGTTTATAGGACTTTATTTCTTCCACCCTCTTATATATTTTACCGCCACACAGTAGTGCAGGCAATGGTTTCCGGTTGAAATATATAAAAGGCCAGTATTGTTATTTGTAATCTATGGTTGTATAAAAATAATACCTTGTTTATAGCCAGGCAGACGTTGTTCTGCCCTTTTCGACGACTTTTTGTCATGTCTTACCTTATATATATATATATATATATATATATATATATATATATATATATATATATATATATATAAGGCACTCTATTGTGAAGAGTCAAAATGTGTCAAAAAAGGCACGTATGGCAATTCACAATGCTGTGTTGGTCCCTACTTTAACGTATGGTAGTGAAAGTAGAATAAATGCAGTAGAAATGCGGTCGTTAAGGAGTATGTTAGGGCTGAATCTGAATGACAGGGTGAAAAATTGTGTGATAAGAGAAGAGTGTGGTTTGCAAGATGATGTTGTGACCAGGATTAAGAAAGGAATGCTTCGGTGGTTTGGTCATGTGGAAAGAATGGATGAGGAAAGAGTGACAAAGAAAATTTATGTTGCAGAAGTGAATGGCAGAGTCGGAAAGGGACGTCCTAGGCGAAAATTTATCGACCAAATTGGCGATTTATTGAAAACGGGCCAAATTAGGAGTACCCTTAACCGACGAGCATGCATGCGTAGGTGTATGGATGTGAAGGAGGCGAGAGAGGTGTGTCAGGATCGTGCCAAATGGAAGTCTGTAGTCTCTGCCTACCCCTCTGGGTGACAGGCGTGAGTGTTTATGTATGTTATGTATATATATATATATGTGTGTGTGTGTGTGTGTGTGTGTGTGTGTAAACCGGTAAAAATCATTAAATGTTATAAATGTAAAAGAACAGGACACTACAAAAATTTTTGTGAATGTACCCGTAATTTTCTAACCCATTATAAGCCCACCAAAAATCAGTATGGATGATAGTGCCTCCAGCCACATGTTTTTGAATGAAGGGCATTAAAACATCAGAAAATCGCACATTTTGGGGCAAAATTCTTGTCTTAAATCTTCACTGTCATTTTCGACCACGCCCAGCACCCTATGATTTTTAATGTGCCGACCTAAAACAGATTAACTATCAGTTTCAAATTTTATTGATTAAAATTAGCCTATATAATCTCCAGGTCGTTAATTATATGCATGCATTTAGCCATAACTCACCTTTTTCACCAGAGGAATGGAATGTGAGGTAGGACGCAAAGACACCGGCAAACAATAACCAACCGAACAAAATGTGAGAGTACCCGATTCTTTTTCCGCGCAACCAATTATATTTCCTGTCTCCAAATTTACTTTCATCAATTTGAACAATTTTTCCTGGACCGCCAATTTTTCCCAGGAAACTTTGTTTCTCTATTTCATAAATGATGACAGCCTCCCGATAGTAATTAAACCAATCAGTTGTTGTATCATAAGTTGTATCATAACCCCACTTATTTGCATAAGCATACATTAGGTAAAATACTTGAGTCATTTTTAATTTGACCTTCTCAAACCATATGCCTTTGCCACGGCTAACTTTTGACTTAAATCTGCATGGGCCTCGGTTGGAGACAAACGAGTCCACCGTTCTATTGGTGAAGTATTCTACACACATACTTTTTATGAATTTTTTACAGATTTTTGTTGCAGGGTTCATACCTTTTTCCTTAGCAAAAGTAGTAGCTTGCTCCCATGTGCCAAGTTTTCGGTAGACAGTGACCAAATTCCACCTTGCTTTCATCCCCTCGACATATAAATGGCGTTTCACTGGCGGTTCGCCACTGTCAAAATTGCGACTCGTAGTTGGCTTAGGCTCTTCGGAATCGGACATTTTCAATATTACACGCGTAGCGCCCGGTGTAGAAAAACAGCTAAGGCGTCTAAGCAAGCAATCCAAATCCGAATCATCCAGTCATATATATTATAATGGGTTCATTTTGTCTGGAAGTCCAATATCTTACGAGTGCAGAAAACAAAAAAAAACTGTTTTGTATTGTCGAGTACCTACTGAGGCCGAATACATGGCTATCTTTGAGGCATGTAAGGAGGCTATTTACCTTAAAATTTAGTGTTAGAAGTTAATAATAATAAAGTTGATAATATGCCAGTTATTTTATTAAGTGATAATCAAAGTTAGTTAGCATCTAATCCTTTGTTCCTTAGAAGGACAAAACACATTGATGTTAGGAATCATTTTGTTAGGGAGTGTTTAGCAAGTAATTTAATACAAATATCCTATTTATCTAATTCTGAGATGCCAGAGGATATGTTAATAAAAAGCCTGTGTCGTGTAAAGCATTATAAATTTATTAATAAGATAGGGTTGTCACAAACAAAATAAGTAATTTATTTCTGGAAAAACTTTTATTTTTGTATGTATTTTTGGGTTATTCTTTTTTTAGGTCATTATTTTCATAAGTGGGGGTGTTATTTGTAATCTATGGATGTATAAAAACAATACCTTGTCTATAACTTATCATTATTCGATAAAAGAAAGTTAGTACGTTCCAAACCGCTACACAAGTTTTATTTAAAAAGTATAATTACGGGCTGTGAGGCATCCCAACTAAATTCAAACAAAGAAGGCTACACATGCGTTGTCACCAAAAAGAACTAAGGTGAAGTAGATTATACTGACCCCACTGTTTTATACCCATTAGACCAGAACACAACAGTGTAAGAGCACTGTCGTTTCGCGACAGATATAGGTAAGAGGGGTCCATACGAACTTTTAGGCTAGGTTCTAGAAGTACAGAAGTAAGTGACTACCGCAGAGGGTTCCATAACACTTGTTACTTACTTCAAACAAAGAAGGCTACGAATACTATGTCACCTCTGAGGACTATGCTGGGTGACAGTTGGGTGAGGTGGTGCTAGCTAACTAGGTGGACACTTGGGCACTTAAGGATTCCTACCATTTAGGAGAGCTTCATTAGCACATCAGCCATTGCTGATGAAACCCTCCCATTAACATCACGAGAAAGTAAGACTGACATTTCTAATCTAATCCGCTTCTTCCAGATGCTATACGTTTATCAGTTAATATGGCTTTTACCCTAAATAATATATTTTATAATAATTCAGAATTTTATTTTTATTTTTCACAACTTTGACTCTATAAATAAAAATCATTGTTTGTTTTCTCTTTTCCAGACGTCATCATCATCATCATGATTTACTCTACAGTTATTTACATCTGCCGCTATTTGCAGTATATGCCAGATTTTTTTGCTTTTGAATTGCAAGAATGCATTGGCCGAATTGCGGTCACTGTGGTATGTTTATCTCAACGGAGTCTAGCCATCTACAAATGACAGAATTATAGAGCCGGAGTGTACGATAATTTTGCACAGGTGCCCTCTCTATTCCCTCACCCTCATTTTCATAATCAGCAATTCGACATCATCGGAGAGAGATAAGGCGCAGGAACCACAGCTTTACGTGTTTTTGAGGTATGGGTATAAAGTACCACCAACTTCCTGACTCTGGACTTCTACTAAAACTGACAATAAAAGCCAATAACTGATTTTGGCCCGATCCAGGCCCGGGACGACACGATCAGCAGTAGCGCTTGCTAAGACTAGGACATCGAGGCCACCAAGATCGCAACAAATAATCGATCGAAGCTAACCAATTTGCGCCACCATTTAATAGTGCGCTGGTTTTGCTTTCAGAAAAAGTTCTAAGTAATTGTAATGAATCTGTGTTCGCAGTAAAATCATATGATAATATATGTACATATTATATACAACATGTATATGTATAAATTTAAAATTTTAAAATTAAGGGAATTGACTTTTTTACAGTCGGTTTACATATTCAATCTATTTTGGACTTATTTTGTATTTACTGCTAACTACTTAGGTACTGTGTTCCAAAAAAGCACAAGCAAAAAGTAACGCACCTGCCGCATAATAGTTTTACCCTTCTTAAATAAAAAAATAATTGTTTTCCAACGTAAGGTCGTAAAGCTACTGAACCCTGGAAAAGTAAAGGGTGACGCACCGGCAGTGCGTATTTGTGACACAAACCTTTTCGAGCCACTTTCTAACCCCTCAAATCTCAAAAACTATTTGTCTTACATTTTTGTAATTTTGCGTACGTAATAAGATCTCGTTGTGTACCTAGAACCCTAAGCTTCCTGAATAAACCTATTAAAGTTTTTGGTTACTAAGATTTGAAAAGTACTATCTTCATCACTCACTGACTCCTCGTCAAAAATTAAAAATTCCTTACCACGTTAACCGATTTCAATTATTACATACTTTTCATTTCTTTGAAGTCCGTTTTTACCTTTTTTAAAGTTTAATCTTATAGTTCAAGTAAGTGTGTTTGTACAAACAATACATCGCACGGATAGCTGTGGGTATTACGTGTCACATAAGATCGAAGAGCGACCATCTGTTTTCGTTTCTTAATAAAAATAACAAAATGTTTATGAACTAAATTAAGTGTTGCAATACACATATTTTCTTTTAGCTATATCTTTTAATTTGTGATAAAAAATATTTGTATCCACTGACCTTTAAAATAAGTGATAAATAAAAGGCAAAATTAAAAAAATTGTACAACCGACTTCAATATGAATAAAATGGGAACATCATTAAGGTAGTCGAAGTCCATTAAATACGCAATATTAAGGATAACTCGAAAACTACTGGTCAGACCTTGATCAAATTTATATGGGACTACATGAGAAGCATCAGCTTTCAAATAAGAAGAATGATCAAAATTGATTTACTTAGAAAAACACACATATAAAAAACAAATATTCGAATTGAATACCTCCCTCTTCTTTTTGAAGTCGGTTTAAAAAAGATAAAAGTTTTTCTGGGCAGAGGGAACTACATTTTGAAAGAGATTAGATTTAAAAAACGAGAGGTGGCAGCACTGGCTAGCAATTTATCATGATATCCTGCTGAATCCTGGCGATGAATCCATAACCATGCAAGTAATCCCAATCAGCTCACCTAGGAGAAAAGGACTAAGAAGAAGTTGCAGTACTACAAGTGTACCGTCCTAACTAGGGTTGAGTACGTTGACTTATATATTACTAAGTACAATTTTTTTATATCAAAAAATATAGAATGTAGGCTGATATACATTACACCTAGTGTAGGGTGAATACCCCTATTACCAGTCTTTTAGTGCAATTGTCAACTTTATAAATTCGTACTATTATTATTTATTAATAAGAGCACAATATTTTTAAAATTTAGTTTTATCGATAGGTTACTTATCTAAAAATGTAATGAACATCAAGAACAATTTCAAAAACGGTGGAAAAAAAAGGCGTAGTGACTTAACTTTGTATGTGTAAAAAATATACCAACACTGGACATTGGATGTGACGGGCTCACACTTTTTATGAAAAAATGTAACGACTGTTTAGAAAATTAATTATTTACTAACTATATGCTAAACTAAACTTTTATTTATGTTATAAAAACTATTAACTGTCTTTTATTCGTAAAACTTATTTTTGTTCCAACTACCATTAAAATAGGCAAATTATAAACACTGCTATTGTTTTAGAATGATGTGTTCTCCTATAATTGGTAGTACATAGTAATTTATAAATGTAAAGCATGTTGTGTTAGAAGTAATTTAATATGTACAACTGTTGGAGATGCATATAAATAAATAAATAAACTTCAAGTGTATCGAATATCGTTTCACCTTGGTCTACACGCAAGCCTAGCATGCTCAATTATGCCCTTTGAGTTTTTGGTGGGTGCATATTTGAAGGTAAGTTAGATGAACAGTAATAAATTCATAAATACCTTCTAATCTTCATGCGTGTCATGAGCATATAAAATAGAACAATAATTATTTTGCTTACATAACTTTTTTAATGAGTTTTGGTTTTAAGAAGTTCAATTTTTCTTTTGACACTAAACAATTAATTACAACAAATTTTTAGAAAAAAATATGTAGCGCCTCAATTCCTCATAAATTATTCATCCAAGTTTTCAAAAAATTATCATCATTACAGCACACCACACATCCACTGCTGAACATGACTTCCTGTATAAGTTGCCGCAAAGCACGGTCTTGAGTTCCTTTGCTTTTCATGATGTATTTAATGTGTACTAAGTTATAATTATTTTTATCTTTCTCAAAAAACAATTAAAATATACGGTATCCTTAATATACTCTAAATGAATGATAGAAAAGCAAACATAACCTAAACTAAGCTTTCAATTCAAAAAATAAATTTTGGAACATAGACGAATTGATCTTAATTTCGTCTAAAATAAGTCGCCCTAATTAATTACATCTATTTCAGATGATGACAACCCTGATTTATTTATCATGGCTAAAAAAAGGAACTTTTTGTTTGGTACCTCATACCAAATAGCAGCTTGGACATACGAGTAGTACTCTTCAATAAATTGATTGATAGGGGTGATTTTACTATAGTTTCTACTAATTTATACGCTGGGCAGTCGAATCTATTATTTGTTCTGTGGACGGGTTGACGACCGCCGTTTTTTAATTCTTACTTTGAGTTCGAATCAGAAAGTTATTCTTGTCCATCTTCCGTTGTTTGGCGTGCGATATTGACTGGCCTGCTGGTCTAGTGGTTAGTGACCCTGACTGCTATGCCGGAGGTCGTGGGTTCGATTCCCACCCAGGACAAATGTTTGTGTGATGAGCACGATCATTTGTTCTGTGTCTGAGTGTAATTTATCTATAATATTTATGTATTTAGAAATATATAAGTATGTTTCATCAGTTGTCTAGTACCCATAACACAAGCTCTGCTTAGCTTGGGACTAGATGGCATTGTGTGATAGTTGTGGAATATTATTATATATGAGATACAGACATGGGCGGACTCCATCTCAAATTACAAACAACTAAATTAGTATGTATCATTTGCAGCATTTTACTAATATTAAAAATTAATAAAGTAATAATGAATAGAAAAACAGGTGAAACGAATTTTAGTTTTTGTAATTAATCAAAAGTTTCATTTATCGAACCAGAACCATCTAGTAGTGAATAACAGCAACTATTCAAGTTTTTATTTACTTTTAATATTACAAATCTAATAACAATATTAAACTTGAATACACAATATATTTGACAAAATATGAGTGTTTAAATATTTTATAGTTATTTTTCTATACTTTATTAATTATAATAACAAATAAAAAAACTTCTTATATATCTTACAACTGATTAGCGCCATCTTACACAAACCAATCGAACTACTTTCATAAAGAGTGTTCATAGAGTATGACACTGAAATCGATGTGTAACTTTGTCACTAGATGGCGCTGACAATAAAATTTCTTATTAAAAATAGAAGCTTGCCAATAATAACACATTTCATAATTAGCTACCTAATGCCTTAATCTATCCTATCGTTCATCCCATTCTACTGAACAAAGTATCAAGTGTGAAAAAATAAAAGAATTAATAAAACAGAAGATATTCACATTATGATTAATCTTTTAGGAAAAACGTTAAATAGACAGCCTTAAAAACAATGTAGGGTCTTAATTTATTAGGTTTATGAGGACAGATATAATTTATCACTTATAACCTTTTACGGACAATGTAATTAGGACTTAAACAGTTTAGGGATATATATTAGTTATGCAACATTCATATTATATCGCACTACTCAAATTACTATAGTTTGATAGCTGCCGTTTCCATAAAAGTTTTAAATAGGTAAGTACTGATTTCGGTAGGTATACTACAAGAATAATGTATATTTATAAGATAAGGGTGATAAACGAGCATAACTTTAAACAAAGAAGGTTTAAAGATGCGTTGTCGCCCCTGAGGACTAAGATGGAATGCCTTGTTTCCGGTTTTTTGCGCTCACCATACGAAACATAGCATAGCATTAAGCTGCTATTTCACGCTAGTGTTCTGTGAGAGCGTGGTCGCCGGTCGAACCATTTTTCCTACAACCACGACATAGCGGCAGCATGGCTCTACTAGTTATAACTACTTATAAAACAGTGACGAAGAAAAACATCGTGAAGAATCTTGCATAACTGTGAAATAAAAAATAAAAATTCCGAAGCCATGTTGTGAAGTTGGCCAACATGTATTGCGGACATTTCCCCGCTTCAAATTCTCTACAGAAATAAGAGGTCTGTCAATAGCGGTAGGACACAGGTAGGCTGCTAATATTCCTTTCAGGTATACACTGTTGTGACAATTGGTGTCATAATTTTTAACGGTATAGTCTTAAAACAATAATTTATCATTGCCAAATAAACTGTGTTAAACTCGTATCAACTTATAATGTCAGATCCATTATAAAAAAGCTATACGTCCTGTTTACTTGAGTTGCTGTAGATAATTTTTAACTCAAAACACGCTAAGTGTCGGACAAAGATACAGAGAGTACTTAGTTATCTGAGATACAAAGGTGACAGTTCAGTAATATCGCTCGCTCTTTTACGAGTGTAATGATAACATATATTTGGTGTTTAAATTGATAAAGTTATAAAACGAACTGTGTAGTTACTATACGGCAAGTCAGGCAGTACCCTACATCCTTGTCATTGCCCAAGGCCCTCTGCTCTTACTTCGCGTGTTGTTTTACTGTGTTCTCCTCATTGAAGTAAAATGTACTACATTCTAGAAGAGACGCCGTGACTTGGCTGTTTGCAACATGCGTTAGAGTCCACGGGCTCTTTCCTCCGACCACGGGCCCTCCACTGGTGCTCAACTTTTGTTCGCGGTGTCTGTTTTAGTACGTTGTAAATATTATTTCAATGGTTCCCTTTAGAATAATCACTTTCGCCTTATTTGCGTTCACGTTCATTCCCGTTTCTTATGGCGATTCATTAAAATAGCCATCAATTGCAACTCGGCCGCGACTTACAGATGTCAGTACAAGATGCTTTCATGGACTAACTTATTCTTAACCCACGTACTTCAACTTTGAAACTTTCTAAACGACTGTCCATATACAGATTAAACAGCTACGTGGAAGCTACACAGCCCTTTCCCAAAACTGTTCTCGAATAAGTGTAAACTCACAGAACAAAAAAATTACCACTTTCACTGGTAAGCTAATTTTTTTGGTCTAATAATATTAATACTCTTTCATGCATTTACCCACTTATTTCTGAAAGGATGATACGGATACCTCGACATGCTCGCTCACTCTCGTCTACACCAGATCAGTAAGTGGTATACATAGCATGGCTTTCTATGCCTTTCATTTGAGCCCCTGAGGACTATGATGGAATCCGGTTCACCCCGGTCGAGCGGAGCAATTCATGCTACAACTATAATATAGATGTAGCGCGGTGCTACCACGGAGACTACAGACTAATGAAGTACTCCTAAAATGAAGTACTAGATACTCTATGATAAATACATATTGTATGGTTCCACGTAATAAGCGGCTGTCTTGCAAGATAACGCACTGGTAAGCGATAACGCCTCGACCTCTCCGGTTGCCCTTTGCAATGTTGTGTCATACAATAATTATCGTTAATGTTCGGGTTTTCTAAATATAATTCATATATTAAATATTTGAGACACCAACATAACATAAATAATAAAAAAGATAATTCTCTGATGTAGGTAGTCTGTAGGCAGGGTAACCATTTTAAGACTTGTTTTACTTACTCGTATAAAAATATCAAAATTAGGCAAAAGCGCGTAAGAAGTAAACTGTGATTTGTCTGTGCGAGAAGATGACGGGGTGCTGCCATCTGTTTGGGATCCTATAATTAAAAAAATTGATTCCCAGCCCAAGCATACTACTGCAAGACTTCAAGATACTATACGTAATTTCTGAAACATTAGGAATTTAAAACAAGTTGATTAAGCGCGTTAAAATCCGTAAAAAAATAATTATATTTAATATAAATTATAATATTCACACAAAAAAAAACTTAACTTACGATATCTAGACGGTATGTAGAGTGTCCTTTCGTAACCTTACAGCGTTGTTTATACAGATGTGGACGAAGTAGAAGAGCGTGGCGTTGTGTCTCACAATTATAATTAATTTTAGTTAATGGCGTCCAAACTGCCACTTTCACTCGTTTCCAACTCGGTGTTGTGCCGATGTTGACGTTGATTAACATTCGCTTCAACTTTCCCCTTACACCACCTCGCCCTTCATCTCCTAAAACGGAAAGACGATTCGTGATACAGGTTTGTGGCCTCCGACAGCGCTTGGTCCAGTTTTCCGAATATGCGAGTGTTGGATTCGTCCATGACACAAATAATAACAATCAAATTGATGTAAAATAAAGAATGGTCTTGCTTTCACTCGAGTATTAAAAATTAAGTACGAAATATTTAATATATCAAACCAAATAATACAATGTAAGGGTGACAAACGAGACACATTAAACCTGACGGTAGTGAATTTTATGGTCCATAGACAGCTACATTTAAGTTCAATTCAGAGTTGTCACCCCTGAGGACTAAGATGGAATGCCTTGTCTTCAGTAAAAACAGTCTCCAATTTTCTACACTCACCATACGAAACACAGTAGTATCAAGCTGCTATTTTACGTTGGTTTTCTGTAAGAGTGTAGTCCTTTTTTTATAACAAACGCCCACATCCACATTCACCCACTTCTACGCTCTGACAGCGCGCGACATGTTACACTCCCGTTCACTCGGGACCTTTTTGGCGGGAAAATTTCTAGGTTAGGAAATTTTTTGCAATATTGCAAATTTTGCTATATTTTCACTTTGAGACAATATTTATGGATAAAACTTACAGGAAGTCTTGTTGAATGTATAAACTATCGAATAAAATTATTTTTGGTTGCTAGAAATTGTAATAAAGTATATAAATTACACTGTATAGCATAATAGTAGTATAAACTTCAATTTTAGTGACAAAATTACTACTAATTTGAATTCTACACCTTTGTTTTTGGAGAAATTTATATGAAATTGTTTGGAAATATGTATATTTTATATTTTATGTGTTTCCATTCGTTACTCATACCAAAATATTAAAATATTAAAAAATTAAAAAAAAAAATAAAATAATATTTTATCTGTGACATTTCGAACAATATTTCTAAAATATGTTCGTGTGAATTTGAAATAAATACAACGTCATGTTATTTCAAAATATATAGGAAAACTATTTTTACTTACATTTTACACTAAAAATAAATGAGAATTTGAAAAATAACACATTTATAACCCGCCCGCCAAAACAGGCCTTTCGGAATTTGAAGTACTTTTGGCAATTTACTTTTCACTTTTTATACCACAAATTATATATCTACGTGTTGACTAT
This sequence comes from Parnassius smintheus behrii, assembly GCA_036936625.1. Taxonomy (NCBI): domain Eukaryota; kingdom Metazoa; phylum Arthropoda; class Insecta; order Lepidoptera; family Papilionidae; genus Parnassius; species Parnassius smintheus. Next base: position 53,355,966 of record JAUPFT010000011.1, read on the forward strand.
ATTACAAGAAATGTAAAAAGTATAATACTTTCGTTTTTAGTCCAGACACAAATATAAAATTCTATAAAAAAGACAGAGCAACTTCATCAAAGTGACACGTGGAACGCCGGAAGTTCAGAGTGATTTCTTTTTTTTTTTTTCTAAGAAACATTGCCAGGTTATGGTTTAAAATAAAAGAGCATATCTTTGTCTTTGATACTAATATCTATTGCATAGTGTCTTTGGTTTTGTTTAAAACGAAAAAATAGTTTTTTCATAGGTAGACATGTTTACATAATTCTGATCTAATTCGATCACTACTTGGCGGGCGTAAGGTTGGTATTGCGCGATCGAAAGTGAGCATGGCTTGGCGTACGAGTTAATTAAGAATCAAAATGCAAATGTGTTGTCACCCTTGAGGATGGAATGCTTATACTCCAGTAAAAAGGGTCTCCGGTTCTCTACACTCACCATACGAAACACAGCAGCATTACGCTGCTATTTACGCTGGTATTCTGTGAGAGCGTGGTCCTGCCCCAGTCGAGCCGACTTATTCGTGCTTCAACTGCAACCACCAAACGTGATTATATTATATAAAAAACGGAAAGTAGACATGTTAGCTAAGGGTAAGCGTGCACTGTAAATTTCATAATGTTCTCGGTGGTGAAAAAATAATTGTGAAGAAACCTGCTTGTCTGTGAAAATAAAAATATGTGCACACAGTGTGTGATAAGTGGATGCTACGGCCCATGGACAGCTGCATTTAACCTCAATAAAGAAACAAAATGCAAATGCGATGCTACTCTAAAGACTGCGATGGAATACCTCATTTCTAGTAAAAAGGGCCTGATATAGAGTACTAAAAAGTACTAAATTAAAAATCATTAATATAAAGTACCCAGGTTGGTAGTTGAAGACAGCGTCAGAGGTGCAAGACCTTTTCTACTGCGGACGTCAATCCGCTTGCCTACTGTTATCTTCACCACAACTATAAAAAGTGACGTCAAACAAGCATATAGTCTATGAAATTATCTGTACTAGTGGTCGGAAATTCGATAGTCGGTCGCTAAGTGGTCGGAATTCAATAAATTGTTACCCGACTGCCGCAAAAAGAGAGTAATGTTTACGAGTGTATGCATGTATGTATGTCTATTCTTTTGGCTCGCTTTATAGCAAAAACGACTTGATGGATACTAACATACAGGCTGACGTCAGATGCATCATAGTTGTGGCAGTGACATGAGGTTTGAAATTTTAGTGCGGTTTCTTAATTCTTGTTTTAACCTTTTAGCTTGTTATGTTTGTATGTTAAGGGGATAGAGTAAGTCAGCTCAAATTCTAATTTCGTCCCCACTTGCCCGCGCGTCGTATGCTATGTACCGACATGTTTGTAATCACTAATACTGTAAGTAGAAAGGTCGTAAGACACTTATTTCATTAGGTTTATCATATTTATGCCTGTTACTTAACGCCAACCTAGTCGCTTCTTATTTTTATTACGGTTATTTCCCATTTTAATTTTACGTCGTCCTGTTGCGTAATGTGTATTCTGATAGTAAGCGACACAACTACTCCCTTCAAAAGTGAGTGGAGTGTGAGATAGTGTGAGATTAGAGCACGACCTCCACATAGCGGTGGTTTACATACCCCCTAACTCATCACTCTCAGAGAGAACCAGACTGTTTGTAAATCTTATTTCACAAATACGTAATAATCATCCCAATGATCAGTTTATACTTGTAGGCGATTTTAACCTACCGTGTATAGACTGGACTCAAGATGAACCTGTTATACTCAGGAAAGGCTCTGCTGAAGTCCAGAATTCTGCATCACAGCTCATTGACCATACGGCTTTCATAGGTCTTATGCAATATAATACCATCTTAAATAATAGTAATAAAATACTAGACCTAATTTTTTCAGACTCTTCCGTCACTGTTAGTAGATCCAACTTCCACCTTGTTAAAGAAGACTGTCACCACCCTTCACTCATTATCACTGCGTCAGATATACTCATACCTCCCTTGAAGACACAATCGCGATTAAAGTATATTTACGAGCGTGCTGACTTTAATATCATTAATGAAATGTTAAATCAACAGGATTGGTCGTTTATATTAGACACTAACACAAACATTGAGACTATAATAGCTGGTTTTTATGCAATTATAAATAACTGCATAGAAACATATGTTCCTCAGGTTTACCACTCTGGTGTGCACACTTGTCCCATCTGGTATAGCAGGCCGTTAATAAATTTAATTAAAGAAAAGTTTAAAGTTCACAAACACTGGAAAAAATACAAAAACCCA